>JAKSZT010053928.1:15512890-15517890 GCA_026826555.1 Tolypeutes matacus
CGGGGGAATGGCTTTGACAGAAGTGCTGAACCATCATCCTTAGCATTTAAGCCAACGAAGCAGCTAATGTCCTCTGAACAGCAAAGGAAATTCAGCAGCCAGTCCAGTAGGGCTCTTACCCCCCCTTCCTACAGTACTGCTAAAAATTCCTTAGGATCTAGATCCAGTGAATCCTTTGGGAAGTACACATCGCCAGTAATGAGTGAGCATGGGGATGAGCACAGGCAGCTCCTCTCCCACCCAATGCAAGGCCCTGGACTCCGTGCAGCTACCTCATCCAACCACTCTGTAGACGAGCAACTGAAGAATACTGACACACACCTCATTGACTTGGTAACCAATGAGATTATCACCCAAGGACCTCCAGTGGACTGGAATGACATTGCTGGTCTTGACCTGGTAAAGGCTGTCATTAAAGAGGAAGTTTTGTGGCCGGTGTTGAGGTCAGATGCATTCAGTGGACTGACAGCCTTACCTCGGAGCATCCTTTTATTTGGACCTCGGGGAACAGGCAAGACATTATTGGGCAGATGCATAGCTAGTCAGCTAGGGGCCACGTTTTTCAAGATTGCTGGTTCTGGACTAGTTGCCAAGTGGTTAGGAGAAGGAGAGAAAATTATTCACGCCTCTTTTCTTGTGGCCCGGTGTCGCCAGCCCTCAGTGATTTTTGTTAGTGACATTGACATGCTTCTCTCTTCTCAAGTGAGTGAGGAACACAGTCCAGTCAGTCGCATGAGAACCGAGTTTCTGATGCAGCTGGACACTGTACTAACTTCGGCTGAGGACCAAATAGTAGTAATTTGTGCCACCAGTAAACCAGAAGAAATAGATGAATCTCTTCGGAGGTACTTCATGAAACGTCTTTTAATCCCACTTCCTGACAGCACAGCGAGGCACCAGATAATAGTACAACTGCTCTCACAGCACAATTACTGTCTCAATGACAAGGAGTTTACACTGCTTGTCCAGCGCACAGAAGGCTTTTCTGGACTAGATGTGGCTCATTTGTGTCAGGAAGCAGCGGTGGGCCCCCTCCATGCCATGCCAGCCACAGACCTTTCAGCCATTATGCCCAGCCAGTTGAGGCCAGTCACATATCAAGACTTTGAAAATGCTTTCTGCAAGATTCAGCCTAGCATATCTCAAAAAGAGCTTGATATGTATGTTGAATGGAACAAAATGTTTGGCTGCAGTCAGTGATAACTTCTTTAGAAAAATGTAATGAATGTTGGCACATACACACATAAAACCTGCTACATAGGGTATAGAACCCCTTTCCAGTAGTGTTTAAATTGCAAAGGGTACTGGGGAAGACAAACAGTTAAGTTGCATCTTTAGAGTCAGGGTAGACTTGGAGGAAAAGTGCATCACATGAGAGCTTCTGATTTGAAAGCCCCAGATGACAGAAAGCATATGCTGATGCTTAGTTCTGTTCAAGCCAGACAACACTCACCAAGGAGCAAGGTGCGAGTGTGTTGATTTCAGAAGGACATGAACCTCATGTGTTGATTCCATTCTGCTGTTCCCGAGATTTAGTTGCTGTCAAGTGCCTGGAGTGGTGCTTTATTTTTTGTTTGCCTCACAATTACATTGGTGGCATGTGCTAATATAAAGAGCTTTAACTTCAAACATTATTGGACTAAAGAGATGAACGGTTGTGTTATGACAGAAAACCAGATTTTTGCCATTTTAAGAGCAACAGTATTCCTCAATCCTGTCTGTTCTGCAGTATTAAGCTAAGAACAGGTAAAACAGGGTAACGGTAATCTGGACCTTAATTTCTGCAGTTCATTTCTTTTAATGTTCTTGTCTGCAAAAACTCAGGAAAGCGATTGTGATTTGTACAGTACCTCAAAGGAATGTGTTGAAAGCACTATGTACTGCTGAGAGTAATAGGATAGGCTTCAATGTTACTTTATATTAAAATGTATGTTTACCTCAACAATTGGAAAATAGCAAGGAAAATTATTTGAATGTATCCAGAAAAATACTGAAGTGTGATACAACTGAATATTTACAATTTAAAGTAGAAATGGAAGGATAAAAAAAAAAAAGGTTCTTTTACTAATTATGGAGAATTAACCAGAGCAGAATAATTCTTTATGTCAATAACTGCAAGAGTTCTTAGTACATTGCTCCTTGATAATAAGTGAAAATGTTCTTAAAAGGTACACTGGTTAATGGAAAGCTACTTATTCAGTTTGTGTTAGTGTCTAAAACAGTTAGCCACAAGACCTGCTTAGGACCCTGGAAGTCACAGTCCCTGAAAACTGTGACTGCCTTTTACCACATCAGTGGTGCTGGTGGTGGTAGTTTGCAAGTTATCTCGTAAAACTGCTGGGAATGGTGTCATTCTAGCTCACTAATCTACTTTATAGGCTTGCCATGCTGTTTGATAGAATGCAGAGAATAGCAACCAAAACAGACAAATAAACAAAAGCAAAGGACAACCATCCAATTTACACAGATCCTCAAAGAACCTCTCTAACCCCTCCCTTTCCTTTTGTCTCTACTTTTGTCAGTGCAATTTTGCTTATTTTGAAATCTCCTGGGCTATAGTGTTCCCGCATTCATTTCTACCTCAGTTTTGTTACATTTTCTTGGAAAGTAGAAAATTTGAAGTGGACACATACATGCAATATAACTTGCCAAACATGTTACCTTTTGTTTTCTTCCATCTTTCCCCATGAATCTAATTTCCAACATTAGTCTTTATTCTCACTTCCACCTCAGTCCACCCCCCATGGCATATGTGACATTATACTTAATTCCCCACTCCTCTCCTCCTCCCCACCAAGTTGTTCTTTGTATCCTTCAGTGCTGTATGTGCAACTTTTCATTGATAACTGACTGAGGTTGGGCAGTGCCTCTGAACAGTCATATGTAGGCTGTAGCTTTCCAAATCCACTGCCCCAGCGTAAGTGGAACAGTCTGGCTTTTTGAATGTATTTTTTCCTGTTTTTTTTTTTTTTTTTTTTTCTCTTTTCTTTTTCTTCTTAATTTTTTCAGTTTAGAGATGCAGTAACAAAACCATTGCAAAGCACTGGCAATTTATGTATTCAATAAGTGATGTACATTTATTTTTAATTTTAAATAAATGCAATGAGAAGCCTCAAGAAAGGTCTTTGTTATTGTTTTTCTTCAAAAATTTTTACTGATCTCATTTGCAAAATCAGATTCTCTGAAATGAGTAACAAAGAGAAAGCTAATGAAGGATTTCATATTTCTGAAATTTTATGTTTGATCATTACCTCCCCCCCCTTTTTTCATGTTTGCTAAAACTGAGCAAATGAACCAGAATTTAACTTACTGTGATATTCTATCAATTAAAACTGTGCTTAAATATAGTAATTCCATATTAAAAAGCAGTGCCTTTCATTAAGGATACAAAAAATAATATTTAACTATGTCCTCTGCTTTTTGCAAGTGAACAAACTCTACAATTGTATGCATATCCCTTGTTACAAGGAAATTCTAATATCCCCATTAACTTGTAAGTTCATATTGATCGTCACTGACAAGTTTACTTTTGCAGAGTGCTGACCTATTTTCTGTCTTTTAGGCATTACATTTCATTTCTGCCAACATACTGTGTTCACTTGAAAGCATCTGGCAAGTTTTGACAAACCCTGTCTTATTTAGACAACTTTGGAAAATCCAATATTGACCCCCATTTTTTTGTGGCTAGTTAAGTCTTAATGCCAAATATATGACTGCACTATTATGTTTTATACTCATTTATAAAACTGAAAATAAAGTAATACATATTGGCTTTTAGCTTTAAATGGCTTCAAACTTATTTGAGGTATGAGTGGTCAAAAATCCATTTATTTAGGTAGAAGCTGAGGGCGTGTGTGAATTTCCTTTAGCCTCAAGAATTCTAGGATGTGATCTCTTAGAAAATTGGGCACCTTGAAGAAATGAAGATCTGTTGGGGGAGATAAGGCTGACCTTTGAGAAGGTAGTGCTCTCCTGTGATTCTTTGATTCTGCATGGCAGCATTATGAGCTCTTCTATGGATGAGCATAATAATGAGCTCTTTTCTGACCATCCCTTCCAGAGCTTGGGATGGGAGTGGAGTGCCATAGTTTCAGAAGTGAATGTGTACAATCAGCGGTAGTACAACTGAGTAATTGGGCTTTATATTCTTGGCCTCTTTGATTCCTAAAAATTTGGTGAAGACTACTAATGAAGGTGACGTAATAAGCCAATAGAAATCTTTTGCCATCTGCCCAGGGGATTGAGCCAGTCCACTTAGCCCCTAATTTTCTTCTTCACAACCACAATAAAAATTTTCAATAGGGAGAAAAAGGAAGTGAAGGAATACTACCTCAGTCTAAGGATCAATAGATATTCAAGAGGGAGGTAGTTCATTATAAACCTATATATGACACAAATGGAAACACTCTACACTTCTAGCCAGCTTCTCTTGAAAATATTTAGAGCATTAGTAACAATATCAAAAACTTTGCTGACTGGGCTGATCAATGGAATGTGAAGGCAGTATACTTTAAGGCTATTTACTTTCACACAGAACGCTTATCTATTAGTCAGTTTGTAGTCTACTCAAATGCAGATAGACGGGTATAATGTTTTCTTGTGCATTTGAAACCTATCAAGGAGAAAATAAACCATTCCACTAAAATATATAGGCCAAATACCATCTGGGCAAGTGATAGAAGCTATCCAGAGGCTATGCTGTATAAAATAGCAAGGTCAATTTACATGGGTTGCATAGTACTTGACTATGCAGTTTTCAAAAGAATGCATAAAAAAATCCAAATTAATTCATGCAGTAGGTCTTTGTACATTTAAATATATTTGTGGATTGCAAAATGTGTTTTAGAGGCATCTAGAGTTTCTTCCTCTGAAAATGTGTCCAATTTTAAGCAGAAAGATACTTCTATAATCCCATTCTTGCATTACTTAGCAAGAACTGGGTATCATGAATCTATTTTGCAAAGTGAAAGGGATTCAGTTTTTGAACTATTGAGGCCACT
>JAKSZT010053928.1:15522890-15932826 GCA_026826555.1 Tolypeutes matacus
CAAATATAACCTTTAGTTCCAAGAGAACAAATTTAGATGATAACAGTGAATAACTGAATTACAAAATTAGTTGAGTGATATGAGGAGAAATCAAGAGTAAGCCTACCAGGAAATCTTTATTTCAGATTACGACTGCTTCTAACATTTAGGAAGTAGGCAAAAGTATAATTTTGGATTAAGCAGTGGTGTTTTACAATGTGCTAAGATGCCTTGAGAGGGTTTTAAAACGTAGGGCAGTTTCTATTTTGGCTCTCGGTATTCTTATTTTCTCCTTTGCCTTGTTTAATACAGAAACAGTATAACTGCTACTTCTTGCTACTAAATAACAGTTATTAGCTTCTGCACAAAGAAAACCAAATATTCCTTATGATTTGAAATAATTGAAAACTGGGAAACAGATTAGTCCTAATGTTTACTATTTTATCAAATAATCTCAAAAACAGAACACAATCTCATCATTTTGTCTCACCCTATTAATATGGTTTTACATTGCAGATTTAAGTGATCACTGTGCCATATTATTTTCATGTTAATACTATTAAATTCTAATAATTGGAAATTATCCAAGAATTAAATTCCTAGTTCAATCTCTATTTTCGCCAATATATTTATGACATTTTTCTATCTTTCCATTCCTGCCCCCACCTACTTGAAGATAACACTCTTTCTTTAGTTCCTTTTAAACTATCACTATAACGCTAAAGAACTCTCTAAGAACACTGTAAGATATGGAGCAGTCTTTTTGCCACTGACTGGGAAGAGTGAAGATAGCTTACTGTTTAAGCCTCATCTAGATACATTTTACCCACCTACTTTGTCTCCTTTATACCTCCTTGGCCTACTGCAGTGGATCCCAAACTTTAATTTGCATAAGAATTACCTGGAGAGTTTCTTAAAACAGTTTTGTGGGTCCCATTCCTAGAGATTCTTATTCAGTAGAGTGGGACTCATATTTTTAACATGCTCACAGATGAAGCTAAAGCTGCTGGTTTGAGCACCACTGGCCTAATGGTAGAAAAGCTTTTGTCCTACAATGGATCTCTAATTCTATGGAAAATTCAAGAAAACACCTGGGGTTGATTCATCTTCTTGGTTCTTCTCTCAGTGCCACCTAGAAATTTAAATAAATAAATAAATAAAAAGGAGGGGGAGGAAGTAGTACTGTAAACATAATTTCAATTACTTTTAAATCATTGTTAGCTGAGGATGCTAGTCAGTTTACCTTCAGCTTAGGGTTTAAGAGAAGGAAGTGTTGAAGTCTACCAAAGTGAACCAAAAAACAGATTTCCTTAACAAGATAACCCAATGAAAGCCCTAAACAATTACCTGGCCACTGAATACTGTGCAAATCAATATGTAACAAAGATCTTTAATAATTGTTGGTAAGTGTCATAGAAATGAATAAATGTCACTAATGTAATAAAGTAAGATGATGCATCCAGAGTTCAGATCTTCTTTTTCCCTTACCCTTCCTTCAATTTCAGTCCATTTTTAGTGAAAATTTGTGAATAGGAAACAAATGATTAAAATACAGTGTAATTAATAAAATACCATAATGAGAATATTTACATTCATTTTGTATTAAAATACCTTATACCTTACCAATTCTTTATCACCTGGTGCTTAGCCTAATCATTCTAAACAATAACAGATTTAAGGTTTCATCCATACTCAAGTCATACTATGTAACCAAATAGTCTCTCGGTTCAATTTAATGCATTTCATTTGCACAGCTTTGTAAATAGTAATAAAGACAAAACATTCATAGGGGAGTTATCAAGAGCCTTAGAAAATCATTTCTACCAATTCTTACAAGCTAACCTATTTATGCTATTTATGTATGCTAGTTACATGATTGCATTTAAATTTAGCATGGATTATTAATAAACAATGCCTTATTATGATAGCTAAATTTTTATTTTAAATAAGTGTTACTCAAGTCATCAGCCAAATGACACAATTGTCTTTCCCAACCTTTGAAATTGAAAGATTATCTTACCTCTTTCTGACAGTGACATTTATATTATCACCTAGCGCTATGTAGCTTCCAGATCAAAAGCTGAACAGTTTCAATTACCTGCTCTTTATGTGGTTTGTAAAGTTGGAGGATCCAAATCTGTACCATTTCTTTCCTTTTCAGAAAACAGAACTCATCTATGATAAATATGGCTGGATGATCAGGAAAGGTCAACCTAAAGGATATAATTCAAACTATTAAGTAGGGATACTGAAAAAAACGTTGGATGAGTTAACTATGCTGTCTGAAATCCCAATTGAGCCAATACAGATGTCATAATAATTCTAAGGGATGGGTTCATAACTTGCCTCCCATTTTATACTTTATTTACATTCCTGATGCTCTTTAAGGTTTCAAACTTAAAACAAGGTTAAAGGAGGTGGGGGAAGAAGAGTGAGGAATGTCAGAAAGAACAGAAATGAACTAAATGGGCTTTTTCATTGTGCAAATGGTTTTATTTTTATTTTTATTTATCACATTATTGGTCCAGTATCTTCATTTTCCTTAAAAACAAACTTACAAAGCTATTTTTATTATCTTCGGAATAACAATGGAAATGAGATTGTTTATTGTGAAAATGAACAATACTGGGGGATAAAAAGGAGGTAGTAGCTATAATTAAAAACACTTTTCAAATGTTTTCATATGTGCAGTTGTGATTGGGATCTTCCAAGCTATTCTCTCTAATCTACAGAATATGAAAGAGTTTAGTAATATGTCTATGACATCTGAATAAAATTTTAGATTTTTTGAATGGCAAATCTAGTAAACAAGTTTCTTCAGCTGAAGGTCAAAAATGTTAAGGTTAACTATTATTGTTCATAGACATTCAGTCTCAATGAATGAATTTTTAGGAAAAAAGTCAAATAAAAATAATTAAATTAGAAAAAAGAAAAATATATAGGTAATAATATTTGCACTGAAACGTCTCATCATGCTGAGATTAAAAAATGATTTAGAACCTAATAAAATGATAGACTTCAGCTTTGAAAATAAGTATACTACATAACTATGTTGGTAAATATTTAAGAATCTCTACTGGGAGTAGATGTGGCTCCAACAGTTGAGCTCCTGCTTCCCACATGGGAGGTCTGGGGTTCGGTTCCCAGTCATTCTAAAACAAAAAACAAGCAAAACAAACAAAGGAACCAACTCAGGGGAGATGATGTGGCTAAGTGTTTGAGCTCCAGCTTCTCACATATGAGGTCCTGGGTTCAATCCCTGGCCTCTGATACTTCAACGACAAAAAAAAAAAAAAAAAAAGAATCTTTACTGTAACTATGCATATATCAAGAAGTAATACTTTTAATTTACATTATTAAAACAAATTTATGTCTTTCTTTCACAACTTAAAGAAAAGATGTTGAGACCAAATGTGTGATCTATATCATCAAAGATACATATATAAAAGATAAAAGATACATAATAAAAGTAATGAAAGAACAATTACTCTTTCCAGATATTTACTATAGGCTTGGCACAGGGCTAAGTGTCTTATTTATCTTGTTGTATCTTTTCAATAGCCCTGTGCATAGATGTTCATTTTGTAGAGGAGAAAACTGATGCTTAGCAAATTTAGTATGTTATCCAAAGCAAAAGATAGTTAACGGTGGAGCCAGAATTTTAACTCAGGTCTATTGACTCAAAGGGCCCTATTCTTCACTATTACATTATACTGACTGAAGTCCCATCAACCCAAATATATGTATTATAGTGATTAGATATAGGGTCTGTTGTTAGGCATTGTTCAGAAGCCTTGACTGTCATACTTAAAAATTAAGAAATATATAAACTATATTCGGTGTCAGAACATTTTGGATTTCAGTTTGGACATATCAGGCTGATAACCTTTGTAAAATTTCAGATTTTTTGCTTTTGCTTTTATTTTTCTTTATCAATAACAATCTACATTTATTATAACATACAGGTTACAGTGCCAACTTGACTTGCAATTATTCCCCATCACATTACCCATGTGTTAGGTACATTTTTATTATCCCCATTCCCTATAAAGAAGCAAACTTTTAAAAAGAATAATATGAAGATAAAATGCACCTTTTCACAACTGCTCAGAAGAAATAGAATTTTCAAATTTCCCCCTTTTCTTCAACTATCATCATGCTGTCCTTCATTATGAGGTACTGTTAAAGGGATAAATTGCATTTTAAGGTGATAACACTTTATTTCTGTCTTCAAGAAACTTACTATCTGAAGAAATGTCATCTAAAATAGAGATGTTCTTTCATTTCCAATCACAAAGGCAATTCTATTTTAAAAGGTTAACAGAAGATACTATGATCAGAAATTGCATCACTGCATTTGATTGTCTGCTATAGTCAACACACATTCTTTTAAATGTGTGTTTTTGGACAGCATCACATTTAAATCTCACCTCCAAAAATGAGGAAAAATAGAAAACCAAAATAGGAATTTTGGGTAAATTATTTCACCAAATGCTCAGTGATGCAAAGAATGCTGCCAGAAATAACTTCGGTCATTTCTACTCAAAATGCTAGAATTATATATGGTTTCAACTTTGTTACCTCATGGAAATTGTGAAAATCTTTGTAAATTTTTCCACTTTTTAAGGATTTACTTAATTTTTCCCACTATTTTAAGTAAAAAAATAAGCAAAAAAAATATACATTTGAAAGACATTTGGCACACTACCATTGTTCTGAAGCCAGTTAAAAAAACACCTTTTATTACTTTTTAAAATAATGCTTTACTACACTTCAAAGTACAAAGAATAAAGATTATACTGAAAGTTGCATCATGTTAAAAAGATGGTAGATTTCTTTCCAAATTACAAGTTCATATCTTACACTGACCTTTTGTCAATCTCTATGATGTGCTGTTTTATATTACTTTTGCTGTAGAGTGATAGATTTTGTAAACTAAGACCTACTTCACTTATTTTAAAGACAAATGTTTGCTTAGTGTCTACAAATGTGTGCTAACTGCAGTCCCTCAGACATTCATTAGTGTTTAGGAGTTTGCACTTAAGGAGGACAATGGCATTGTAAATGAAAATGACCAGTAGCCAAAGGGAACATATAATTGTTTGTAATTAAACAAAAGTGTTGCTGAGTTATTCAAATTCACATCTTAATATACTTTAAAACATTGCTGTCTTGTCAAAATAAAGACTTCAGTTTCCTGTCTCTTTGGAATTTTTTTAATTGGTGATGAAAACCAAGCACATTCCAACACTGAGCTTTTTTTAAAAAACTTACTTAAGTACAAGAAATAAGCCAACTATGTTTTGGTCAAAGTTTTTATTGGAATCTCCTTTTAACTTTTCTCCAGTTTCATAATTAACAGTTTGTACAGGCATTAGCCTATTTACAGCTTTTGCTCTGCAATGCCCTGTACTGTTCTCATCTGTTTGAATCACAACAGAAGCATACTGAAACATTCTCTTTCCCTTGGTAACTGAATCATTCATTTGAAACACCATTGGCTTGATATAATTCTTACTGGGGAAAGAGTTTTGCTGTAATTCTTGTTTGAATTTTTCATTTGATTAAAGATGAGTCCAAATTAAACAAACAAACAAACAAAAAAAAAACTCAAAAGAAAATGTCGGTAGCCTTGCTAAAATAAAGGGGCTGATTTTGCAATAAATCCTATTTCTAGGACCTGTAGAACATTCTCTGGTTTAAGTGGACTGTCTCTTAGTTTTCTAAACCTAAATGAAAGACTTATCAGGTTTTTAAGGAAAAAAAAAAGCGATAAGAGAATCTAAAGTTATGTCAAACATATTACGTTTTAGTTATTAGTGGCTAGTTTGTAAATATCAAAGATCCACTTATTGTAGTGCTTGGAGCTGCATTTGCATGCTGATGAAATGCAAGTGGATGGCTGTGAACTGTAGGGTTATCTCTAGTGCAGCAGTGGGGAGCTCCAGAATCAGACAGTTGAGCATCTGACCGACTCAAGAGTCCAAGCTGCAGACCTCTTCTATTCACTTTCTTTACAACAATTAAAATATGCAAAGTGATAATTTTCCTTAAGTAGCCTTAAATGTGCGATCTATTTAAATGTGAAGAAAATTGCCTGAAGCTTCTGGTGTGAGGGACAAAAAAGAATAAATTATGCAAATAGCAGAAAAGGACTCTACCACTTGAACGCCTAATTTTCCTGTAATAAGCATACTGTTTCATTTAATTTTTTGCCTCTTATTAAAAGTGACAGTTCTTTTGCACTGTCTGATGGTTATATCTGACACAAGCTAGGGAAATGACTGCTAGACTAAATGCTAAAGCATTTTGGTAGCTTTTTTAGATGATGGTTACATTCACGAAGTAATTATGCACTGAAGAGTAGAGAAATAAGGTTTAATTACACAGTAATCGCTTCTGATGGACACGGCAGAAGTGTGAACACCGCCAGACTGCAATCCATCAATGACAAACCCCTGGCCACTTTTAATTCCTCCTCATTTGCATCATAACCTCCGCACCAAGTTGCACAAATGCTGTTAAATGTTAATAGGAGCTGTCTCTCCACTCAAAATGAATGCTTAAGCTGTTTCATTTTTTTCTTTTCCACCTCAGACCTTCAAAACCAGCTCCTCTCTGAGAGCAGGCATTAAGCACAGAGCATGGTGCGTGGTCACTGTTGTGCTAATTGGGAGCAACACTTAAAGTTTTATCTCTCAAGCGCTAATAATGCACACTGCTGACAAACCAGTGAATAAGTAATGTACTGGGGGGGGGGGGATGGGAGAAAAAGGCATGCCTAGAATGAAAAATGCAGTTGGGACTGTTGTTTAGTGACTAGCTATTTGATTAGGCCCTGTAGTCATATTTAATCCAGATCCTTAGGGAACATAGACAAAATTACATCTTCATCTCATCAAACATTCAGCCATATTTAAGCATTCAGCTGATCAAGCTTTTGTTGTTTCTCTTGCAGCAACATGGAGACAATGTTGTCCTGCATTCTTCATTCCAGAAGCTGGTGGAAAGATCCCATGAACTATGGGTCCACTTTATAGGGCCCACTGTGGTAAAGGAATCCCTGTAGTGAAGGAATAAAATAATTCTAGTCACTATGCACTGATGTACAGGTTTGTCAAAACTCCAGGCTTCGATTCTATTTATTTGTACAGTCTTTAGTAATCAATCTCCTTTTCCCTATTAAAATTTTTTTTTCTTCCCTCTCCCTTGTTTTTAAACCCAGTGGACTTCCTGGAACAGGTCTACATTATTAAATCACAGATGATTCTTTTTCTATTAAGCAGCGGGTATCATTCTTGTCCTGTCAGGAGGAGGCTCCACCTGCTGCTCGCCCACCAATACTTCTAGCTGACTGCTTTGCAGTCTGCTAAGTTTAACAGTAGACTCCAAGAAGTGACAAAATAGCCATTTTTTGCATGAAGATTGAGAATTATCAACACCTTTGGTGCATAATAGTTAAGCCTTTATCACTTGAGGAGCTGCTGATAAGGTTAAGAACACTAGACAAACTGCTCATTAGTGGAAAGGTTTGCCTTTTACATTAAAGACTGCTGGGTACTGAAGTTCCTCTAGCGAGCAATACATCCCTGGCATTTGAAAAGAATAAGCTGATCAGTAGACATAAATGAATATGGAAAAGGAAACCTAGTATGTTCTAATGATTTTAGTGAGGTTTTTCTCAAGTTTAGGGAATAAGCCTGTTAAATGTATTCAAAAGCTGTGTCATCTCCTAGGTAAGGCCTTGGATCAGAAGTCATGAGACCTATGCTCTGTTTGGTATTTTACCACCTACCAGCTGTGTGACTTTGGATAAGTAATTTACATTTGATGGAAAGTAAAACATATTATAAGGTGATCCAAATATGAAATATCAGGATTAGTTAGGTTACATCAATAATTAATCTTGGGAAGCGGCTGTGGCTCAATCAGTGGGGCTCCCGTTTACCATATGGGAGGCCCTGGGTTCGCTTCCTGGGGCCTCCTGGTGAAGGCAGGCCCGCCCGTGCGGCGTGGTTGGCTGACCCAGCGAGCACAAGCAGCAAGGGGGGGATAAATGGATAAATAAATAAAATCTTTAAAAAAATAAAAAATAAAAAAAAATAAAAAAAATAAAAAATAAAAAAAAATTAATCTGAATCAGTCATGAAAATCTCATAGTAAATATAAGAAATAATTTTATGTTATTATATAAATATAAGAGAGGATTATTTAGGATTTAGCATTCATTTTATGCTGGTGAGTGAAGTTAGGGATTATAAATTGGAATTGATTCCATGCACTTGGAGAGTCCTTGTGTGACCAGAGCACTGAGACTGGTATTTCCATATTCTTGCTATATAGGTTTTATATAAATAAGAAATGGTAAATGATAACTGCCTTGGGGACTCTTTATTATATGCATCTACAGTTTAAGCTTCTCAATAATATAAAGTAATATTAACCCTATTTTAAAGATGAAGAAACTGAAGCTCAGAGTTTGAGAAACTTTCACTAAAAATATGTGTGAGTAGCTATCATGGGATTTGAACCCAGGTCTGTCCGATTTTAAAGCCTGTATTTAACATGGTTTGAGATTGTGTTTCGTTTATATAGAGAATAGCAAGTCAAAGTGAATCTGCTTCTATTTCTATCCCTCTCTGGCTGCATGGCTTTAGTCCTACTCATCAATTTCTCTTTCTTTTGCCTACTTAACATGTTTATAAAATCCCATGAGGGACCGCAAGGCTTAACTTCCATCACATTAGAAACAGCTCAGCCTACTGATGATATTGGGCCAATATTGACAGGCTGTCCTTAAAAACAAATATGGTTTTCTACTTAATTTGCTGGAACTAAGAATAACATTTTAAAATCTCTGCGCCTATCTATAAAACAGTGGAATATATCAATGCATATGTTCTTGTCAACTCTCAATAAAACATATTGTGAGAAACAGTCCTTTCAGACGTGTGTGCACATACATATCACCAAAAGTACCCTTGTGCAGAACTCAAGGCAGTTTGCTAGCCTGTTGCAAAATGGCTTTGGTGCCCACAACTCATCTTTACAAGTTTCTTTCTTCCTTAAGTGGCAATCCCCATCCCCCCTTCCAGGAATGAAGGTAAACCTATGCAAAGAAAAAAAAAAAAGGCTGAGGACATTCAGCACCAGTTCCTCATTGCTAAATTAGCTTGAAGAAGGAAGAGATGAAATTAAAGATTTAAAGCAACAGTGTGCACCCTAAGAAAAAGTAACTATACTGGCTGGGAGAAATATATGTGTGAATGAATGCAAATTGAAGGAAAAAGACAAGAAAACATTTTCTTTTTCATAAGTCACCTTCCTTTCTGATATATGGGTTATCCACATTTTGATGCAAGCATCTCAGCTAGCTTCTTTACAAACCTATTTTATGCACTTCTGAGATACATCAAGCTACTTCCGCCACAATTCCAGAAACGAGAGCCTGTCCTTCATGTCCCCAATCCAGCTGGTTCTTTACTACAAGGATCCCAGGTTTCAGGATCTGTCAACAGTAATCAAGTAATCAGGTATTTTCTTTTCCCTTGAACCACTGCCACAATAGAATCACAATTGCACTTCTTCAGCCTCTTAAGTGATAATCGGGCTGCCAGCCTGGGGGTCAACCATTCATAGATTTGTTTCACAGAGATTTTGCAAGGTCATGTAATTAATACAATTATAATTTCTTGTTTAATGTCTGTCTCCACTACCAGGCTCTAAGCTCCTTTAAGTCAATCTACCTTGTACACCACTACATTCCCAGAGCCCAGCAAAGTTCCTTGAGCTGTCAGGACACAAAAGCTACACATAATCTTGCTAAGAAGGTGATCCAAGCAAGGTGCAGGGAAATAATACTAAAGGATCCCTTAAGAAAAGGAATATATAAATTCCAATAGTGAAAAGAACGAGAATGAGAAAGGTATATGAAGATGCACTGGGAACCTGAGCTTTAGTGTTTTTAGGAAGAGAGGTCAGGGATATAAAAAACTCTGGCTGTGGGTGACTCAGATCCAACCAGGTCCCTCTTCTTTTTAACTACTGTGAATATTAGTACAAATATGTGAGTATTGAGGACTGAACTGTACGTACTAGGAAGGAAATATGTTAAAATTGGTATAGATAAACACCCAAGAATTAACAAATAAAAACTATAAACATATATCGTGAAAATTTAATTGGTGTGATTTACTGGCTTTGTACTGATTCTTAAAAAACATGCAGCAACAAATCTGGTATCCATGCCATTGTGTGTCCAATTAATTTTGAGGTGTTTTAAATATTTTTTATATAATACACAATTTTATATAGTGTGTTGCACATGTAGCATAATCATCCACGCACGTCTTCAAACTAGAGCAAAAATTAAGGATACAGTGAATTCTAACTGCAATTGAAAACTATCTTAATATACCTCAATATTATATTATTAATCTCTACTATGGGGACAATTTCTAGAACTACATGCTTACATGGTAAAAAGTCTGCCATGAGTTAATTTATAAGTCTGTGTTGGTTCTGTTCTCAGATACCAAGCTACTCATAAAAGTTCTAACGTACTTTGAGATCCCTGAATCAAAGGCACTGTACAAGTAGAAAGCGGTGCATGTATTATTAACCTTTCTGAGCTTGTTTCCTCATCTGTAATATGGGGTTAATGATATTTCTGTACCTCACAAGAATGTTGTGTGAATTAATGTTTGTAAAGCCCTTTAAGATCCACGGATGAAAGAGGCCATAAAAGTCCAAAGGTGATAATACTATAGTTATTGAAATTGGAAATACAAATAATAGTGCTAACTGAATATATATTTGGTTGCAAATATACAGGGCACTTACAGAAATTTAATGTTTCAAAATTAATGTTTATATATATATATATAAAATCCAAAAGAAATACTACATATATGTTTTAAGCCAAATCAATGTAATTTTGTTCATAACTGGTAAAAACATAGTATCAGGGTACACATTATTTCCATGTTTCTTTACAGAAGGGCCTGCAATAGAGTACACTGGATCTATACTCAAAATGATATAATGTCACAATGGTCTTTTTAGAAAGAGACAGTAAATGACATATTAAAAATGGGAACCTGATTTAACAAAATAATTATCTGTACCTCTCTTTTGTTACTGCTGCAATTTTTCATTTACATTTTGAATCTACTTGAATAGTTTGTACATATTGAGCACAAAATCCCTAATAACAATCTTTCTGAAAACATAAAAATAATACATATGATCAACTGTTACTGTATGCAATAATTTTTATGTGGATATTAAATATTTTTCTAAAAATTTTAAAAGGCATTTCACTAAATTACTGTAATACAAAAGAGGAGAAAATAGGTTTTCCAATACTATAAGTTTAATTTAAAAATATCCAAGTATCCCATGAGTGTTTTAGTTTCCTTGGCTGCTCAAGCAAATACCATGAAATGGGTCAGGTTAAACAATGGGAATTTATTTGCTCATGGTTTTGAGGTTAGGAAAAACTCTAAATCAAGGCATCAGCAAGGTGATGCTTTCTCCCAGAAAACTGTGGAGTTCTGGGGTTGGCTGCTGACAATCCTTGGTCTTTAGCTTGTCACATGGCAAGGCACATGACAGCTGCTTCTGGCATCTCCCTTCTTTTCTGGATTGTTGATTTCAGCTTCTGATTGCTCCCTCTCTGGCTTTCTCTCTCTGTCTGACTGAATTACATTCTGCTTATAAAGGACTCCAGAAATAGGATTAAGACCCATCTTGATTGAAGTGGGCCACCCCTTAACTAAAGTAACCTCATCAAAAAGTCCTACTTACAATGGGTTGACACCCATAGAAATGGATTAAGTTTACAAACATGTTTTCTGGGGTACATACAGCTCCAAACCACCACTTATGAGACATAGTAGTGAATTTTTTCATTTACTTATGTACTCATTCATTTACTTAACAAACATATAGTGTTTATTTGTGCTACACGATATACTTTAAAAATACAAGTTGTAGAACCTATGTAAGCATGAATGTATGTGTGTTTATATGTAGAGAATACAGTCTAGAAACATGTATACTGTTCCATAACCAAACTTCATAATAATTGCCTCTAGGTAGTGATTTGGGAGTAGGGGAATTGAAGAAGAGTTTTCTTATCTGTTTTGCCCAATTTTATATTATTTGATTTTGTTATAAAGCGTGTGTAACTTTTTAATTTTTAAAAGCCAACCCACAGAGTGAAAAATAGATTTGAGACTACATAATAAATTTGAAATTGATGAGATAAAAATAAAGTTACAGAAATAAAGTTAGAATTTGGGTAACATACTGAACTTATTGTAAAATAGAAAGGGAAGGCCAAATAGTTAATGGGAGGATCCATTATCTTTGATTAAAATTGAGGAGAATGAACATGCACATGTGTTTTTTTGTTTGTTTTTCAGGACTCATCTTAAAAACTTTCTAAAACTTAATTAGGAAGAATGCAATTTTGTCTTTTAATCCATTGAATCACAATTTTCAACAAAGTGGAGAAAAGGTTAACTTCAAATGATAGTGGCAACCAGTCAAGGAAAAACAAGAGAGTTCACAAGTAAAGGAGTCAAACAAACATTGTATTTAGAAAGTCAAGAGCTTTGTGTTGACTGCTTTAGAGATTTTCCTCAATTTATGAGAGGTTTAAGGTTACCTATCTCACCATCCAGAGCTCAAAGTCATCCCAGAATTTATCCAGTATTAGAATTAAAATATGTAAATGTGTATTACAAAGGAAAAATTTGAAACCTGGGACTATTGACTTTATAAGAGTATAGGTAAATTACATTCGAAAGGAAAGCTAATGGGTCAGCATACCTCGTGACAGCCAATAAGCAGAAAGAGCTACGTTTAGAGGTTTGGAATCAAAGAACTTTAATACAAATTTAATGCCTATCAAAAAGTTACAGGTTCTTACATGCATATTTATAAATAAGATACTTCCTAGAAAATATTAATAATAGGTAAATAGAACTGAGATATTATGTGATCTGAATTCCATTTCTTCTACTCTAATAACCATTCTTATGTGACTATGTGTTTCACCTCTGCTCCTGAGTTTTTGGCTTTATCATTTATTTTACCTACAAATTCCTTGGTTAGTATTAAGAAATACTATGATGGTCAAAGAGAAAAAGCAGGGAAGTGGCTGTGGCTCAATCGGTTGGGCTCCCGTTTACCATATGGAAGGCCCTGGGTTGGCTTCCCAGGGCCTCCTGGTAAAGGAAAGCAGGCCTATGTGGTGCGGTGAGCTGGCGTAGCAAGATGATGCAGCAGAGGGAGACAAGCAGACACAGAAAGGTGCACAGCAGGTGGACACAGCGAGCACAAGCAGCAAGGGGGTATAAATAAATAAAAATAAATCTTTAAAAAAAAAAGAGAGATAAAGCACACTAAAATGCAAGAAGCCAGTAAAAAATTATTATTTAATTTTTTATATTGACTAGATACACAAATGTTATGAATTCTTAATTTCCTTAGAATCTTCTAGAATCCCATGTAGTTGGATGAATAACATCATGTCTTAGTGCCATAACTGATTTCCAGCAGAATGTGTTGGATTGTATGAAAAGAGAGGTTCCTACACAGTGTCTAGCAAATAGCAAATATTCAAGAAAAATTAATGAACAAATAAATGATTTCAGTAGATATTATGGTCAGAATGAAATTAAATAATTGGCTTACACATATGAAGCAAGTTTAGGAAAATATTAACTCCTCTGTTGTCTTCTATTTTCCATTCAAATTACCATCCTGTCTTTTTCCATCTCTTTATTTGCAAATTTCTTAAAAATTTCCTCACCTTGTAATGAATCCTTCATCATCGTTATGGATTGAATTGTGTCCCCTAAAAAGATATGTTTAAGTCCTAATACCCCGTCTCATGAATGTGACCTTAATTGGAAAGAAGGTCCTAGCAAATGTAATTAGTTAAGATAAAGTTATACTGAAGTAGGGTGGGCTCTTAATCCAATATGACTGGTGTCCTTATAAGAAGGAAAGACAGTTTAACAGGGATAGGAGAGAACACTGTGTGACAAAGGAGGCAGAGACTGAAGTGCTGCATCTGCAAGTGAAAGAATACCAAGGACTATAGGCAAAGAGCCAAGGGCAGATTCTCCCCTACAAGTTTCAGAGGGAGCATGGCCATGCCAACACCTTGATTTCAGACTTCTAGCCTCCAGAACTGAGAGAATACATTTCTGTTGTTTTAAACCACCTAGTTTGTGGAACTTTGTTACAGCAGCCCTAGGAAATGAATCCACTGAACTTCTTTCTCAATGGATATAAAACACATAGTAAATTCCATACACAGATGTTTCTTACTACTCCTTTCCTGTTTCTTTCACTAACTCCTCATTCTCTGTCAATTCTTCATCTGGTTATTCTCTAAAGTTTTAGCCACAGTTTTCCTCTTATTCTACAACTGCTTCCAGTTTTTGCAATCATCTCCAAAGTCTCCCAAATTGTTATTTCCAATCTCAAATATTCTTCTGATATATATTCTTAACTCATTCACCATCAATTCGCTCATTCATTCATTCAAAAATTATTTTTTAAGTCTCCAGCCTTGCCTTCACTAATCTTTCTCAAAGCAGCCAGAATAATCCCTTTAAAACTTGTCCAATCATGTCACTCCCCTACTCAAAAGCCTCCAATGACACTCCATTTCACTTTTAAGTCCTTACAGTGGTCTATAAGGCCCCAAATTATTCTGTCCCCTCTTAAGTCCCTGATCTCATAAACTGTTATTCCCCTTTTCACACATTCTGCCCAGTTACCTTGCTGTTCCACAAACACACAAGATACATTCCAGCTTAAGAACCTTTACATTGACTGTCTCCTCTTGGAACACTAGTTTACATGGCTTAGTTCTTCACATCCTCCCAGCTTTTGCTTAAATGCCACATTCTCAGCATGACTTTACCTGTCCATTATATTTAAAATTGAAACTCTCTACTCTAGCACTCTCCATCCCCTTCTGTGCTTTTTCCTCATTTTACTAATCACCTTCTAACACAGAAGTTGGCAAACTATGGCCCATAGACCAAATCCAGCACTCTGCTTGTTTTTGTAAATAAAGCTTTACAGGAACACAGCCTAGCCCATTCCTTTCTACTTTGTCTTTGGCTTGTTTGTACTGAGTAGTTGCAACAAGGTGACTGAAAATTTGCCAATAAAGAGCAGGCAGGGATTTTTTTTCCTCTTTTTCTCATTTGATATATCTGGAGTGCCTAGAACAATGCTCAGAATACAGCAGACATTCAGTAAATGTTCATTTATGAATAAGTAAATATCCTAATATGTGTCAAGAATTGAGCAAGACCCTGAGTATGCAGAGGATTTAATTTCCCTACATTTTCCTATTCAATTTGTTCTCCCTCACTAAAACAAACAAAATAAAAAATAATAAAAACGATTTTACATCTTCTTCCTCCTCAAACCTCAAACACCCTCTTCCTTTTTCACTCTCAGCTAAAGACACTGCTTAATATTTATCTGAGAAAACAGAAGCAGTCAGAACAGAAACACATAATCTTCCAAGATTATAAATACCAATCTGCTTATATTTGTTCCTATATATTCCTGTCTTTCCTCCTGTTAAAGTGGATGCCCATTTCCTTATCCTTGGCCAGCTAAAGTCCCTTTCCTCTACTCTTCTTAATAGAAAACATCTTGCAAAAACTTTCTATACTTGCTGTTTTCACTTACTTGCTTCTCATTTTCTTTTTTATTCGATAGTAAGATTTTATCCATTCCAATGAAACCTCATTTGTCAAAATCTCTCTTGCCAAAGCCAATGACAATGGCACCACACTCTCCAGTTTTCCTTCCTATCTTGTTACTTCTCAGTTCTTCTTACCGTCTCTACTCTTGATCTCCAAATTTGAGGTGCTCTTGCCTCATTCCTCCTCTTCTTTGTTTACTTCTTGGAGCTATCATTCATTTCTGTAAAGTCAAATAACATCTACATGCTTTTATCAATCAGTATCCTAGTAAAAACAGATGGCAGAGTAGTCCATGTGGCCCTAAGTAATTTGAAGAGAGTTTAATAAAGGGACTATTTATTTATAAGGTGTGGGTGGGATGTAGAATACCACAAGGGATAATATACAGTATCCTGGAATAAAAAACAGCGGAGCTCTCTGGTTTGCAACAGTGTACTGGATCAGGCTCATACTGCCTCATGAGAGCTGATTACATTTGGAGGAATATGCAAGCCAGTTGCCAAAGATGGTCATTATTAAAAATTAAGTTATATAAACTTGTAATTAAATAAATTATATTAAAACAAACATATAAAAACAAAAGTAATAAATACTTTAATAATTTCCCAATTATTCTACATTTTACAATTATGCTTTTGAAGTTTATGTTTTTTTTTGTAGCTGATGGAAATATCATATAATATGCTACTCTATATTCAATGAGGTCACATTGGTAGCTTGAAATTGGCCATGTTGGGAATATGTGCACCACAAAAATCAGCAAATACTACAACTCAGGGCTTGATTTATTGTTTTGTTGATTGTGTAGGCTTAAGAAAGTGGTGAGAAAATGTTCAAAATGTATATTACATAAAAAGTGTATCTTCTGTAGTCACTACATTGTGAATAAAAAGATGGAAACATATTTCTCCAGTATTCAAAAACTACCATCCACCAAGATATTAATATTCAGCCAAGACGTCACTCATGTCATTTATAAACAAGTTGGCAAATCTATTGTCATTATTTCATTTTTGTATGTATTAACATAAATGAAAATATCAACCAAATTCATATTGGATCTACACTTCTTTGTTGACTATAAGTGTTCAACAAAAATCAACTAAAGCATTCTGTGAAAATCAATTGGCTATAAGAAATTTATTATATTGTATTTTTATTATTATTTTAAACTGTGTACTACACATTCTTTATATCAGTAAAATTTTATAAGAAACTTTTACATGTATATCTATGCATACATAGTACTTCCAGAGATCCACTTGTGAAAATATTTAGCAGCACACCACTGTTCCATCACCTCCCTGAGGCCTGAGGAAGTGAGAAGAAGGAAACTCAAAGGAAACTCAAGAAAAGAGAACTGTGTGGAGAGCACAACCCAAAATGAGCTATAACTTTTGGAAGAAGACACAGAAAAGTATTTGTGAGGGGGAAGAAGTTAGGAGGGGGATGGGAAAATAAATTCACTGACTTTTCTCTCCATCCTCGCTTCATAGCAGGGTATCCCATTAGTGAACTCTGCATAAGCCAAAGGGCAAAAGTGATTGTTATGAAGTCCATACAGTCTAGTCTTCTGGAACACAGAATGAAATGGAGAATGGTAGAGAGTGGATATAGAGGAACAAATGGAAGTTAACCAGAACAGTACGACCCTTTTGCATCTTCTGCATCTCAGTGTACATTCTTGTGTTTCACCAGTTGTGATGGTTAATTTTATGGGTAAACTTGGTTAGACTATGGTGTCCAGTTGGTTGGTCAAAAACTAGCCTAGATATTCCTGTGAAGGTATCTTGTAGATATGATTAGCACTTACAATTAGTTGACTTTAAGTAAAGTATATTACCCTTACTAATGTGGGTAGGCCTCATCCAATCAATTGAAAGCCATAAGAGAAAAACAAAACAAAACTGAGTTTCCTCAAAGAAAAATTCTACTTCAAGACTACCACATCAACTCGTGTCTGAATTTTCAGTCTGCTGGCCTCTCCTACAGATTTCAGATTCAAGACTGCAACATCAACTCTTGCCAGAAATTTCAGCCCACATTCCTAAATATTTCAAATTTGCCAGCCCTGGCAATCATGTGCACCAATTCCTTAAAATAAACCATACATACCTATGGTTCAATTTCTCTGGAGAACCCTAATAAACCACATAAAAAATGTGTGTCCCCAAGACAAAGGGCATATGAAGTAGGCTGGATAATGGCCCAAAATCTATCAGTTAACGGTTTATTTTAAATTATTTGGAGAAAGGATTTTTGCAGATGAAGTTAAGGATCTTATCTTGTATTATCTGGGTTGACCCTAAATGCCTTATAAAAGAGAAGCAGAGGGTGATTTGACACATAAAGGAGGAAGTGATGTGAAAATGGGGGCAGAGATTAGAATGGGGTGCTCAAACCAAGGATTATTGGCAGCCACCAGAAATTGGAAAAGACAGGAACAGATTCTCCTCTAGAGGCTCTGGAGGGAGTATGGACCTCCAACACCTGTTTTCAGCCCAGTGATACTGATTTCAGACTTCTGGCCTCTAGAACATTGGGAACAAATTTCTATTAAGTCACCAAGTTTGTGGTAATTTGTTACAGCAGCCACAGGAAATAAAGCACATCTATCAGGTGCCATATTGTAAACTTGGTGATGTCAGTATTGTCATACTCCTTCCTGAAATCGAAAACATTAGCCATTACCAGTGTTATTGATATAAGGTGGCAGGGAATGGGGGTAGGGTTAATTAACATAAAACAGCTACAGAAAATTCCATTTCTGTAGCTGGACCTGAAACCTTTGTTGGAAATGTCTTAAGGAACTTCCATCAGATCACAGATGTGAATTGAGGGAAAGGTGGCAAAGCGATATGTCTTTCAGACTTGCCTGGTATCATTTGTACTATTTCCATTTTATAAATAAATGGTTCTGTAAACTTCCAATTTTATAGTTCCATGAATTAGATAACATCAGTTAAAATTTGGGTTGCCTAGTACCTTTGGTTTCTAAGGTCAGATACTCAGAGACTGTGTTAGGACTAGGAGCAAGTCAGTGGTTGCTTCTTATTCAGAGATTAGTTTGTTGGCAGAAGAAGGCATGGCCTGACTCAAAAACTCTATGGGTCTGTACTAGTTCAACTACTGGGAATTGCCAGAGGTCCCATATAGATTAGCCTCCTGGCTTACAGAATAAAGTAGAGAATGGAGTGGCTGGGCCAGTCTGCCACAGGTACTTCTAACACCATTGGATCTGCCAGATCATAAGACCAAGTTGTAGAGTCTATTATTTCTCAAGGAATCAAATCTTGCAGTCTTAAGGTTACTCAGTAAATGCATCAGGATAGCATGCCCCAATGTGGTATGTATTTCCTCCAAAAAGACCTACCACACTCTGTGCTCCTTCTATTGTGGCATGCAGTGCAGCAAATTGACTCTCACTTTAAAGGGGCTATCCTGACATGCCCTAGACACTGAACATCTAGCAGCTTCACCAAAGTAACGGACTCCTCCTGGGTTTGTCTCCAACCCTTTAGTGCACTTTAGTAAAGTATTTAAGGTGCTTTCTCCTTCTGACTTAACAAATCCAATGATTATGTTGTTATATGAAATAGCAAGACAAACAAATTCTCTTCAGACTTTGTTTGACATTAAAAAAAGATGAACTGATGTAGGTTGGGCCAAGATAATAAAGGCATATTGGTATACCTACCATGTTAAGGAACATCACTTGTGTTTATCTTTACTAAAAGAGGGAAGGAAAAAATGCATTTGTTCAGTTACAGGTATCAAGAGCCACAATGATTTTCCCCAGTAAAGATACCATATTGGGAAGCTCAGATATAGATGGCATCATCACTTGATTAAGATTCTGATCATTTATCCTCATTCTTGAAGACCTGTCTGACTTTTGCATAGTCTACCAGGAAGTGAGTTAAATAGAGATATTGTAGGATTCACCACCTCTATAATCTTTCAATTATTTGGGTACCCTGGAAGGAGGTATTACTTTTGGTGTATTATTTTGTATTGTGGCAAAGGAGGAAGTTTCAGGGGCCTCAACTTGGCCCTTATTCTGCAATAGAACTCACTGCACATCAGGAAATTCTGTTACTAAATATTTATTCTTAATATATATACCTTTGGCCTAAAGGAAAAAATGATCTTAAATCCCTGTAGATACCTTCTGAAATGGACATGGATTAAGAGTCTATTACCAAATTTCCATAAGCCCCAATTCTGACCAGTGGACCTCAGAGCTACCTCGGGTCTTCAAGGATTAGCAGCCATTCAGAGGCAGTATCTAATAACACTATAAAGTCTGGGTATTTACCTTTCTGCAGTGGAGTGACTTCAAGGTGTGGTTCTTGAACCACCTGTCAGAAATAGAAATTCTGGTGTTCCCATCCCATACTCATTGAAATATAAACGCTGGGTGTGGGATCCATAAATCTATGTTTTAAAAGTCCTCCAAGTGATTCTAATGCACACTAAAATTTAACAGCCACAGTGCCAGTGCATCATCACTGTTAAATAGCTGTTGGTACCTCTGAGGAAAGCCAGAAAAATCATGCTATATACCTGTGATCCAACTGCAAGGTCATTCCTTTTAGGGCCTTGCCTCCTTCTTAAATACAAAGCTGCATGTCTTTAAAGTGGCTTAGGTCTAGGAAGAAGGTAAGAAGTGAATCTCCACTATTGTAACTCAAGTTAATTTTATGCCCACCAGATGTAAGATTTCTCTGTCTATATAAGCCAAATAGCTCCTTATTTGGCTGTCCTTTTATTTTGTTTCTAAGGATCCCATGATTAATTAGGTGCAACCAGAGACCCCTTAAGGTAAAAATATTCTATTACTCCATTTCTGTGGCTTATTATGGCAATTGAGCCCACTTGCTTTATAATGAGAAAGCACCCCTAATTGGCCTCTACCCCTTTGGCATCTTATTATTGCCACCATCATCAAGAATCAAGAAATCCAATTCCACTGTACCATGCCCTACCTTCATCTTTGGCATAGGGAGAACCACCACCACAGAGCATTATCTCGGTTTTTCAAGGATGCTTGTGCTCCTCCTTATCAATGAATTCCTTAAAGACTTAGTGAAGGGTGCATCCTCAGACATAAATAAGGATTGGTTGAGCAGTTTGCACATAATAAATCTATTCTCATATTCCCATTTTTGTAAGATTTGACTCCTCCTATATGGTGCTAGAGAAATTACATGATTCAACCTCATTGAGGCCACCGGTGAGTCTATGCTTCAATGAGCCAACCTCATAGACTATAATTTCTTCTTCCCAGGCCCAGCCTTCTCCTTCTCTTTTTGGGTATATTTGAGTCTAATGCTAGCTATGGGCATGGAAGCAATTTAGGAGGATTGAGGTAGGTTCTGGGAAGAATCTTCATCAGCTTGTAAGGCAACTGCCCTAGACTGTCATTGAAAGACTTTCATGCAGGGGTCAACTGGTACCCTCAGATATCAGGAGAAGGGCCTCCTCTGCTAGAAAGTGAAGGTTAAATGGATATGGGGTTTCAAAGGTCTCAGCCTCATTTTTATCTGCACAAATGTAATTATTTCAACACGAGATCCCTCTCCTTCCTACCATCCGACTTTCTTTTCCTCGGTACAAAAGACCCGGGGGCGTTAATCAGACATCAAGTCAATGCTTACATTTAAGTTGTGGGCTTGATCCCCAGTCATATCTTCCCTGAAACTTCAGGAGATAAGAGGCTCTTCAAAGCTGCCAAAGACATTTTTTAAATTAGTATTTAATTGAATCTGAAACTTCATAATATTGTTGGTAATACTTTAACCAACCATATTGTTTTTTGTTTTTTGTTTTTTAAAGAAAATCACATTAAAAGAAAGTATGAATTCTGTATTAGTCAGCCAAAGGGGTGCTGATGCAAAAGACCCAAAATCTGTTGGCTTTTATAAAGGGTATTTATTTGGGGTAGAAGCTTACAGTTACCAGGCCATAAAGCATAAGTTACTTCCCTCACCAGTCTATTATCATGTGTTAGAGCAAGATGTCTGCTGACAGGCGAATATTCTCTCTGTCCTGATTTTGTGATAATCAGGGCAGGCTAAACATTCGCTATATTAGAAACCATGCATGTGTCCCCAGACCTAGTTTTTCTTCCTAGGTCTGGATTTTAGAATGCTGGTGATAAACCAAGCCTGATTTATTATATGACCATCCTGTATGGGAAATGACTGTAACTCTAGGTATCTTTGGTCAACCTTAAGAGAGATGGCAGGGAGACGGATGTGGCTCAAATGGTTGGGCGTCTGTCTCCCATATGGACGGACTTGGGTTCGATCTCCGGGACCTGCTGGTAAAAATTAAAAAAAATAAAAATATAGAAGGCGTGTGGGCTGCCAGGCCCCATTCGCGGGTGCACCGTCATGCTCCGTGTGCAGGTGTGCCGCCATGCCCCACGAGTCATGCAGCAATATGATGACATTAACAGGAGAGTGACACAAGCCAAGACGAGACACGTCGAAAAACCAGGAACTAAGGAGGCGCAGGCGGCAGGACAACTCTCTCCCACATTGGAGATTCCAAGTATCGAATCCCAGTGAAGACAGGAGAAGGATGAGAAGAGAGGGCAGGAAACAGATACAGAGAGTTGCTCAGCAAACAGACATAGAAAAAGCAAAAATGGGGGGGGGCAGTAAAAATGGATAAAAGAAAATGAATAAATAAATCCTTAAAAAAGAAAAAGTATAGAGGAGTAAGATACGGACTATAGTTAGCAGTAATACTTTGACGATGCTCTTTCATAGTTTGTTAACAAATGTTTCACAAAAATGCAAAGTATTTGTGGTGGGGTGATGTGTGGGTATGATGTCATGCATGTTTGTTTTGTAAGTTCACAGTGTTTAATGAACACTTATTGTTTATGTATGAATGATATACTTCAATAAATTGTTTAAAAAAAAAAAAAAGATGTCTGCTGATGACGTTCAGTATTCCTCTTCTTCTTAAGGCTCCATGGTCAGGCTCTCTAGGCTTTTTCTCTCTCCCCTGGGCTCAATTCTTTCTGGGCTAAGCTGCTTTGGTCTCTCCACAAGGCCAGCTGTAGACTATCAGGCAAATGGCTCGTCTCTTTTCCCAGGGCCTTCTCTCCTTCCTCATGAGCAAGATCCTCTGTGTGCTTACTTCCTGGGGCTTCAGCTCAAAAAACTCAGTATCAAAACTCCAACTCTCTTCTCTGCTGTGTAGTTTTCTCTGTGAGTCCCCGCCCCCTTGGTGGGTGGGGACTCAACATCCTACTGATATGGACCAACCAAAGCCCTAACCATAATTTAATCATGCCCTGAGGAATAGACCAGTTTACAAACAAAATCCAATATCTATTTTTGGAATTCATAAATAATGCCAAACTTCTACAGTTTCTATTGCATTTCACATTTACTTTTGCTTCACAATATAAATGTGAACAATGCGTCCCACAGCTGCCAACCTTCCCCCAAAGTGGTATTTTTATTTTTTTAACTTTTATTATATAACACATCTACAGCTTATATTTCCCTTTGTACACTCTTTAGTGTCATCAAAAGATGCCAGCTAACGCCACAATCTTTATAATCCTTATTTTGCCATACTGAAAAGTGCCACAGCCACTTGACTACACAATACCTTGCCCCCTCCACTGGAGATTATTTAAGTAACCATAACACCGTAATACCACTGCATATCACAGGTTAACATGCCCCATTTGCCCCAGCAAGAGGGTTATCAGCGCAGTCCACAAGTATGTGAAACAATCCTGGAATTCCATTTGAGAGTCAGTTCATGGTACCACTTCCCATGAATACCAATTACTGTATTATTCTTTATTTATTTATTTATTTAATTTTTAAAGAAACTTTAGGACTTCTGGGAAAAATGGTGCCGAAGTAGGTAGGCAGAGTTGGACCCTCTCTCAAGAAAAGCAGAGAGAAGGCAGGGACCTATCTAAAGGAGCTGCTTTGGATATATATAGAACTGGAAGGTGCTGAATTATCTAGGAGGGTACTGGAAATATAAAGAAGCCAAAGGAAAACACTGACTTGCTCACCCCTGTGGCTGGAAACCCCATATATGCCCCCCACCTCAGGGCAAGTAGCCTAGGTAGAGCTCCTGGCTTGCTGCTGCCAACAGAGTTGGAGAGGATGTTCCCTGGAAGAGGGATCTGACAGAGGGTGGAGAATGGTTTCTTTGCAATGAGTTTGGCCAGCTGAGACCCCTTTGAATCTCAGAAGGGACCCAACCCGATAAGGAAGGGAGGGGCCATCTGCTCAGGCAGGCTGCCACGCCCAGCCACCCAGGGAGAGAGAGAAAAACGAGATTAGAGAGGCGGCTCGGCTTGGACAGGTGCCTAATCAGCAGGATTCTAGCAAAGAGAAGTCTAAAACACTCCAGAGAAAGAGGGCAGAGAACTTTCTAAGGCTAATTAGCCTAAGGAGACAGTTTAGCTCAGTGGAGGAATTCCCACCTTGCATATATGAAGTCCTTGGTTCAATTCCCAGGTCTCTTTAGAAAAGTGATCCGGAGAGTGATCCACTCTCTGGGTTATCAGGCATCCAGTTGATACCTTATGACAGAGAGCATACAGACATTCTTTTTGTTTTAGGTGTTTTTAGATCTGTTATTTTTAAAGAAAATGTTCTTTTTTCCTCTTCAATAATCTACTTGCTAAAACCTGGTACATCAGCTGCAGAGGGTACGATGCAGGGTGATTGACTGATGAACACCAGCAGCCTGAGAAGCTCCTTAGGGGCCTAAGAAGGAAGGCTGATTTCCCTTGGTTGTCTCATTCATTCACTCATTTATGTTTTAATTGCTGCTGTTTTGTTTCTTGTTTGTTCTGTTTTCCCTTTCCTTGTTACCTTTTTTTTTCTTTTACCAATTTTTTCCTACCCACATTATTTCTTTTCTTTTCTCCATTTTTCTATCTTCTCTTTTCTGTTGTTTTTCTTACATTCCACCTCTTTTAGTTTGGTCTTCAATTTTTTTTTTTTAATTTCTCTCTCTTTTACTGTTTTCTTTCTATTATTACTTACTCCTCTTTTTAATTTTTTTCTTTTATTTTCCTCTCCTCATTATTCCAGTCTTTAAATTCATTATATATATTTTCTCTATTTGTTTCTCTTTCATTTTATCTATTCCACTTTTTTATTCTTATTCCTCTGTATTTGTTATGAATTTTTACTCATGTTAATCATTTATTTTCCTAGATCTTGTATAGTTCCTCTTCTCCTTTTTAATTATTATTACTATTATTCTTTTTCTTTTATCTCTTTCCTTTTCTCTGGTCCTAATTTTTTTCCCAAGGGAACATAGAAAACAGCAAGGAAATAGAATTTGAGGAACAAAATGTCAAAGTGAAACCTTACCAGACACACAAAAACAATAACAAAATAAAACCCTAGGGTAGAAAGAGAAGCTAACCAACAGAATAAACATCAATATAAACAGATGCCTAGATACCAACAAAAAATTACAAGCCATACTAAGAAACAGGAAGACATGGCCCGGTATAATGGACAAATTAAAAAATAGGAGGAGATGCAGAACATGGAAAAACTAATCAGAGATGTCCAAACAAATATCATGAATAACTTAATGAAGTGAAGGAAGATATTAAGGATATTAAGAAGACACTGGGAGAACATACTGAAGAAATTGTAAACATACATAAAAAGATATCAGATATGGTGGTGATGAATGGCACAATGCAAGAAATCAAAAATATACTGAAGCACATAACAGCAGATTTGAACAGGCAGAGGAAAGAATCAGCGATGTGAAAGACAGTAAAGCTGAAATCAGACACATAGTAGAGCAGGCAAAAAGATAGAAAAAAATCCAGCAGGGACTTAGGGATTTTAATGATAACACGAAACCCACAAACATGTGCATTATAGGCATCCCAAAGGGAGAAGAGGAGGGAAAAGTTACAGAGGAGTGTTGGAGGAAATAATGGCTGAAAATTTCCAAACTCTCTTGAGGGACATGGATGCAAATGTCCAGGAAGTGTGGCATACCCTAAACAGTATAAATCCTAACAGGCCTAGCCCAAAACACATACTTGTCAAATTGTGAAATGCTCAAGACAAAGAGAGAACACTGAAAACAGAAAGAGAAAAGAAAGCCATCAAATACAAGGGAAGCTTGATAAGATTAAGTGCTGATTTCTCAACTGAAACCATTAAGACAAGAAGGCAGTGGTATGACATAGTTAAGGTGCTGAAAGAAAAAAAACTTCCAGCCAAGAATTCTCTATCCAGCAAAGCTGGCATTCAAAAATGAGGGAGAGCTCAAAATATTCAAAGATAAACAGAAATTAACAGTTTGTCAATAAGAAGCATGCCCTTCAAGAAATAATAAAGGGAGTTCTGCAGGTTGAAAGGAAAAAAACAGGAGAAAGAGATTTGGAGGAGAGTGTAAGAATAACTAAAAAAATAAAAAGAGAAATAAAAAAAAACAGATGGCATACATAAACCTAAAGAAAATATGGCTAATGTAAGTAATTCCTTGATAGTAATAACACTGAATGTTAATGGATTAAACTCTCCAATCAAGAGACACAGATTGGCAGAATAGATAAAGAAATATGATGAGTATATATGTTTATCTATATGTTTGTCCACAAGAAACTCACCTTAGAACCTGGAACACAAGGAGGCTGAAAGTGAATGGTTTGGAAAACAACTTTACATGCACACAATAACCAAAAAAGGGCAGGAATAGCTATACTAATATTGTACAAAATAGAGTTTAAATGCAAAATTTGTAAGAGACAAAGAAGGTCACTATATACTAATGAAAGGAGTAATCTATCAAGAAGAAGAACAATCATAAACATTTATGCACCTAACAAGGGCACCTCAAAATACATGAGGCAAACACTGAGAAAACTAAGTGGAAAAATAGATGCCTCTACAATAATAGTGGGCGATTTAATACACCATTATCACCACTAGACAGAATATCTCAACAGAGATTCAATAAAGAAACAAAGACCTTGAATAATACATTAGAGGACCTGGACCTAATAGACACATACAAGACATTAAACCCAAATACAGTGAGATATGCATTCTTCTCGAGTGCACATGGATCATTCTCCAGAATCAACCACATGCTACACCACAGAACAACTCTCAATGAATTCAGAAAGACTGAAATTATATAAAGTAATTTCTCTGACCACAATTGAATGAAGCTGGAAATCAATAAGGGAAGCAGATTAGGCACAAAGATATGGAAGGTAAACAACACACTCTTAGACAATCAGTGGGTCAAGAAGGAAATTGCAAAATAAATCATTAACTACCTTGAAGCCAATGTAAAGGACAATACAATGTATCAAAACCTATGGGATGCAGCAAAAGCTGTACTGAGAGGGAAAATCCATAGCCACAAATGCCTATGTTAAAGAGGAAGAAAGAGCTAAAATCAAAGATTAACTACACACTTGGAGGAATTAAAAAAAAGAACAACAAACTAACCCCAAATGAAGTAGAAAGAAGGAAATAACAAAGATTAGAGCAGTGCTAAATGAAACTGAAAATAAGAAAGCATTATAAAAAAATATACAAATCCAAAAGCTGGTTCTATGAAAAGTTTGAAAAACCCTTAGCTAGAGTAACAAAGGAAAAAAGAAAGAAGATGCAAATACATAAAATAAGAAACAAGGAAGGGGATATCAACACTGACCCCACAGAAATAAATGGTATAAGAGAGTACTTTGAAAACTTGTATGTCAACAAGATGGATAATTTAAAGGAAATGGACAAATTCCTAGAAACACACAAGCAGCCTACATTGACAAGAGAGTAAACTGGAGGGAAGATGGCATCAGTTTAGGAGGGCACTCACTGACTTGCTCTCTGAGGATGGCTGATTGGGGACAGGGTCCTGCTCAGGGGTCTGTTCTGGGGTGCACGGAGCAAGAACCTTAGGGACATTGCTCTGGAGAGAGTTGGATGGAGCAGATTACTCAGGAAGGATTCTTGAGTTTTTCTTCTGCCTGTGGTGGTAAACACAGACATCTGAGACCCACCCTCAGGGAAAAAGGCTGGTTTGAGTCACGACTCTCACCAGCAATGAGTGTTTTCCGAGAGTGGGAGGGTTCTGGTGGAGGGTTGAGAGGGCTTTCCTTTCTGTGGATTTGGCTGCCTGGAACCCTTTGCATCTTTGGGGAACAAAACAGCTGGCATGAAGCAGGACCAGGCTGAGGGGAGTGGCAAATCTGCTGAGGAAGGTTGATTTACTTAGCTGCCCAGGGATACGCCCCAACCTCTGCCGGCAACCCGGTGAGAGGGAGCATTCTCCGAGAGTGGGAGGGTTCTGACAGAAGGTGGAGAGGGGTTTCTTTCTGTGGATTTGGTTGCCTGGACGCCCTCATAGCTTTGAGGAGCAGGTAAGTCGGCTTGAAGCAGCGCCAGGCTGAGGGGAGAGACAAATCTACTAAGGAAGCCTGATTTACCCAACAGCCCAGTGAAACTCGGGCTTGGCTCCAGAGGGGGCGGGGTCAGCCAATTTTATCATTCTGCACTGACTAGCATCAGAGCTTCAGCTTCCCTGGGGAGGCCAGGAAGTGGGAAGTGCTTGATTAGTGTCCACGAGCCAAATTAGGGTCCCCTCAGTGAAGGGGGTGGTCTAGAAGAGGACATATTTTGGGTCCCTTATTTCACACACACACAAAAAAGAAGACAGTCACTTTAAAAACTAAAAAAAAAAAAATTTTCTTTTTAAATTTATTTTAATAGCTAAAATCTGCCGCAAAAACTGCACATAGAGCCTTGCACGGCAATTGACTGATGAACAGAAGAAGGCTGAAAGGTTCCACAAGGGCCCAAGAAGGAACACTGTTCTTCCTTAGCTTTGTTTGACAGCTTGCTTGTGTGGTTGGTTGGTTTTTCTTTGTTTATTTGTTGTCTCTTGCTTTTCTTTCCTCTTTCCTCCCCTCCATCTTTTTTCTTTCTTTTTTTCATTTTATTTTTATTTTAAATTAGGTGCTGCTAGCTTGTCTCTTTTTTTTTTTTTTTTCTTTTCTTTTTTTTTTATTATGGGTAAAAATCAAAATTCTCACAATACATACAAACATTTGCAAAATGATATATAAATATATATGCATATATGTATATTTGCTTACAAAAATGTTATTTATATATATATATACACATATATTTTAAGAGGTGCTTAGATTACCTAAAATATTACACGGAACCCACTGGGATTCCCATGTTGCCCACCTCCCACACCTCCCACCACATCCAACACAAACATCTCCCACATCTCCTTCTTTGCTGTTTCTTCTTCAGTGACTTCCCATTCTCTGTCTATATTGATTTTATCTCCCAATGCTATCTCTTTTACTTCCTTCATCTTTCTGCCTTCTGCTTTCTGTTGTGTTTCTTACATACCACGTTTTTTTCATTAGCTCACAACTTCAAGGGTGTCAATTTCTATTCTATCTATTGTGTTTTCTTTGTTTTTTTATTAATATTAACTTTTTCCTTTCAGCCGTTTCTTTATTCTTTCTCTTTCTTGTCATCATTCTAGTCTTCTAAATCATTACATATATTTTCCTCTATTTGGTTTCTCAGTCCATTGTAGGTACTCCACTTTTTTCCCTATTACTCTACACTGCCTACATGAGTTAAATATTCATTTTACTAAGTCTTATTCGGCCCCTCTTCTAACTTTTTTCAGTACTACTATTATCCTTCTTCCTTTCTCACATCTTTCAATTCCTCTGGCCCTAATCTTTTTGCCTTAAAGGGAACACAGAAAGAAGCAAGGAAATAAAATAAGAGGGAAAGGTGTCAAAGAGAAAACTTAACACACACACAGAACCACCAGCTAAATAAAACTCTAGAGCAGAGAGAGAATCTAATGAACTGAATAAACCCGTCAAGATAAAATGATGACTAGAGGGCAACAAAAAACTGAGAAACAGGAAGACATGGACCAGTCCAATGAACAAACTAAAAATCAGGAAGAGATGCAGAACATCGAACAACTAATCAAAGCTTTCCAAACATATATCATGGACCAACTTAATGAAGTGAAGGAAGAGATTAAGGATATTAAGAAGACACTGGGAGAACATACTGAAGAAATTGTAAACATACATAAAAAGATAACGAATATGATGGTGATCAATGGCACAATGCAAGAAATCAAAAAGACACTGGATTCACATAACAGCAGATTTGAACAGGCAGAAGAAAGAATTAGTGATGTGGAAGACAGTGCATCTGAAATCAAACAGATAGTAGAACAGATAGATAAAAAGATAGAAAAAAATCCAGCAGGGACTCAGGGATTTAACCAACAACACAAAATGCACAAACATATGCATTATAGGCATCCCAGAAGAAGAAGAGAAGGAAAAGGGAAAAGAAGGAGTGTTGAAGGAAATAATGACTGAAAACTTCCCAACCCTATTGAGAGAGATGGATGTACAAGTCCAGGAAGCACACAGCACACCCCAAACAGTATAAATCCCAACAGGCCAACTCCAAGACATATACTTGTCAAAATGTCCAATGCTCAAGACAAAAAGAAAATACTCAAGGCAGCAAGAGGAAAGAGAACCATCACATACAAGGGAAGCACAATAAGATTAAGTGCTGATTTCTCATCTGAAACCATGGAGGCAAGAAGACAGTGGCATGACATAGTCAAAGTACTAAAAGAAAAAACTTCCAGCCACAAATTCTCTATCCAGCAAAACTGGCATTCAAAAATGATGGAGACTACAAAATATTCACAGATAAACAGAAATTAAGAGCGTATGCCAATAAGAAACCTGCACTTCAAGAAATACTAAAGGAAGTTCTACAAGTTGAAAGGAAAAAACAAGTGAGAGAGAGTTGGAGGAGGCTGTAAAAACAACTAAAAAGACCAAAAGAGAAAAAAAAAAACATATGACACACATTAACCCAAAGAAAATATGGCTGAAGTAAGAAATTCGTTGCGAGTAATAACACTGAGTTTTAATGGAGTAAATTAACCACTCAAGAGACACAGATTGGCAGAATGGATAAGGAAATATGATCCATCTATATGCTGTCTACAAGAAACATACCTTCAACCCAGGGATTCAAGGAGGCTGAAAGTGAATGGCTGGAAAACAATTTTACCAGCAAACAATAGCCAAAAAAGGGCAGGAGTAGCTATCCTAGTGTCAGACAAAATAGACTTTAAATGCAAAACTATTGTAAGAGACAAAGATAGATACTATATATTAGTAAAAGGGGTAATCTCTCAAGAAGAGAGAACAATCATAAACATTTATGCACCTAATCAGGGTGCCTCAAAATAGATGAGGCAAACTCTGAAAAAACTAAGTGGAGAAACAAATGCCTCTACAATTATAGTGGGGGACTTTAATACACCATTAGCACCATTAGACAGAACACCTAGACAAAGAATCTATAAAGAAACAAAGACTCTGAACAATACTTTAGAGGACCTGAACCTAACAGACATATACAGAACACTACACTCAAATACAGCAGGATTTACATTCTTCTTGAGTGCACATGAATCATACTCCAAGATAGAACAGATGCTAGGCCACAGAACAACTCTCAATGAATTCATAAAAATTGAGATTATACAAAGTAATTTCTTTGACCACAATGGAATGAAATTAGAAATCACTAAGGGCCAGAAAGACAGATTAGCCACAAAGATATGGAAATTAAACAACACATTCTTAGACAAACAGTGGGTGGTCAATGAGGAAATCTCAAAAGAAATCGGTAACTATCTTGAAACTAATGAAAACAACAACACAACATATCAAAACCTATGGGATGCAGCCAAAACTGTCCTGAGAGGGAAGTTCAATAGCCATAAATACATATATTAAAAAAGAAGAGCGAGCTAAAATTGAAGACCTAACTGTATACTTGGAGGAATTGGAAAAACAACAACAATCTAAACCTAAAGGAAGTAGAAAGAAGGAAATAACAAAGATTAGAGCAGAACTAAATGAAATAGAGAATAAGAAAGCACTAGAAAAAATAACAAAACCAAAAGCTGATTGTTCAAGAAGATCAATAAAATTGACAAACCCTTAGCCAGACTAACAAAGAAAAAGAGAGAACAGATGCAAATTCACAAAATAAGGAAAGAGCAAGGGGATATCACTACTGACCCCACAGAAATAAAAAGTATCATAAGAGAATACTTTGAAAAATTATATGCCGACAAGAATGATAATTTAGAGGAAACGGTCAAATTTCTAGAAACTCACAGACAGCCTACATTGATGAAAGAAGAAATTGATGAACTCAACAGTCCAATTACAAGTAAAGGGATAGACTCAATCATCCAAAACCTCCCAACTAAGAAGAGCCCAGGACGAGATGACTTCACAGCTGAATTCTACCAAACATTCCAGAAAGAGCTAACACCAATCCTGCTTAAGCTCTTCCAAAAAATAGAAGTAGAAGGAATATTGCCTAACTCATTCTATGATGCCAACATTGCCCAAATACCAAAACCAAACAAAGATACCACAAGAAAGGAAAATTACAGACCAATTTCTCCAATGAACCTAGATGCTAAAATCCTCAACAAAATACTTGCTAATCACATTCAACAACATATCAAAAGGATTATATACCATGACCAAGTGGGTTTCATCCTGGGTATGCAAGGATGGTTCAATATAAGAAAATCAATCAATGTAATACACCACAAAACAGATCGAAAGAAAAAAATCACATGATCATCTCTATAGAGGCAGAAAAAGCATTAGACAAAATACAGCACTCTTTCCTGATAAAAACACTACAAAAGACAGAAATAGAAGGAAACTCTCTGAATATGATAAAGGGTATATATGAAAAACCCAAAGCTAACATCATCTTCAATGGTGAAATCCTAAAAGCCTTCCCTCTGAGATTGGGAACAAGACAAGGATGCCCACTATCACCACTCCTCTTAACATTGTCTTAGAAGTACTTGCTCAAGCACTGAGGCAAGAAAAAGATATAGAAGGCATCCAAATTGGAAAAGAAGAAGTAAAAATTTCATTATTTGCAGATGACATGATCCTATACGTAGAAAGTCCTGAGAAATCTACAACAAAGCTTCTAGAACTTATAAAGGATTTCAGTAATGTCGCAGGCTATAATAGCAATGCTCAAAAATCAGTAGCATTTCTATACACCAATAATGAGCAATGTGAGGAGGAAATCAAGAAAAAAATACCATTTACAGTAGTAACTAAAAGAATCAAATACCTAGGAATAAATTTAATAAAGATGTAAAGGACTTATATACAGAAAACTTCACAACACTGTTAAAGGAAATCAAAGAAAACTTAAATAAATGGAAGAATATTCCCTGCTCATGGGTAGGAAGACTAAACATCATCAAGATGTCTATCTACCCAAACTAATCTACAGATTTAATGCAATCCCAATAAAAATCAACACTGCATTTTTAAGGAACTGGAAAAACTAACTACAAAATATATTTGGAAAGGTAAGAGGCCCTGAATTGCCAAAGACATTGAAAAAGAAAAGTGAAGTTGGAGGTATCACATTACCTGACTTTAAAACATACTACAAAGCTACAGTGATCAAAACTGCATGGTATTGGCACAAGGATAGACCTACTGACCAATGGAACCGAATTGAGAGTTCTGATATAGATCCTCACATATACAGTCATCTGATATTCAACAAGGCCACCAAGCCCACTCAGTTGAGAGAGAATGGCCTCTTTAACAAGTGGTGCTTGGAGAACTGGATATCCATATCCAAAAGAATGAGAGAGGAATACCATCTCACACCTTATACAAAAATAAGTCAAGATGGATCAAAGATCTAAATATAAGAGCCAAAACCATAAAGACCTTGGAAGATAATGTAGGGAAGCATCTACAGGACCTTGTAATAGGAAATGGTTTCAAGAACTTCACACCCAAAGCACGAGCAGCAAAAGAAAAAATAGATAAATGAGATCTCCTCAAAATTAAAAACTTCTGCACCTCAAAGGACGTTATCAAGAAAATAAAAAGGCAGCCTACCCAATGGGAGAAAATATTTGGCAACCATATATCTGATAGGAGCCTAATATCCTGCATATATAAAGAAATCCTACACCTCGAAAATAAAAAGACAAACAACCCATTTTAAAAATGGGCAAGTGACCTGAAAAGACTCTTCTCCAAGGAAGAAATACAAATGGCTAAAAAGCACATGAAAAAATGCTCAACATCGCTAGCTATTAGGGAAATGCAAATAAAAACTACATTGAGATACCATTTTACACCCATCAGAATGGCAGCTATTAAAAAAAAACAGCAGAGTATAAGTGTTGGAGAGGATGTGGAGGAATAGGAACCCTGATCCTTGCTGGTGGGATTGTGGAATGGTCCAGCCACTGTGGAGGACAGTTTGGCGATTCCTCAGAAAACTAACAATAGATCTTCCGTATGATCCAGCAATTCCACTGCTGGGTATATACCCAGAAGAATTGAAAGCAAAGACACAAACAGATATAGGCACCCCAATGTTCATTGAGGCATTGTTCACAATTGCCAAAAGTTGGAATCAGCCCCAGTGCCCATCAACAGATGATAAACAAAATGTGGTACATATGTACAATGGAATATTACTCAGCTGTAAGAAAGAATAAAGTGCTAACACACGGAATAATGTGGATGAATCTTGAAGACCTTACGTTGAGTGAAGCAAGCCAGGCATTGAAGGATGAACAGTATTTGACCTCACTGATTTGAATTGAGGAAAGTGAGCAGTCTCTGAGAACCATTGTCTGAAAGACAGATTAACAAGGGAGAGAAAGAGAAGAGAAGGTAGTGAGTCATCACCCATACGGACATAATCAATGGTAAAGTGATAAAAGTATAGTTGCATATTGAAGGATAGGACAGGTGTGCAGTGCTATTACTGGGTTTGGTGATGCAGTATTGACAGGTGGGTAGATTAGGAAGGGCAGGTTAGAATACCCAGGATACTGGGCGGAGAGATGGGAGGGGACTAGGTGAACAAAGGATTTGTGGGTTTGAGGTTGAACGTGCAGGAGTGGGAATGCTCTTGTGACAATATGACAAGGTAGTGTCACTGAGTTAGGGTGTACGTTGGGGGGGGGCATTCAAGATGGGTCGCATCTGGAGTAGGCTTCTGGGGAGTGTGTAAGTGTTCATCCTGTCATAATTTGTTGTGTCGGGGAGTGGAGGCCCACACAGTGAGTGGGAAGGAGATGGACCCCCATCTTTGGGAGGACCAATTCACCCAGAAACAGACAGGTGGGTGTCTCTTAGGAGTAAGGGTGGATCCTAACAGGGGAGGATGATCAGCATGTCAAGATCTCTTGCTGCATGTAACTATGAATCTTGTCATCCAATGAGTCAAGACAGGGGTGTCATGTGCCCCAGGGGGACGGAGAAGAAGGAACAGAAAAGATCAAACGGGGTATTTAGTGGTCAGGGGAAATGTTTTTCATTACCTTATAGTAATGGACACAGGACATGGTAAATATCATCAAAAATTATTAAACTGTACCGTCTAAATTGTAAACTATACTGCAAACCATTGACAATGTTTAGTAGTTATGTTTCACTATCTGTATAACAGTTATAACAATGCTACCACCCACATACAAAACGGTTTTAATATGGGGTGAGGAAAGGGGAAGGAGGTTAGGTATATGAGTCTCTAGTATTCTGTGTGTGACTTTGCTGTGACCTAAAACTTCTTTGAAAATTAAACGAAAATTTGGGAGACACTGGGGAGTAGGAGGGGGAAAGTGCCACGGTACAGACTGGACACCTGATAATGCAGTGATAAAAGGAAAAAAAAAAAAAATTTTTTTAATTTTTTTGTTTTTTCCCATTTTTTGAATGTCCCAATCCTTTAATTATATTTTATTTTTAGTTTATTTTCCCTGAGTCCCCATGTATTTTATCTCTTGCATTTAAGTTTATCATTATTATTTCATTTTCCTATTAATTGTATTTGATTATATGGGCTTAGATCACAGAAGGGTTATAATGGGGGCTGCATAGGATCATTGGTGGGGGGTGTCTGGGATGGGGGATTCATGGGAGGAAGTTCACCTGAATATACATGAAAGATATATAAAATTGTCCAATGCCAAGGGGTGGGGCATTGTCACAGTGGGTGGAGATTCACACAATAACCGAAAGAGTATTGAATTCCCATCCTGGGGAGCTCTGCCACATTCTCTAATGGAACAACAATCACCCAAGTACAGAGGCAATGACTAGTGAAGAAGGATGGTCCATTGATGGGCCTTTGATATCAACAACTACGCTTATGAGCCTTTGCTCTTGAAATTGCAACTTAGCCTAGTGTTGTAGGGTGCCTACGAGTTACCTCCTGAGAGCCTCCTTGTTGCTCAAATGTGGCCTTTCTCTAAGTCAAACTCAGCATATGAATGCATTAACTTCCCCCCAGTGTGGGACATTACTCCCAGGGATGAGCCTCCCTGGCAACAAGGGATTAACACCAAGTGCCAATTGGCAATATGACTGTAAAAAGACCTTGAATAAAAGGGGGAAAAGGTAAAGACAAATGAGTTCATGTGGCTAACAGACTTCAAAGAGAGTCGGGAGGTCATCCCAGAGGTAACACTTATGCACACCTCAGTAGGATCTTATAGAACACCAAAGTGGATATCACCCCACACAGAGGGGCTCCTGAGGGCTCTGGAGACACGCAGGTCCTATATAAGGGGGGAGAGCTCCAGAGATTGATGCCTTATCAGTGGGCTATACTTTGGAATCTGTGCTCCTGAGAGTGACAGAGTTGGACTCAAATAAGTTCTCCCTGCACATGATCCATAAATCCCTTCTATTCAAACCTATATGAGATGCTGGAGTTTCTATGTATAATTCCAGAGACTGGAGCCTTTGGCCTGCCCATGTGCCAGCTGTGCCTGGAATCTCAGTGGAGCTGCAACTCCTACTCTACAGCTCAATGGACTCAACCAACTCACCTGGTGAGGAGATGATGATGGACAACAGTCATCCCAGTGAATGGAGAGAGTCTGCAGCTGCAGGCAGGATAATCCCATCCATCGTACCCATGGGATATAAGCCCCCTTTCACTTGGAGGTGGAGTGGACATCAGCATCCCAAACTCCTCAGGATTGGGGGAAGAGCTATGGACTAGAGTGGACTCACTAGTATTCTGTTGTAGACATATTGTGATTCAAGTAATGGAAGAAATTACAACAGTGAGGTGGAGCCAGTGGCCACTGGACACTTTTGGGACAGGGAAGGGAAAAGCAGTTGTAATACAGGGGCTTTTTCAGGACTTGGGAATTTATCCTGAGTGACAAATCTACGACAGATATAGGCCATTTTACATCAGCATATAACACGCAGAACTGTGTGGGAAAGAGTGTGGTCTTCAATGTGAACTATGGTCCATGCTTAATGGCAAAGCCCCAGCATGTGTATATCCATTGCAGGTGATGTGCCACACTAATGAAAGATGGTTTTGTGGGATGTTATGGGAGGTGTGGGAGGTGGGGAACATGGGAACCCTTGTAATTTTTGTGTAACATTTACGTAATCTAAGCATCTTTTAAAATATATATAAAAAATAAAAATAAAATAAATAAAAAAAGAATAAACTGATGAACTCAACAGACCAATCACAAGTAACGAGATAGAATTAGTTATCAAAAACCTCCCACATAAGAAGTGCCCAGGACCAGATGGCTTCCCAGGTGAATTCTACCAAACATTCCGGAAAGACCTAACACCAATCCTGCTTAAACTCTTCCAAAAAATAGAAGTGGAGGAAACATTGCCTAACTCATTCTGTGATGCTAAACCACCCTAATACCAAAGCCAAACAAAGAAGCTACAAGAAAGGAAAACTACAGACCAATCTCTTTAATGAACCTAGATGCTAAAATCCTTAACAAAATACTTGCTAATAGTATACAACAACACATCAAATGAATTATACACCATGACCAAATGGGTTTCATCCCTGGAATGCGAGGGTGGTTCAACATAAGAAAATCAATCAATATAATACACCACATAAACAGATTGAAAGAAAAAAAAAATCACATGATAATCCCTATAGATGCAGAAAAAGCATTCAACAAAATACAGCACACTTTCCTGAGAAAAACACTTAAACACACAGCTAACATCATATTCAATGGTGAAATCCTAAAAGCTTTCCGTCTAAGATGAGGAAAAAGACAAGGGTACCCACTGTCAACACTCTTATTTAACACTGTGTTATAAGTAGTTGCTCAAGCACTTAGGCAAGAAAAACATATAAAAGGTATCCAGATTGGAAAGGAAGAAGTAAAAATTTCACTATTTGCAGGTGACATGATCTCATACCTTGAAAGCCTTGAGAAATCTACAACAAAGCTTCTAGAACTTATAAAGGAGTTCAGTAAAGTTGCAGGTTATAAGATTAATGTGCAAAATCAGTAGTATTTCTGTACACCAATAATGAGCAATCTGAGGAGGAAATAAAAAAGATTCCATTCACAAGATCAACTAAAAGAATCAAATACCTAGGAATAAATTTAACTGAAGATATAAATGACTTGTATGCAGAACACTACACAACACTGTTAAAGGAAATCAAAGATGACCTAAATAAATGGAAGAATATTCCCTGTTCATGGATAGGAAGACTAAACATCAAGATTCTATACTACCCAAACTGAGTTACAGATTTAACACAATCCCAATAAAAATTACAACAGCATTTTTTACTGAATTGGAAAAGTTAACTATGAAATTTATTTGGAAGGGCAAGGGTCCCGAATACCCAAAGATATATTGAGAAAGAAAATGAAATTGGAGGAAATCACACTACCTAACTTTAAAACATACTACAAAGCTACAATGGACAAAACTGCATGTTATTGGCAATAGGACAGCCATACTGACCAATGGATTCAAACTGAGAGTTCTGATATAGATCATTACATATACAGTCAACTGATATTTGTGGTTGAAACTACAATGTTGGTAAAGTTCTTTTGGCAAATATGGCAGAAGAGGTTTACTGGTTTAGCGTGTTGGATGTGGGGAGGATACGGGACAGGGTGCACCTGGGGCAGACTTTTAGGGAGTATGTGAGTGTTCATCCTGTCATAGCGTGTTGTATCAGTGGGTGGAGACGCACACAACGAATGGGAAGGTATTGGACTCCCATCATGGGGAGTCCTGCTATGTTGTCAAATAGAGGGGTGGGAGTCTCTTGATACAGACAGTGCCTAATAGGGGAAGACAGGTTATTTGTCATGCCCTCAATGTTGTTGCCAGTAACTAGAATCTTGTTCTTCAAGGAGTGTAGCTTGGTGGTTGCAAGGGGCCCTGAGGGGAATCAGAGGGAGGAATAGAATAGATGGAACTTGGGGTATTTCTGGAGCATTGGAATTGTTCTACATGATCATGCAATGATGGGTACAGGCCATGTTAAATATCGTCAATATTTTAAAAACAGTATGGTCCAAAATATAAACCATGATGTAAATCATTGACCATGGTTGGAAGCAATGCTTCAATATTTGTAAATCAATTGTAAGAATCCCCTATATTCTGTATGTGATATTTCTGTAACCTAAAGCTTCTTAGAAGATAAAATGAACAAAGACAATGGGGGAATAAATAGAAGAAAATGTCACTGTACATACAAGACAACAGATCTTAAGCGATGAAAGACATAATGCCAAAATTTTTTTTAAAATTTATTTTTATTATTTCAAATTTTTTTAATTTTTTGTATTTTATTTGTTATTTTTAAAAGCATCACTATTATTTCATTTTCTTAATACTTTTATTTGGTTATTTTTTTGGCTTCGTTTTTGAAGAAGGTTTGGATCACAGAGGGGTCACAACTGCGGCAGGGGAAGATCATTGGTACAGGGTGTAAATTATGGGGAATGCATGGGAGGAGGCTCACCTGGGGCATACCTATAAGGCATATGAATGAGTTCAAGTGTTGATGGGTGCATTGTCACAGTGGGTGGAGATCCACACAATAATTGAAAGAATATGGAATTCCCATCCAGGGGAGTTCTCCCACATTCTCTAATGGGACAGCAAGAATCCCGAGTACAGGGGCAATGCCTTGTGAAGGAGGTTGGATCATTGATGGGGCCTTGATATTGATGACTGTACTTATGAATCTTTTCTTTTGAAATTGAAATTTAGCCTAGTATTATAGGTTGCCTAAGAGTTACCTCGTGAAAGCCTCCTTATTTCTCAAATGTGGCCTCTCTCTAAGCCGAACTCAGCATATAAATGCATTACCTTCCCCACTGGCGTGGGACATGACTCCAGGGGATACGCCTCCCTGGCACCAAGGAATTGCTACCAAGCACCAACTAGCAATGCAACTGGAAAAAGACCTTGACCAAAGGGAGAAAGGTTACAGACAAATGAGTATATATGGCTAAGAGACTTCAAAGTGAGTTGGGAGGTCATTCCAGAGGTTATGTTTATGCACATCTCAGCAGGATCTCATTGACTGCCACAGTAACTATTGCTTCAAATAGTGGGTCTCCTAAGGGCTCCAGAGATATCCAGATACTATAGGCAGGGCTGACAGCTCAGGAGTTTGGTGTTCTGCCAGTGGGCCCTACTTTAGAATTTATGCTTCCCAATGTGACAGAGTTGGACTCAGCTGTGGTTTCCCTACATATGGTTCTTCTTTCCCTTCTATTTGAACCCAGAAATAGTACTAGAGTTGATAGGTTTATGTCCAAGAGACTTAAATCTCTGGGCTTTCCAGATGCCATATGGGCCCTGAATCTCAACTGAGTTGTAACACCTACTCTCCAGTTCACTGAACTCACCCAGGACAACTATCAAGGAGATGATGATGGACAACCACCATACCAAGGAACAGAGAGTCTACAACTGCAAGCAAGAAAGTCCCATCCATCTGCCCCATGGGATCTAAGCCCCCTCTCAATTACAGGTGGATCGGGCATCACAATCCTGAAACCTCAGGACTGGAGAATGAATGATGGACTAGAGTAAACTAACTATTATTCTGATATAGAGTTATTGTTATTCTAGCAATGGAAGAACTTTTATCATTGACAGAAGCAGTGGCCACTGGAAGTTCTGAGGGGAGGGAGAAGGAAAAATACGTGTAATATGGGGGCATTTTTGGAACGTTGGAGCTGCCTAGAATGATGCTACAATGGCAAATACAAACCATTATATATCTTGTCATAACTTACAAAATTTTGCAGGAGTTTAAACTATAATATAAATTATAATCCACACTTAGTGGCAATGCTCCAAAATGTGTTCATCAATTCTAACAAATGTACCATACTAATGAATGATGTTATTAATGTGGGAAAGCATAGAAGGGGTAGGGAGTGGAGCATATAGGAATTTCCTACATTTTTTATGGAACATTTATGTAATCTAAGTATCTTTTTTTAAAAAAATTTAAAAAGTGTATTGAAAAAACAAAGAAAAAAAATAAAGAAGTTTTAGATTAGATAAATGTTACATTGAAAATCTAGGGGATTCCCATATACCTCACTCCTCACATACTTTTCCCCATTAACATCTTTCATTAGTGTCCTACATTTGTTACAATTGAAAACACATATTGAAGTAGTGCTATTAACCATGGTCCATAGTGCACATTATGGTTTAAACTTTGCACTGCACAGTTTTATAGGTTTTGACAAAATGTATAATGGCCTGTATCCATCATTCCAATGTCACCCAGAACAATTCCCATGTCCCAGTAATGCCCCATGTTACACCTATTCTTTCCTCTCTCACCCTCAGAACTTTTGGTGACCACTGCCTTTACATCAGTATTAAAAATTCTTACATTATTAGATTAATAATAAATCTACTTTAGTCCATGGTTGCATTCTTCCCTTCTGTTTGTTCATTTCTCATTCTTGAAGATTTTGGTATGGTGATGCCCACTTTGCTTGTGATTGAGAGGGGGCTTAGATCCCACAGGGCAGATGGGTGGAACTGTCTTGCAGTTGTAGATACTCTTTGCTTTTTGTGATGGGTGTTGTCTATCATCATCTCTTTGTTAGCTGTCCTGGGTAAGTCCGATAAACTGGAAAGTAGACATTGGCTGCAATTCTGCTAAGATTCAGGGCTCAACTGGAATATGAACAGACTGAAGACCTAAGTCTCTGGGACACATATTTAATGGGTATAGTGCTAATAACAGGTTCTAATAAAAGGGGCATAGAACCATTTGTGGGAAAATTATAACTCTGATACATTAGGGGGAAAGGTTATCATATATTCTCAGGTAACCACTGACAGGGTACTGAATTCTTGCAGTTGTCTGCCCTACCTATAGTGTCCAGATGTCTCTAGAACCCTCAAGAGCCCCCTGCTTGAGGCACTGTTCACTGCAGTAGTCAGTGAGATCCTCCTAAGAAAAGCATAAGTGTAACCTCTGGAATAACCTCCTGACTCACTTTGAAATCTCTTTACCACAAAAACTCATTTGTATTTAATATTTCCCCTTTTTGATCAAGGTCTTTTTCCAAATACATTGCTAGTTGATGCTTGGACCAGGGAGGCTCATCCCTGGGAGTCATGTCCCATGCTGGGGGGTGGGGTGGGGAAGGTCATGAGTTCATATTCTGAGTTTGACTTAGAGAAAGACCATATTAGAGCAACAAAGAAGCTTTCAGGAGGTAACTCTTAGGCAATATATATTACTAGGCTAAGTTTCAATTTCACAAGGACAAGGTTTGTAAGAACAAGCATCAATATCAAGGGCCTAGAATGTTGGTCTGTCCTCCTTTGTTAGGTACTGCTCATGTACTCTAGAGATTCTTGCCACTCTACAAGAGAATGCAGCAAGACTCCCTAGGATGGGAATTCAATATTCCATTGGTTATTGTATGGGTCTCCACCCACTGAGACAACACTGCATGACCACTTGAACACATTTGTATTCCATAGAGGCATGCCCCAGGTATGTATTATTCTTAACAGATCACAGAAGGAGACAGGTGAATATTGTAATATTTTCTGTCCCAGCAGGAAACAGATGGCATATAAAATTGGGGTAATAAAGGAGGGTTTACTAAAGGCTCTTTCATAAAGGTGTGAGCAGGGTGTAGGGAAACCATAAGGGATAGTGAAATACCCTAAAGTAACAGTAGGAAGTCTGCTACTACCCAATGGTCTGAAAGGGTAAATGGAGAGGTGTATCCTGGAACCAAGATAGAGAAATCTAGGTAAAGAGGGCCACCTGACAGGAGCTGTGACATTTGGCTGATGGAAGCATGTGCAACACCATAAGGAGGGAGCCAGGGTAATAAATACCTCAACTTCTTCCTCCTCTTCTCCAACCCACAGCAGGAGTAGAGAAGAGGGAGGGGTTTCCTGCTGGCAAAAACTATTCAAAAGTCAGAGAGGAGAGAATTCATGATTTTCAGTTTTTGCTGTTCAATATCGATTCACAAGCATTAAAGGTACTAAAAAGTGAGGAAAATTACTGAAATTTAAAAAATGATTTATTTAAAGTATCTACATAAAAGCCTAGTCATGAAAGTGTAATGAATTATAGGTATAATTACAGGTGTAATGAATCCCTATTTGTTAGCTGATTGCTTATGGCATCTGGAAAACATGGCTACAATGTTATTTTAATGAAAACTAGTAGCATCCATTGGATTGCTCTGCCACTTGAAATCATGGTTAATGTTAAGGTTACCAGCTACCTAATATTAATAAATTATTCAGTCTTGATTCCATAAAACTTCTCTTAGTCACTAGTATTGCTGATATTTTTGCAAAGGTTATACTTTCTAGCACAATTTTTGTCAGGTCAGAGAAGTTACTCTCAGACAAGTTACAGGTGGGAAAAAAAATAAACAGGGGGCTTACTAAGAGTCAGGGAATCTATTTGCTGGGGGAAGAGGTGGACAGGTAGAGAGGTAAAGAGGAACAAGAGAAGATTTAGAAATAATGCAAAGAGAGATGAAATTCTGTAGGAATGTGTTGTGAGAGAACAACTGACAAATGAAAAATATTAACTAACGAAACAGACATTATGGAAAAGAAATTGCACAATGCAGATAATTTGCAGGATATCTGGAATATTATAATGACATGTCAGCTCTAGCATTGCCAGGAAAGAGGTGGAAAGGCAAGTGTAACAACTCCTGGAATGCCAGTAATTGAAAAGAGCAGAGAGTAAAAGGACAAAATTTATTATCAGTTTTCTAAGAAGAATGAAGACAGGGTTAATTCAGAGTTTTATTTCCCAGGTAAGGGGCACCTGGCTAGTAACCCTGATTTTACTACTAAATAGATCTAGCATAGGAGTGCTAGAATAGGCTTCAACCCTGGAGACCTACTCTAGGAGTTGGATGATAGCTCTTTAGAGTTAAGGGAATAGTTGATGGGATGCAAATTATGATGGCTTTTTTGTGTGTGATATAAAAACTATATTGGGACAACCAAATGGGATTTAAATTAAGCCAATGCTGGTTAAAGTTGTTACTTTCTTAATAAAAGATGTGAGTTATGCATTAGAAATTTCCCTTTGACATATGAGAAAAAAATATGTAAGAAAAACACGTAAGCTATGTAAAATATTAAAAAAAAAAAACATAAAATATACACATGTATTTCTAGCCTTTATGCTCTATTTACAAAGTTGTTCTTATCCATTAAAGAACTGACCAAATTATGTAAAATAGAGGTATTTTTCCCTTACCCAAAAGTTTTATTATTAATTGCACATATTCAGGTAATCTGAATTTGGTTCATGCAACCTTTTTTCATGTTAAAACATGCATTTCATTCTGGTTTTACTCCTTTCTAAATAAGATGTTTGTTTACATTAATAATGACTATATTATAATTTGCTTTCTGTTGCTCAAGTCCGTCACCATACAATAAGAGACATCCAATTCCAATGATGTATAAAGCACTGTCTATTCTATATCTCTGTAAAGAATTCTAGGATTTCAATGAAAGAGAGAACAACAAAAAATGATAGTAAGAACTGTGAGAGATGAATTTATATAACAAATAGCTTTTTTAAACAGCCAGGTATGAAACTTACGTTGATAATACCTGGCAAAAAGCAAGACATAAGGGCATAGATAATCATTTTCACTTGTATTTTTGAGAAAATATAATATAAATTTAATATCTGATATTCTTAGGAATCAAATGACTATTCTATAAAAAGCTCAGTTAAAGACAGACCTAATGGAAACCATGCTCTCATTTCGTATTACCTTCCCACCCAAAAGAATTCACTCTTCCTAAAACGTGTGTACCTGAGATTGAAGAGCAAAATGAGTATATGGCTAACGGCTAACACGTTTCTTAATTAAATAACTGAAACTGTAAAATCATCTTGACACTAGATGGCCAATGACAAACATTCACAGCATAATTCACAATAAAGTATTTTTAACAGCATTTACTAATGGCCTTCTATACCATTTTATGTTTATGCTCTACAATGCCTTCCACAGCACCATGAACAGTTATTTTTAAATGATTTTTGAGGGTGTTAATGATCATGTGCCTGAATTTTTAAAACATTTCTTACATAACAAAATGGGCCTTTGCATTAGATGTTTCCTCTTCCTATCATACTCAGTGCCCAGATATTTACAAGGCTGGCTCCTTTGCATCATTCAGGTTTCAGTTCAAAAGTTGATTTCCTTAACTACTAATCTAAGTAGTCTCTCAGTTACTATTTTATTTTCATTTTAGCACTTAAAAATATATGAATGATACTGTTTATATATTTATTTGCTTCTGTCTTTCTTCTCTTTCAAATGTAAGCTCCATGAGAGGCCCAACCATATTGTTCATTTCTGTGTTTCTAGCACTTAGATCATAACCTAGCACTTGGTAGGCAGTCATTATATAGTTGCTGCATGAACAGATAAATGAATAATAAAAAGCATCTTATTATGAAATCCTTGAAACCTGTATACTGTTATAATTTCAGTAATTTGAGATTCAAAAGTCATGAAAAGAAATTTAAGATTTAACATCCTTAAATCTTAAGGATGCTCAGTAGATGTCATCTTTCACACATTCCCAAGGGTTTTAATTTATAATGAAGAGATATGTTATGTTTACTGACTATATCTCGGATACAGAAAGTGATGAGAATCTATGTCTTATGTTCTTGACAGATAATGTGGCAAAGGTTTCAGGCTGCTCAAAAGGAATGAGTAGTCTGGGGAAGGCTGAAGCAGAAAAAAATATGTTATTTGTCTCTAATAGTGACTACCATCTCTGTGAGTTAAGAAAAATAATTCATGACTGTGACGGAGTTTACTATTTGCTTCCCAATAGCCATTCTTCCATTCTTTTTTATTACAGGATCGTCTTTTAAGCGAGCATATTTGGTCACCAATCTAAATGATTATACTTTCCAGCCTCATTTGCAGTTGAATTTATGGCACTCTGAATTAGTTCTGGCATAAAAGTGTTTAGTGATACTTTAGGATGGTCTCATTTAAAGGGGGAGGGAGTTGAGCCTTTTTTTTCCTTCCTTCTTTCTTCCTCTTACCTGGAACATAGATGTGAAAGCTAGATTCTAAGAGCTGCGTGGACCATGAGAATGAGGACCACATTCTAAAAGAAGTATTGAGCTGGAAGAAAGAAGCTTACAAGCTTTAGGACTTCATAGAGCTGCTACTGCAGCACAGGACTCCCTTCATCTTAGATTAATGGATTTAAGAGAAAAATAAACTTGTGTTAACTACTGTTATTTATGGATTTTATGTTAACCAATTCAATGGCAGCAACCCTTTCTATAATATTCATTAAAAGACTGTATGATATGCAACTTAGTATGGCTGTGTTCATTGCAATACTTGGCATGCCTGAAGGTTTTTCCTTAAAGCCATGCTTTTAATGACTGCAGTATTGGATTATAGACTTTTCTAGCATTCCCAGATACACCAAAGAGTACGAAACTGCTTTAGTGTTCCCTTAAATTTTTTTCTTCATCCTTGCATCTTACATATTCCCACAACACCATCCTACTCTTATGGTAGTACTAATCATATTATATTATAATTGGTTGTTTACTTTTCTGCCTGCCTTACTACACCATAAATGCCTTAAGGGCAGAAGTCTTGTTCACTGTTGCATCTCAAGCACTTAATTTTGGCTAAAAAAGTGCTAATTTAATGACTACATAGGCTACATAGGCTTGCTGATGTTTTTATCTATCCATCTACTTTCCTCATATATCTACCTCAGGAGAGGTGGATTCAAAGCAGACTTTACTACAATTCCAGTAGACTAACTAAATTGGACCTCTTTTGTGATGCTGCAATGCTATTTAATCCTTTTACAGATTTTGTAGTGCAGTAATAGTGTTTCTCAAAGTGTGGTCCTGTACCAACATCAGCTGTACCATAGCTCTACTGGGCCTGTTTTAGAAGCTAGGTGTAATGAAAATGATAAACAATATTACACAGTCATAGAAAGGCAGTATAACATAGTATTTATTTATTTATTTATTTTGAGATGGCATAGTATTTAAGAACACAAGCTTTGAAATGAGAAAGTCCTGAGAACAAATGCCAGTTTTACCACTTAGTGTCTGTGTGAGCTAACAATTTCATTTTATAGAGGTATTATCGGATTAAATGATTTAACAATTAAATCAAAATCAACGGATTATATTTAAGAGTGTCAAATTACTAACATGGTATATGGCACGTATAAAATGTTCAATAATTATTAGCCATTTCCAGTATAGATAGCTACTAGGAGGTTGACAAAGAATTTAGGGTTATTTTTTCCATCTTCTTGTCTAGAACAATCATTTAGTATTCAGTTAGTCTTTAATATAACCCACTCAGACCAAAAATGAGGAACTAGAAGAAACTTCTAGATTTAGCAAGGCATGTGGATAAAAATATTGCATTTAATTGCTTGTGTGCATTCATCTTATCTTGCAATGATACTCTAGCACCATATTTGGGAAATCCAATCACTATAATGAAACAGCCAAAATTCATTTGCAGTATTTTTCACTAAAATTAGTAAATAAATATGAAACAGAACAAAACTCCTTTTCCCCCCTAAATAGCCATCATAATTATATGGGAATTAAATTTGTTAAAAATGTAGATTGAACTTTGTTCTAATTGGTTTACATTTAAAGATTCTTTGATCTGTGATAACAGTAATATATATTAACATGTTGCATTTTAAAGTGATACTGCCTTTCATTAATCAAGTGTCTGTATGCTTGATTAATTTGTACAAGGTTTAAATTGCTATGAAAATTTATCATTCATAGCCATGATCTCCATTTACATATATGTTAATTATGGTAAATGTAATCTTTTTCCGAATCCTCTGGGCTGCATACTAAAAAGACAAAGTAATCAGAGTAACTACTTTTTCTGTTACAAAGTGAACTCTTACTGTTATTTAGTAAAGTCTGTTGTAGTTGTCAAAGCTAGACCAAAAAAACAATATTTTCTACTAAAGACAAGTCCAAATTCTAAAGATGGTATTTCCTTTTCAAGTGATTTCTTTATTCAGAAGCTATAACATTTACATAAACAGAATTATTATGTTCATTTACCACAGTATTTAGTACTGTCTCTTAGCACTGTCAGGTTTTTCTCTTGCTTTCGAGCATTCTCTTGCCTTAATTTTGTTATTAATGAGCACAAGATAAGTTTTAATATTATCTATAAAGCAGAATGACTCAAGGACGTTAGTATGAAAACTCTTTGTAATACAATTAAAATTAATTATATGCTAGAAATAGACACCTTTGAGGTCACAGCATTTTAAGACTACTTGGAGAAATTCTGAACAAAGGAAGTAATATATGAAAGTTATGGTAAGGCTCTCTAAGAGAATATGAAATCGATCCTCTGTTTTTGCAAGAAAATTCTTGGTTCTTGAGCAAACCGAGTTGTTTTTTTATCATTTTCCAACTTTTTTTTTTTTTTTTTTAAGAAATGCTTTCCAAAAGACAACATACAGAATGAGAGAAAATAGTTTCAAATCACATATGGAATAAGGGTTTACTATGCTAAATATAGAGAGAACTTTTACAATACTACAATAACAATACTAACAACCCAATTAAAAAATGGGAAAGGACTTGAAAGGACATTTCTTCTAAGTATATAAATGCCAATAAACTCATGAAAATATGCTCACCAGCATTAGTCATTAGGGAAATGCAAATCAAAACCACAATGAGATAACACTTCACACCCATAAGGATGGCTATTATTGAAAAAAAAAAAAAAAGGAAAATAAAAAGTGTTGGGGGAAGTGGCTGTGGCTCAATTGGTTGAGCTCCCGTTTACCATATGGGAGGCCCCGGATTCAATTCCCAGGGCCTCCTGGTGAAGGCAAGATGGCCCGCACAGCGTGGTGAGCTGGTGCAGCAAGATGACCCAACAAAGGGAGACAAGCAGACACAGAAAAACGCAAAGCAAATGGACACAGAGAGCACAAGCAGCAAGGTGTGTGTGTGGGGTAAACAAATAAATAAATACAAATAAATCTTTAAAAAAAAAAAAAGTGTTGGATTGGATGTGGAGAAATTGGAACTCTAGTGCACTGCTGGTAGGAATGTAAAATGGTACAGACACAGTGGAAAGCAATGCGGTAGTTTCTTAAAAAGTTGAATATAGAATTACCAATATGACCCAGCAATCCCACTTCTAGCTATACACCCAAAGAGACTGAGAATAGGATCACAAACAAGATACATGCACACCAATGTCCACAGCAACATTATTCACAATAGCCAAAAGCTGGAAACAACCTAAGTGTCCATCAACAAATGAATGGACAAACAAAATGTGTTACATACACATACAATGAAATATTATTCAGCTGTAAGAAAGAAGTTATGGGACAATGGAAGAAGCTTGAAAATATTATGTTCCGTGAAATAAGCAAGGCACATAAGGACAAAAATTGTATGATATCACTTGTAACAGAAGGCTAGAAATAGCAAATTCAGACATAGAAAGATTAGAGGTGAAGGGGGATGTAGGAATGGTGAACTGCTGGTAAACAATTTTTTAATTTTTTTTACAAAAGAAATGCTTTCCATTTGTTAAATGAAAATTTATTTAATTTTTTTTTTTTTTAAAGAAATACTTCTGAGTTCCCCAACAAAAGGAATGTCTTGGAGAGAATGTGATAGGCCTTGCTAGGCTAATATTGGAAAATTTAATTATTTCTATTAAATGTCTATAATTTTATGCTTAAATTGTTAATATTTACATAATATATTCACTTCAAGAGAAGCCTCATTTCTTAGTCACAACTTAATAGAATTAAAATAACCCATCTTGGAAATCTTTGCAAGCATAGCACCTCTGACTACCTGACAACGCTATTTTAAAAGATACTTATTTGGCAATTTTCTTATAGTCAGCCTAATCATAGGAGAAACAAACTAATATGGCACCTGTTCTGACAGATTGATGGTGTACCTTTCATTCCTTGATCCCAGACCTTGCAAGACATTTTTCAAAGAAGCATCACTTTTCTCACTGCAGAAATGCATCCAACTCTAAGCTGGAAATAGTAAATGCATAGGGCAGGAGATGAAGAATATGTTATCCAACTAAAATTACAGAGAAATTTTAAGTAGGCAGAATATAATTGCCCAATTTGGAAATTAGCCAGAACACAGAGTTTAACATCATCTTTACTCTTTTGAAAAGTGCCATGGGATTTTTAATAACTGCTGGTGGTCAGGACCTTGGTTTTACCCTCATCCATTAGACGACACCTCCAGCAGTGCAGTGCCCCCTCATACCATGCTGGGCCATCAGTTCAGTACTGACTCAGTGAAAATTGTGCCACCTACTGAATCATCCACAGCTCATCCTAGTGTGCCCTGGCTTTTAGATTTTCTCTGGAGAGCTGTTATGATAGATGGGACCAGGCTCAATGATGCTTAATTTATAAGATTTTTCAACCTGAGTTTCAATTTCAATTTTAACTAACAGATTTTTCAGGATTTTTCCATTTTTATGGTTCATAATGATGGTCTTGATGACTAAACTCTAAACTCTACAATATCTCTCCCTGGAAATGAGGGAATAAGGACAACAACACAAATCTACACAAATACTTACATACACTGACACAATCAATGAAAGGCAGATTCTCTCATTTGTAATATATTTGATTCTTTTAAAACAGAAAAAGTTCAACCTTCAACCCAAATAAATCCTTGGGAACTATATTCTATAAAGAGCCTATTTTTCTTTTCAGATTTTCAAGAACGTAAGAATAAATACTTAAAAAAGCAGATGCAAATCATGGAGGAAGTGGACTCCACTAGCCAAATAAATAAAATGAAACTTTTCTCAAGAAAACATTTATCCCAGCTTTCCTAGAAACAACTTTGCCACCTACAAAAGAATCTAAATACAGCTTGACTGTCTCAAGAATAACTAAAAGAAAATCAGGACTTTTAGAGAAAATGCATGTGCATTAAAAAATAAAATGGTCAGAGTAAAACAGTGATGCTTTCTGGCTTATGCTCTATTTTACTAATTTTATTCTTCCATGTCAGTGTCTGAACACTATATACAGTTGGTTCTTGGTTTTGTTTTAAAAACTGCTCTCTTGGAATTTCAGGAACCATTATCTTTGAAATTATTTTCAGAAATTATTTTTTGGCTGCTAAAATTATCAGCATCCAAGAACTGAAAAACTTTCTGAAAGCGTTGTCTTCTTGAGGTATTACCTCTGGAAACGACATTGAGTAAATCCTGTTGCTAGTGTGTGAGGGTAAAAAGAAAGAGACAGTTGGAAATGGTTATAAAGAATAGATTGAGATAATAGAGCTGAGACTGCAAATAGGTTCCAATACATCCCTGCATTTTCACTTACTTTTTCTTGCTGGTCCCAAACATTCTCAAGTTAACACACACACAAACACACATATACATAATCTTCTATTTTCTATTTTCCTCTTCTGCTCTCCATTAGTTTCCAACTTTATCATCTATTTTTAGGAATAATCTATTATGTTCAATCCTTTGTAAATAGACTAACTAAAGCAACCTATTTCCCAGAATTTTCCTACATTTTCCAGCTGTCACTAGATCATTCCTTGCTAGTAAATCAATAACTCAAATATTGAAGGGTTGGAAATCAGGGATTGGGAAAACATTCCAGGCAACATATGTCTAATTTGGTGAATTGCTACAGCTGTGGTATCCTTAACATGCCCCTCTAAGAGCCTGGTTTACTACCAGATGGGGAAATCAGCCACTTTGTTCCATTAATTATGAACACAAAAACCATGGATGACAGATATTCTTCCATTATTAAAACTGAAAATCTGAGACATGGAAACTCTCTGACTAGGTCAAGTATCTTACGGCTACTCCATGAGAAGGTTTGTGTAAGTTATGAACTGCACTGGTTTTGAAATAATGTTTAAGGGTTTAAGGGCTGACACTAACTTCCTAGAGACTTGAGTTAGAAAAAGTGCCCTTTAATTTCCAATCAAATAAACTAATGCATTAGATTGCTAATTTTGTTTCCATTAAATACTGTTTTAAAATCACATGTTTTTCATATCTAATAGAGCTATTCTGAATTTCATTACATTGTTAGATTCCTTCTCTTTGTTCTTCTAGTTTCCCTCCCTTTGTTCTTCTCCTTTTCTAATTCCCAAATTCCAAGTATACTTCCTTTTCCTAAAGAAGATAATCTTGACTAAATGTGTTCTCCCTGCATCCCCCTACCAATAAATAAATAAATAAATAAGGAAAAAAAGAAAAATATGTAATCATCCTTAGAAGCAGTCAGGTCAGTTGTAATTTGCCAGCAGTTGGGCTATCAATAATTACTGTATATGTGTATAATAAAGAAGGAAGTTTTTGTTTGTCTTTCTAATCTTTCCCTAGTTATAGAGAATTTTAAAAATGTAGATAAAAGAGACTCTTGAATGCTCAATTTATTACATTTCCCCAATTACTGTTATCTGAAATTTTCATGTTTCCCTACTGTATCTTTCCTCTATTAAAGCACCAATTCCTTGTCAATGTACTTCAAACACATGATTGTAACATGATATGGCTGATTTTGATAGTCATTATCTCAACCTCTACTTAGATTATGAAAATAAGCCTATATTTCAGAGATTAGGACAGATGATTTTCTATACCCAGTGTGAGCCAAATATTTTCCTCAGTAAAATTCTTCTAGTCCTGAAAAAATGTTATCAGAATTTTATATGAATTCCTAATCGTAAAGTCTGACATTAAATATGCTTTTAAAATTAAATGTTGAATATACACCTGTTAGTCATCCAAGCTGTAGTATTATAGGAAATATTTTGTCTAATTTTATGAACCATATGCCCGTCAAAGAAATAAACTTACATATTAGTAGAAAATTTTATTCACTTTTCACTAATTGAAACTATCTTTCAAAAAAACTCTTTCAATTTGATAAATTCAATGGTATTTTATAATATAATTGCACAAAGAAGAGCAGAATTCTCCTTTTTTCAGTGAAAGAAAATTAGTTTCTTATAATTACAAAAGTTATGGAATTCAGTTAAAGCATTGGTATACTGGAAATTCAGTAATATTTAGATAATGAAATGATTTTTCACATTTGTAAAGTCAGGCTTTTAAATTATTCTTATTATTAGGATAAAAATATTAAGAAAAAAGACAAAAAGGTATACATGTGACAGGAAGAGATATGTAAATGTGTATATATAGACAAATGTGTGGCTTAATGAAATAGTTAAATACTACACAGAACTTAAGTTTCTCAACATTAAAAGATGAAACAATTCTTCCCCAACCAGAAAATCCTATCCTTTCGGAGTTGAGAGTATTTATTAGAATCAAATACAAGATATTTATCTCTGTATGTCTTGAGAGATATGTTCAAGTTTATGTTCAATCTTTAAGATTACAACAGTGTAAGATGAGGGGGAAAAAAACAACAGGAGTTCCCAGAGGCAGCTAGGGGAAAAAAAGGAAAGATAGAAAGGTAGAAAAAGAGGGAATAAAAGAAAAAAGAGTCAAGGATGGGAATCTTTTCACTTAGCTTTTCAAAAGGTTTGTGATAACCAGCTTTTGTGTAAATGGATTTTGATAGCTCTGGGCTGAAGGTGACTGACAGCTGAATCTAGGCCCCCTGGGGAGTGTCACCCTGGGAATTGTCATTGTTGCAGAACTGTTTCTTCAGACTGACCCAGAAGAATCATTATCTCCAGGGGATTCTATCAACAGCCACCCCTAAGGCGCCTAGGAGCTAGGAGTAAGCAACTTAGTCTTTCTTTAGCAGTAATACAGCCTTACGGGGAACAAGGGGTGTTACTGAGTTTAACTTAATTCTCTCTCCAAACCCCAATTTTAAAAAAAGTATTCAAAAGTATCCAAAGATTTTCACAAGCAAAAATGCTAGAGTCCCCTTCATCCTTTGTTAGTTGAAAAATAAACAGACCTCTGGGTTCTCCTCAGGAAGTGCTTAACTGAAGAGGGTATTGTAGGTAAATGCTTCGTAGTCTTTCTCATTTTTAGGAAAGCTAATGTGTTTACCTTGGGACTACTTCAGCCAAGCCAAGTTACTATTAGAAGACAGCTAAAATCTGAGCATATTGCTTTAACACTATAAAAAACAAACCTCTACCATACCGTACTTCACACTGAGAAGGTAGCAGACGCAATTCATCCATCTAGTTATAAGAGTGTTCTGCCCTGCATGCCGGTGCTGCCATCCTTCAGGAACCGGCTCTGCTGGCCTGACACATGCAGTCCTTGAGTGGAAGGTAGTCGAGGGATTTCTCTTCCTCCAAACCGCCCAAACACCACTCTAAAGATACCTTCACACTAACTACACTAGCTGTTGTTTTTTTTTTTTAAAGACGATCAAGGAGATATAACTACATTCAGTCACTTTTGATCCCTGTACCTCAGAGGCCTCACCTTTTGTTCAGTCTCCATCTTTGCCTGTTCAGAGTAGAACCAATCAGAGAATGTAAAAGAAAATGCCTATTTTCAGAGGTGGTAGGTCCTCTTTGGTACGTACCAGTTCAGCCCAATATTTTTCTAATTTGAAATAAGAGATAAAACCATCATGCCTGGAAATATAATTTAATATACATTAATAAAAATGAGCAAGTTTTCAGCTCATTAATGAATGAAAATAATTTGGAGAATCACTGCAGAACATGACATAATGGAACTTTCCTTTATCTACTCTGTTCTCCTTTCTTACTGCTTGTGTGTATGTTTAACTTTCACTTACTCTTTTCTTTCTCTTGCACATCCTTACTTCTACACCAACATACTCTATAAGGTAAGCTCCGTGAGGCCAGGAATTTAGCATATGATTGACATAGTAAGGGACCAATATATATTTGCTAAATTTCGACCCCTGCTTTGAAATGAATTGTTCTTAATAACCATGTAATCATTTTTTTCTAGTAACTTATTTGTAAGTTATTTAGACTTTGTTTTGTGTGTTTTTTTTTTTTTTTTTTCATTTAAAAATTATTATTAGATTGTCTGGTGGGATGTGTTGGCCTCTATGGGTTATTCTTATATGTTGGTTGCAGAAGTGTTTGCTTTTTTCTTTTAGCCTAGAAATAGGAGAAATTGAGGCATGGGAGTGAAAGAAAGTTTCTGGATTTGATGCTAGAATCTTGATTCAATCATGTTTAAGCCTGGCAAATTATTTAACATCTCTGAACTTCGGTAGACTCACTTATCATCATTTCTTAACTGAGTAGTTTGTGAGGATTACATGTGATAAGTATATAAAAGTTCCTGGCACATAGTAGGTATTCAATAAACAATGCCCTGGGCAAGAGAAAACATTTGTGATTATAAAATATTTTCAAGGTAACAAAGAAGTTTAGGAACTAACTAGAAAAAAATTCTCTGCTCCAATTTCAGCAGTGCCACTAATTTGGATAGGACTCCAGGACCATTACTTAACTACCATGTCTATTACCATAATTTGTAAAATGGGATAATAGATTTTACCTACTTTGCACAGACCCTTTGTACATTACATAAATAGTGTAAAAAACCATGATGATAAAGAATATCACATAAATGTGAACTCTTATTCTATTTTATATGATAAAATACTGTTTCAGATAATAGAAGGAATTGATATGCAAAACATTATTGTGTTAATTAAACATAGGATTTTGTTAAATCATTAGATTAATTTACTCATGAGCATTCTATGTCTTTTTTATTAGAGTTGCTATTAACTAACACTGCTTGACAAATGCTTCCATGTGCTTGACTGTGTTTTCATTGAAGAAAAATTACTAGAAATAATTTGCAAATATACTATAGATTGGCCTTGTAAATTGCTATCATTGTTTAGCTGTTTTTTTTTTGTTTGTTTTTTTTTTTTTTGCCTTAGTGACCACAGAAAGCTATTCACCTATTGCCTTTACCCACCTGAAATAGGGGATGAAAAGAATACTTAAGTAAAAATAAATAGTTATTATAAAACCCTGGGTAATAATTTCCAATCATATAATATATGAAGAATTTAAATTATTGATACATCTCTCTTTCAGTCTACAAAATGTTCACCAAAGGAAGGATAGCTAGAAATCACTGTCATTTTGAGACAGACTTTCCTGACTGATTACTCTCTTTCTATTCTCTCTCATTCTTATTTATTTATTTGTTGTTTCTATTGTAGTAGGGTACAATGTTAAAAGAAAACTCCCTGATGAGGCACTTGCCAGGGAAAGATTTTAGAAAAGAATTCTTGAGGAAAACAATGAGTAAAGGGGGTCCTTCACTCTTCTCTTCATTCCTAGGTAAGAAGAGAGCTAAATATATAATTATAATAGTTAGTTTTAAGTTTATGAGCAATTTTAAATGCCAACTAGAGCCAGAGTGGTATAGAGAAAAGGCCTCTGGTCTGGGAATCAGAAGTCATTGGTATCAGACTGAGCCATTATGACCTTAGGCAATTCATTTCACATCTCCAAGCCTCTCAATTTCTTTATCTTTATTGTGAAGTAGTACCTCTTTTTTTATAACTCACATGGTTATTTTCAAAACAACTTAAGATCATATGCATAGAAGAATACATAAGTACAAACATTTGTATAAAATAAATATGGAAAAACATAATGTCGTTTTCATAGTGTCTCAAGACATGTCAAGGGAACTCTGGAGAAATCTCAGGAGGCAAGCGCACAGGTAGATTCTGTGCTTCCCCTTTCCCGAAAGAGCAGCTCCACTTTTATCTCTTTTATATGTGGTTGACACATAAGATTTTATTTCTTTGGTTTTAAAGGTTCTGCTGCTAAGGAGCAAGTTTGAAACATACTTACAACAGATATGTATACCCTTTAATCATGATGATGTCAACTGCAAGGTGCTTAACATTATTCAGAAAGCTTTGGGAAAAAAAAACAACAGACATGAATAAGGATGTGCATGTGAGGTGGGACAGATGGCTATATTTTAAAACCTTTCAAACATTTTGGTCTTAGTACTCATTTATACTCTTAAAAATTATTGATGCCAAAGGATTTACCTAGAAAATTCCAGAAAACACCAGACTATACAACCACATATTCCTTTTTGGTGGAAATGATTATTATTTTGATGACAATGATGTAGTTCTGAATTAGGCATTCATTCAGGTGTGAAATTTTTTTGCATCTTTGATACAGGCTCAAAGGAAATTGGAATGTTGAATGTTTACTTCAAGAACATTTTTAAAAAATGTTTCCAGTAATAATTTCACTCTAAACCTGTTTTTAAAATTCTTTATAAAGTTACTTTGGTTTTCTTTCATTGAAGCGTACCATCCACCCTTTCCTCCCATGAAGCAAAAATCATCCACCACTTGCACTTAAGTGGAATTTGGTACTCTTATTTATCCATTGATAAATTCTTTTTTGGTCTGTTTGCTTTTTTTTTTTTTTTTTTTTTTTAAGTTCTGTGTGTTCTGGAAAATGATGAGTCTTCTGTCAGTCAATAAAAAGCATTTAGGAATGATAGAGGCATAGGACATCGCATAGATGTACATACCTTCCTCATTTAACATCTCTTTTTCCATTTTCAGTAATCCTATGAACCAAATGTTGTAGCTTTAAACAACCTATTATAGTGCTTACTTAATATTGCAAAATTTTTTTAAGTGACCACAATCGGCTCTTTTTGTCTTTAATTTTTTTTTTTTAGTTATCTATCCATTTATAAGCAAAGACAGAAGCTTGTCAGTTCCCAAATATACTTTCTCTGCTCCTCTTTGAGGACATTTGTAGCCTGAATAGTTTTTCGTCCTTCCCTACAGGTCTTCTCTCGGCTGCTTAGTATTTTTACATCTCTCAAGAGGGGTTAATTCTTTACAGCTGTATCCTGCTGTCCAAGAAATCTCACATGTGCAAATTATTCATCTTTTTCATTTGCTACAGTGACTCCCCAGGCCATAAACACCGCCTACATAAAACTGGCCCTTTTCCAAGAAAAACTTTGGTATTCTTTCATGAAAAGATAATTTGATCTCCTTCAGTTTACATTGTTATTTAGAATAATTGTTAATCTATAAAAATTTATTTCCACATACTTATTTAAAATTAGAAATTTAATCTGCAAATTTAAATCTTTATGCTTTGTTTTAAAATTTGAGCCTGAATTTTATACTTCATTTGTTTAAAAAAATCAGTGAGTACACTTTTCAAGAGTATACTTTTCAATATTTTTAAATTTTAGTAAATACTATGTTAATTATATCGAGTATGATTTTTTTTTTATCTGAAGAAGTCCGTATGTAACCTTTTGTTCAATGTAAGGAAATTAAATTTTCCTAAAAGACAGGCCTGCATTTCTACATGCAATATATATTAAGTGTGTTTTGTTGTATAAACCTATTCATAGTCATTAAACTTGGAATATTATGGTAAGACCATTTATAATAATATACACACATTGACTAATCATTGCCCAGCCTCTCAATTTTAGTATGACATATACTTTATTATAGATTTTTATATCTTTAGGACTTTTAAGATAGCCACTGCTTGGTCATTTTTCTCTGCTTCCATGATCTAGGTTTTGATTTCTTCTCTATTTCTTGGCTACTTGTTGGATACTATTATGACACCTCAAATCCTCAAAATAAATCATTTATTTTAAAAGTTAGATGTCATAATAAAGCATTAAGAAATTCCAGGAATTGCATTTCTCAGTGATTAAGTGGCCTCTAGTAGCGTTTTGAGACACAAGGCTGGGGGGCGGCCAGTGATTTTTACCACCTGACAAGTGCAATAATCCCCCAGAACTGCAAGGCCTGAAGCATCTTATTGCTGTTATGAAACAGAATTTATAAATAAAAATAAGGAAAACAGCCAGAGCTATACACTTCCTGGGCTTCACTGACATTGATATGACAGCCAATCAGAAATTTCCATTTATGCCAAGATTGCCAAACCAATAATTTTAGCAATAAAACCTACCCTGAGAAATATTAAAATGTTTTGCCTCTAATATGTATTTAAACACAAAGGAAGTTTAAAGATAGGTTCTTTGTAATTCAGACATACAATCATTATAATATATACAGAAAACCTCTCTGTATGCAATTAAAATGAACTTTCAAACAATACTGACTCTTAATTCACATATTAGAACTCAAGGAAGTTACTTTTCAACATTTATAGATAGATAAGCTATGTAAGAGTAGAGGCAAAAACAGATTAGGACAATGGTGAGATTTGAATTGCATTTTGTAGTATTTCAGCTGCATTTAAAATGCTTTATGACTGAAAGAGAGAATAAGAATGCAGAAAGCACAAACTTTTGTAGATTATTTTTTCATTAAATGCTTTATTCCAGTTTAAAAATGTCAGTTGCTTGTCATGTTAACTAAGAATGCATTCACTATTGTACATATCTAAAGCTGGAATTAAACTGAAAATTTTGTAAAGGACAGATACAAAGAAGTGATTTTTCCTTCTCTCTGTATATAAAAATAGAACTTTGAGAAATGTCATGGCTGACACATTTAGCTGCTGGACATTGAAAATCCTCTTTCTGACTCACAACCTGTAACTGGAACTCTGTCAGAGTAAGCAAGAGATGTTATATTATAGAGCACAAACAGTAGGGAAGACCTAGTTTTTAAAGCAAAATATATTTAAATTTGAATCATAACATAAATAAATGTTGCTTATACTCCTCATCTTTAGAATACAGAAAAGGAATTAATTGTGTAATGTATTTGTGTAACTGATTATCTCATTAACCAGTATTTTATGAGCATGTGAACTAGTGAAACAATATAACATAAACATGACTGAATAAATACTTAATAAATGCTGGATTTTTTTTTTTTTTTTTTTTTCTGAGTTCATATGGCAATTAGTGAAGACCATGACAAAGGTAAATGGAATTCAATGAACTGTTAAAAAACGCAACCACATTCAGAATTTAAAAAGTAATTCCAGGAAGTGGATGTGGCTCAAATGATTGAGCTCCTGCCTACCATATGAAAGATCCTGGGTTCAGCTTCCGGTGCCTCCTAGAGAAGATGAGCCAGACAGCAAGCTGGTGTGGCGAGCTGATGCAACAAGATGATGCAAGAAGGATACACAAAGAAGAAATACAATGAAAGACACAACAAAGCAGGGAGCCGAGGTGGCTCAAGTGATTGAGTGCCTCCCTCCCACATAGGAGTTCCCAGCTTCGGTACCTGGTGCCTCCTAAAGAGAAGATGAGCAGACAGAGCACACACAGCAAATGGACACAAAGAGTAGACAGTGAGATGAGGTGGGTGGGTATAAGTAAATAAAATAAAAATCTGAAAAAAAAAAGTAATTCTTGGATAACATTTGTCTCCTTTAGGTCTCATATGTAATTAGGGTTCCTTTTTATTCAAGAGAGCTCAAAGGAATCATGGCACACATTATAATACATTTTACCCAGTACTCCTTGAGAGTTCAGAAAAAACTTGATATTCAGAGATTTTTGTCTGCCAGTGTTCCTACCAGGGCATACTTTAAGAAAGATTTTGTTAAAATTGTCAGGTTTGTGAAAACAGAATGTGATTGAATGGACATTAACATGAACACTCATGAAATGGAGGACATCAGACTAGATAAGTTTTTTTAATTTATCTTTTCTAAAAGATACTTAGATTACATAAAATGTTACATAAAAAAAATATAAGGGATTCCCATTTGCCCCACTCCCCACACCTCACATTTTCTCCACATTAACAACTTCTTTCATTAGTGTGATACATTCATTGCAATTGATTAACACATTTTGAAGCATTGCCACTAAGGATGGATTATAGTTTACTTTGTAGTTTACACTCTCTCCCACTCAATTCTGTAGGTTATGACAGGATATATAATGGCCTGTATCTGTCGTTGCAGTGTCATTCAGGACAGTTCCAAGTTCCAAAAGTGTCCCCATATTACACTTCTTTTTCCCTCTCCCTGCCTTCAGCACCTCCAGGGGCCACTGTCTCCACATCAATGATATAATTTCTTCCATTTCTAGAATCCTAATAAGTCTATAGTAGAATACCAATAAGTCCACTCTAGTCCATATTTGATTCCCCAATCCTGAAGATTCTGGGATGGTGATGCCCACTCCACCTCTAATTGAGAGGGGACTTCGATCCCATATAGCTGATGGATGGGACTCTCTTGCTTGCAGTTGTAGACTCTCTTGGTTCCTTGGTATGGTGGTTGTCTAGCCTCACCTCCTTGTTAGTTGTCCTGGGTAAGTTCAATGAACTGGAGAGTAGGTGTTGCAACTCCACTGAGATGTAGGGCCCAGCTGGCACATGGACAACCCAAAGATTCAAGTCTTTTGGACATATACCTACCAACTCCAGCACCAACTATAGGTTCAAATAGATGGGACAGAAGAGGCATGTGTAGAGAAGCCACAACTGAGTCCAACTCTGTCACACTCGGGAGCAAAAATTCCAAAGTAGGGCCCACTGGCAAGGCACCAAACTCTGGAGCTACCTGCTATGACCGTAGAATCTGGTTGTCTCCAGAGCCCTCAGGAGCCCCACTATTTGGGGTAGTATCTACTTTGGCAGTCTATGCGATCCTACTGAGATATGCATAAGCCTTACCTCTGGGGATGACCTCCCAACTCACAATGAAGTCTCTTAGCCATATAAACTCATTTGTCTTTACCATTTCCCCCTTTTATTCAAAGTCTTTTTCCAGTTGTATTGCTAGTTGGTGTTTGGTAGTAATCCCTCAGTGCCAGGGAGCTCATCCCCAGGAGTCATGTCCCACACTTGAGGGAATATGATACATTTATATGCTGAGTTTGGTTTAGAGAGAAGCCACATTTGAGCAACATGGAGGCTTTCAGGAGGTAACTCTTAGGCACCCTACAACACTGGGCTAAGTTGCAATTTCAAGAGCAAAGGCTCATAACTATAGTTGTTGATATCAAAGGTCCATCAGTGGACCATCCTTCCTCACTAGTCATTGCCTCTGTACTTGGGTGATTGTTGTTGTTCCATTATGTGGCAGAGCTCCCCAGGATGGGAATTCAATACTCTTTCGGTTATTGTGTGAATCTCCACCCACTGTGACAATGCCCCATGAACATTTGAATACATTTATACACCTTATATGTATGTCCAGGTGAACTTTCTCCCATATATCCCCCATCACTGACACCCCACACAAATGATCCTCCCCTGCCACAGTTGTAACCCTTCTGTGGTTCAAAACTTCTTCAGAAATGAAGCCAAGAATATCACCAAATACAATTAATAGGAAAATGAAATAATGATAGGTTTAAACATAAGAAATAAAGTACATAATTTAGAAAAAATAAAAATAAAAAAAAAAATTTGGGTATTAAAAAAATAATGAAAATATTAAAAAAAATTTTTTTTGATGTTTTGCCTTTCATCACTGTGTATCTGTTGTCCTGTATGTACAGTGACATTTTCTTCCATTTCTTCTCCAGTGTATTACTTTTTTTCATTTTGTTTTCAAAGAAATTTTAGGTCATAGTAAAGTCACATACAGAATATAGGGGACTCCCATATAGCCAACATTCTCTTCTTCCCCTTTCCCATATTAATAACCTTTTTATGTGTAGATGGTACATTTGTTACAACTGATGTACTCCACCTACTGATACAACACACTATGACAAAATGATCACTCTCACATTCTCTAGAATATTGCCTCAGGTGCACTCTGTCCCAAATGCCCCCCATCCAAAACCCTAAATCAGTAATCCTTCCTTGTCATATTGCCAGAGCTTTCCCAACATTCTAGTTTCAACCACATACCCACGAATCCCCAGTGTTCACCTGCTCCCTCCTCCAACCCTCCCCCCCCAGTTCCATGGACTGTCCAACCCACCCTCCCCACCCTACACCCCTGTCAAACTTACACTGCCCAACCCAATAGTATCACTACACCCCTGTCATATTCCTTCACTGCATAACTAACCACTTCCACCTTTTCGTAGATTTTGCTCGTATGGGGGTTGGCTCACAATCTTTGTCTCCCTTCTATTTCCTGTAAACCTATCTTTCAGACTCTAGCTTTCTGAGTCTGCTCAATTTGCTTAATTCATATCAGAAAAGTCATGTAGTATTTGTCCTTCGATGTCTGGATTGCTTCACTCAACATAAAGTCCTCAAGATTCATCCATGTTATCCAGTGTGTTAGTACTGTGTTCCTTCTTACATCTGAGTAATATTCCATTGTATGTATATACCACATTTTGTATATACATCTGTTGGTGGATATTTGGGTTGATTCCAACTTTTGGCAATAGTGAATAATGCCTCTATGAACATTGGTGTGCATATATCTGTTCGTGTCCTTGCTTTCAATTCTTCTGAGTATCTAACCAGCAATGGAATTGCTGGATCATATGGCAGATCTATAGTTAGTTTTTTTTGAGGAGCCGCCAAACTGTGCTCCACAATGGCTGGACCATTCTACATTCCTACCAGCAGTGGATGAGGGTTCCCATTCCTCCACACCCTCTCCAACACCTGTAGTCCTCTGTTTTTTTAATAGCCTCCAGTCTAATGGGTATAAGATGGTATCTCATTGTAGTTTTGATTTGCATTTCCCTAATAGCTAGTGATGTGGAGCATGTTTTCATATGTGTTTTAGCCATTTGTATTTCTTCTTTTGAGAAGTGTCTATTCAAATCACTTGCCCTTTATTTAAATGGATTGCTTGTCTTTTTATTTTTGAGATGCCTACATCTCAAAAATTTCTTTATATATGCTGGATATTAGACCCCTAAAGGATAGATGGTTACCAAATATTTTCTCCCATTGAATAGGCTGCCTTTTCACTTTCTTACAAACTCCTTTGAAGTGCAAAAGTTTTTTAATTTTGAGGAGGTCCCATTTATCTATTTTTTCTTTTGTTGCTCATGCTTTGGGTGTAAAATTTATGAAAACATTTACTAATACAAGATTTTCCAGATGTTTCCCTACATAATCTTCCAGGAGATATATGGTCTTGGCTCTTATATTTAGATCTTTGATCCATCTTGAGTTGATTTTTGTATAACTGTAAAAATGTGCAAGATGGTGTTCCTCTCTCATTGTTTTGGATGAGGATATCCAGTTTTCCAAGGACCATTTGTTGAAGAGACCATTCTCTCCCAGTTGAGTGGGATTGGTGACCTTGTCGAATATCAGATGAGTGTATATGCGACGATCTGTGTCAGAACTCTCAATTCATTTCTATTGGTCAGTATGTCTATCCTTGTGCCAATACATGCTGTTTTGACCACTGTAGCTTTGTAGTATGTTTTAAAGTCAGGTGGTGTGATCCCTCCAATTTCCTTTTTCTTTTTCAATATGTCTTTGGCTGTTTGGAACCTCTTGCCCTTCCAAAAAAGTTTCAGAGTTAGTTTTTCCAATTGGGCAAAAAATGCTGTGTTGATTTTTATTGGAATTGCATTACATCTGTAGATCAGTTTGGGTAGGATAGACATCTTAATGATGTTTAGTCTTTGCACCCATGAACAGGGAATATTCTTCCATTTATTTAAGTCTTCTTTGATTTCCTTTAACAGTGTTGTGTAGTTTTCTGTGTATAAGTCATTTACATCCTTAGTTAAATTTATTCCTAGGTATTTGATTGTTTTGGTTGCTATTGTAAATGGGATTTTTTTTCTTGATTTCCTCCTCTGATTGCTCATTATTGGTGTACAGAAATGCTACTGGTATTTGTGCTTTGATCATTTAACCTGCAACTTTACTGAAATCATTTATAAGCTCTAGAAGCTTTGTTGTAACTTTTTCAGGGCATTCTATGTATAGGATCATGTCATCTGCAAATAATGAAATCTTGACTTCTTCTTTTCCAATTTGGATGCCTTTTATATGTTTTTCTTGCCTAAGTGCTGGAGCAAGTACATCTAACACAATGTTAAATAGGAGTGGTGATAGTGGGCATCCTTGTCTTGTTCCCAATCTTAGAGGGAAAGCTTTTAGGATTTCACCATTGTATATGATGTTAGCTGTGGGTTTTTCATATATATCCTTTGTCATGTTGAAGAAGTTTCCTTCTACTTCTATCCTTTGCAGTGTTTTTATCAGGAAAGGGTGCTGTATTTTGTCAAATGGTTTTTCTGCATCTATAGAGATGATCATGTGATTTTGTTCTTTCAATGTGTTTTACGTGGTGTATTATGTTGATTAATTTTCTTATGTTGGACCATCCTTGCATACAAGGTATGCAACCCACTTGGTCATGGTGTATAATTCATTTGATGTGTTGATGAATATGATTAGCAAGTATTTTGTTGAGGATTTTAGCATCTAGGTTCATTAGAGAGATTGGGCTGTAATTTTCTTTTCTTGTGGTGTCTTTGTTTGGCTTTGGTATTAGGGTAATGTTGGCATCATAGAACGAGTTAGGCAGTGTTCCTTCTACTTCTAGTTTTTGGTAGAGCTTAAGCAGGATTGGTGTTAATTCTTTCTGAAATGTTTGATAGAATTTACCTGTGCAGTCGTCTGGTCCTTGGCTCTTCTTGGTTGGGAGGTTTTTGATGACTAATTCAATCTTATTACTGGTTATTGGTCTGTTGAGTTCATCAATTTCTTCTTTTGTAAGTATAGGCTGCTTGTGTGTTTCTAGGAATTTGTCCATTTCCTCTAAATTATCGTTCTTTTTGTCATATAATTTTTCAAATATCCTCCTATGATATTCTTTATTTCTGTGGGGTCAGTGGTGATATCCCCTTCCTTGTTTCTTATTTTCTGTATTTTCATCTTTTCTCTTTTTTCCTTTGTTAGTCTAGCTAAGTGTTTGTCAGTTTTATTGATCTTCTCGAAGAACCAGCTTTTGGTTTTGTTTACTTTTTCTAGTGCTTTTTAATTTTCTATTTCATTTAGTTCTGCTCTAATCTTTGTTATTTCCTTCTTTCTACTTCCTTTGGAGTTAGCTTGTTGTTCTTTTTCTAATTCTTCTAGGTGTGCAGTTAAATCTTCTATTTTAGCTCTTTCTTCTTTTTGATATATGTATTTATGGCTATGAATTTCCATCTCAGTACAGCTTTTGCTGCATCCCATAGGTTTTGATATGTTGTATTGTCATTTTCATTCATTTCAAGGTAGTTACTGATTTCTTTTGTAATTTCTTCCTTGACCCACTGTTTGTCTAAGAGCGTGTTGTTTAACATTCATATCTTTGTGCCTAATCTGCTTCTCTGGCCCTTAGTGATTTCCAGCTTCATTCCATTGTGGTCAGAGAAATTATTTTGTATAATTTCAATCTTTCTGAATTCACTGAGGGTTGTTCTGTAGCCTAGCATGTGGTCTATCTTGGAGAATGATCCATGTGCGCTCAAGAAGAAAGTATATCCTGCTGTATTTGGGTGTAGTATTCTGTATATATCTATTAGGTCCAGATCCTCTAATATATTATTCAAAATCTTTGTTTCTTTATTGATTCTCTGTCAAAATGTTCTGTCTAATGGTGACAATAGTGTATTAGAGTCCCCCACTATAATTGTAGAAGCATCTACTTCTCCAGTTAGTCGTTCCTGTATTTGCCTCATATATTTTTTTGAAGCACCCCAGTTAGGTGCATAAATGTTTATAATTGTTCTTTCTTCTTGAAAGATTACCCCTTTTACTAATATATAGTATCCATATTTGTCTCTTAAAATAGTTTTGCATTTAAAGTGTATTTTGTCTGATATTATTGTAACTACTCCCACCTTTTTTTCCTTTTATTTACTTGTAAAATTGTTTTCCAGCCCTTCACTTTCAGCCTCCTTGAATCTCTGGGTCTAAGGTGGGTTTCTTGTAGACAGCATATAGATGGGTCCTATTTCCTTATCCCTTCTGCCAGTCTGTGTCTCTTGACTTCTGTGTTCAATCCATTAACATTCAGTGTTATTACTGTTAAGGAATTACTTACATTAGCCATATTTTCTTTGCATTTATATATGTCATATGTTGTTTTTATTTCTCTTTATTTTTTTCTTACACTCTCCTCCAATTCTCTCCTCTTTTTTTTTTTTTTTTTTTTTTTTTTTCCTTTAAGCTGCAGAACTCCTTTAGTATTTCTTGAAGGGCAGGTTTCTTATTGGCATTCTCTTAATTTCTGTTTGTGAATATTTTGAATTCTCCATCATTTTTGAATGCCAGCTTTGCTGGATAGAGAATTCTTGGCCGGTAGTTTATTCTTTTAGCACCTTGACTGTGTCATACCACTGCCTTCTTTCCTCCATGATTTCAGATGAGAGATCAGCACTTAATCTTATTGAGCTTCCCTTGTATGTGATGGTTCTCTTTTCTCTTGCTGCTTTCAGTATTCTCTCTTTGTCTTGCGCTTTGGACAAGTATGTGTCTTGGAGTAGGCCTGTTGGGATTTATACTCTTTGGGGTGCACTGCACTTCCTGGATACGTATCCCCATGTACCTCAATAGGGTTGGGAATTTTTCGGCTATTATTTCTTCCATCACTCCTTCTGTCCCCTTTCCTTTCTCTTCTCCCTCTGGGATGCCTATAATGCATATGTTTGTACATTTTGTGTTGTCATTCAGATCCCTAAGTCCCTGCTGGATTTTTTCTATCTCTTTATCTATCTGTTTTACTATCTGTTTGATTTCAGATGTCCTGTCTTCTACAACGCTAATTCTTTCCTCTGCCTGTTCAAATCTGCTGTTATGTACTTCCAGTGTATTTTTTATTTATTGGATTGTACCTTTCATCACCATCATATCCATTATCTTTTTATGTATGTTGGCAATTTCTTCAAGATGTTCTCCCAGTGTCTTCTTAATATCCTTAATCTCGTCCTTTATTTCATTAAGTTGGCTCATGATATTTGTTTGAACAGCTCTGATTTGTTGTTCCATGTTCTCCAACTACTCCTGGTTCTTAGTTCGTTCATTGCACAGGGCCATGTCTTCCTGTTTCTTAGTATGGTTTACTATTTTTTGTTGATGTTTAGGCATCTCTTTATCTTGATGGGTTTATTCAGTTGATTAATTTTCTCTCTGTTCTGTGGTTTTGTTTATTTGCTATTTTTGTGTGTGTGGTAAGTTTTCCCTTTGACACTTTGTCTTATTCTATTTCCTTGAAAGTAAAAGTTTAGAGTCAGAGAAAGGGAAAGAGGTGAGAATAGAAAAAGGATAATAGTAATAATAATAGTAAAAGGTAGAAGAGGAACCATATAAGACCTAGGGAAATGAATAATTAACTCATTAAGAAGTGCAGACCAATAAGAATAAAAAAGTGAAGTATAAACAATGAAATGAAAAACCAAATAGAGAAAATTATCTAGAATGAATTAACAGGTCAGAATAAGAACAGAGGGAAAGAGAAAATAAAATAAGAAAAAAATGTTTAAAAAAGAAAGAAAACAGAGAATAGAGGAGATAGAAATAAAGACAAAAAAAATTGAAGACTAAACAAAGAGAGGTGGAATGTAAGAACAAAAACAGAAAGCAGAAGATAGGAAGATGAAGGTAGGAAAAGAATTAGCGTAGGCAGACAAAATTGGTATATAAAAAAAGAGGGAAATAAAGGGAAGGGGGAAACACAGCAAACAAGAAACAAGACAGCAGCACCTAATTTAAAAGAAGAAAAAGATACAGGGCGGGGGGAAGAAAGAGGGGGAAAAAAAGAACAAAAAACAAACAAGCAAGCAATCAAACAAAAACTTAGGAAAAACAGCCTTCCCTCTTAGGCACCTGAGAATCTTCTCAGGCTGCCAGAGTTCATAAATCTATTACCCTTCATCCTGCCCTCTGCAGGTTTTGAATCGGGTTTTAGCGAGTAAACGAAGTTAATTTTTTTTTTTTAAAAGGAACCCTTTAAAAAAAAAATAAGAGACCCAAGATTAAGCTAATACAAAAATAATGTCTATGTGTTCCCTGTCCTAAAGTATCAGCTCGGTGTTTGATAACCCAGTGGATCACTACTCTAAGGAGAACCTAGAATCGAACTAGAGACATCGTATATTTAAAGCAGAAACTCTTCTACTAGCTAAACTTTCTTGTTGGGTCAGTTAGCTAGAGAGCTATCCAGTCACTTAACCTAGAGCAAGTTTGACTCTGCAGTTGGGTAGATTCCTGCTGATTAGGAGCCTGTCTGTCCCTGCCTCCTATCTATTCTTATTGCTTTCTCTCCCAGGGCAGCAGGACATGATAGCCTGTGTGATTGTATACCCTGGTCAGGTTGAGTTCCCATCTGAAATTCAAATGAGACCCTGGTACCTGAACTGACCACAGAGAAATGACACTCAACCTTTTTCCAGACTCCCCCTCCTCCCAGAGGACCCTAAATAGGCCCTTGGAAGGTTACTAAGCCCTTCCTACTGCTCGCTTCCCTCAGGGGAGTTGGAATTTTGATAGTTTTCAGCACTGGAGTAGTCAATTCCTGGCTCCGCCCTCTCCCCACCCAAATTCATCTCTCCCAGGTCAGCTAGGTAAATCAGGCTGCCTTAGCAGATTCACCTTTCCCCTCTTCCTGGAGCTACCTCTTGCCAGCAGGTATGCTCCCTAAAGTTTAAAGGGGGTCCAGGTAACCAAACCCACAGAAATGAAACCCCTCTCCACCCTTCACCAGAACCTTCTTACTCCCAGAGAATGCCCCCTTTCGCTTGGTGGCTGATGGGAGTCAGGGGTTCACAGCATCTTTTTGTTTTGAGGTTGGAGCTTAGCCGCCCACTGTTTCCAGCCACTGGGGCTAGAAACTCACAGTTTTCCCTTGGACTTTTAATCTCTTTATCCAGTTCCATCCAGATTGATGCCCTGAAGCCTCCTGCGCTGTAGCTTCCCAAAACAAAAACAGCTCACTCAGGCAAGAGAGCTGGTGAGTGCTCACTTAAATCGATGCCATTTTGCTCTATCTCCCCTAGAAAAGTTCTTAATAATTGTGTTCACACAATCCTTCCTGGCATTTTAAAATTAATGTAAGATATGTCTTCTTGACTTTCTTTTATTTTTCAGAAATAGCAACATCTACACCAGAGTTTCTTAGCCTTTTTTGTTCCATGGACCCTTTCGCCAGTTAGGTGAAAAACACGGACCCCTTACTAAGTCCACTGTAGCAGTTTGATATTATTTATGAATTCCAAAAATAGATATTGGATTATGTTTGTGAACTGGTCTTTTCCTCTGGGCATATTAGATTATATTGGATTCAGAAGTTTCACTTTTACTTGATTGGGCCATGTCAGTAGGATGTTGAGTCCCTGCCCCCTTGGTGGGCAGGGAGTCACAGAGAAGCTGTACCACAGAGAAGAGAGGTTGGAGTTTTGATCCTGGAGCTTGGGAACTAAACACACGGAGAAGCAGATACGTGAGGAAGGAGAGAAGTCTCTATTAAACACAGGTAGAGGCCTTGGGAAGAGAAACAAACTATTCACCTGATAGTCTACAGCTGGACTTGTGGAGAAAGCAGAGCAGCTGAGCGGAAGAGAAACAAACACTGGGAAGAGAGGAACCCAGGAAGCCTGAACCCTTGCAGAAGTTGGCAGCCATCTTGCTCCAACTCGTGGCAATAGACTTTGGTGAGGGAAGTAACTTATGCTTTATGGGCTGGTAACTGTAAGCTTCTACCCCATATAAATACCCTTTATAAAAACCAACAGATTCCTGGTATTTTGCATCAGCACCCCTTTGACTGACTAATACCTCCACGTTATACTGTGTATTATTTAATAAATATGTCACACCTGCATCAACACATCCCCACAAGAATAATGTCTTTTTGCATTTTCAATTCAAGCTCATGGACCCCCTGAAATTTTTCCACTGACCCCTTGGGGGTCCGTGGACCCCTGGTTAAGAACCCCTGATCTAAACCTTTCAAGGTGAATGAATTATCTTAAGATATTTAGGTTCACTGACATAACTAACTATAAGTATCCTACTATGCTTTAGGGGAAGATATTTCAATTTCTATTCAGTAATTGATTTAGGGTCCAAATTTTATATGTTTACATTTTCAGAGATGGCATCTTTAATAAATCTACAGAAACTAGTCATATTCATGTGTATGAAACAAAGATATTCTCTCCCATGTTCATACTTCTCAAGTCTGGTTGCTTACAGGTCAAACTGGGAAGTAAAATTTTGTCTATTGATGTGGTAGAAAGAACCATGGCTTTGGAGCTAGTTTCAAATTCTGCCTCCAGCAGTTACTACCTGTATGATCTTGGACAAGTTAGTTATTCTTTGTGAGCCTAAATTTTTCTCATCTTTGTTTTGAGTAAAATACCTAGCAACTAATAACCTGTGAGGATTAACAAATCAGACAATGACATGAAGAGGCTAAGCACAATGCCTGACAATGAATAGATATTTGATAAAACTAGTTACTCTTTTCTTCCATTCTTCCATTTCAAAATTTACCTTCTGATTTCCTTGGCCAAATTGTAATTGCCTTAGTTTTGCTGTGCCCAAATTTTCCAGGGATCTTATACTTTATTTTTAGTTCAAGAACATCCAAACAAGGAATACCTCATTCTGCACTTTTCCCTGAATCTATCTGTCCACCAAAGAAGAACTATTCCCTTAGCCATTCTCTCTGATTTTAATTTCTTTTAATTAGCAGTTGCCCATTATAGGGGTAACAGGTTAATGCAGTATTATAAACTTAAACACAGCATCTTAGAACTTCAAGGGACCTATTAAATTAGGGATCATAAAATCAAATTCCTATAGGGGCTAGATAGATAAAGTAAATGGGTAAGATGGGCTGGGTGAGAGTGTATATGCATACATTGTGTTATGAGTAGAGCTAAAACATGTTAAGGGAAGCTTGCATCTGTAGAGGGCAGTGACTGTGAGCTCAAGCTGAGGGTTGCCATGTGGAAATTTCAGCTCTATTTAGGACAGATTTTCAAGTATTTCAAGAGAAAAAAGAAATACAGATTCTATGTTAAATTATTCAATTTTGAAAAATTGTTTAAAAACAGTGGTCAAAACAAAATGTATCTGCTAACCAGATCCAGACAGCAGGTTGCCATTTTAGAACCTCTGTTAGATCATTTGATGCGAATAACCTCATATTAAGATCAAGCCCAGAAAGTCAAATGAATTTCCCAAGTTTAGTTAGTGGCAGAACAATGATTAGAAACCAGGTCTTTGGACCCACAGTTTAAGAATGCCACTTTTGGCCATTTTTCTTGTTTATTCCTCTCGATAGACATATGATGTTTCAGAAATATTATTACTTCCTTCAGGTCACAGGTACAAAATGTAAATCATTATACTAAAGAATCATTTAGTTCTGTTAAGTATCTAATATTCATAAAAGAACTTGTCAAGCTTCTCCAAGTATATGAGTTCACTTTCCACCAATTTTGACCATGCTATAGAACTATTTATACCCTGGAAGTATTTGTCTTGAGTTTATTGTTTTATTTCTAATGATATTTTAGTTAGTAAAATGCACTAGAACAATTTACTTTAATACTATTTCACAGTAGTCAAATATACAGTTTAACTGTTTCTTTGGGATTAACTGGAAATATTTCAAATTAGCTTATCTGTATGTTAAATTTAGCTCCTATTTAGAAATCAAAGATTAATTAATAAGTATGGACAAATTCCTTTGGGGAACGTCAGCATGTCATATCTGTGTTATAAAAATGAAGAAGAACGCATTGTTGATTTATGCATAGAGGTATCTTTATTCAAGGAGTCTCTAGTCTCTAACAGCTGACTAACAGTTTGTGAACCAAGTTGATATACTTTTGGCATTTTTACCTTGGAGTAAATCATAATTAAAGTTTAAAATTCTAGTGGGCAAACTTCTCTATATTATTATACATAGCTCAGCACCAGTAATTAAATCTGAATCCTTTTGAGTATTTTCATTCAAATATTTGAATTTTAATTTACATTTTTAGTACTAAATCCAACCCACCCTGGCAACATACTAAATTGAACAGAATGTTCCATTCCATTCGCAGGGGGTAATGGGGATTAGGATGCTTACAAATGAAGTTTGTTGATTAGGTAACATGACACTATTTTAGGTCTGTGAAAAATTCCTGCCTTTGGTTTTTCCTTTCCCTTGGGGTTCCCACTCTTCTCTGTGACCTCAACTTTCTTTAACATTCATAAATTTGTTGCTAACGTGGATGCATATCCTGACTTTACTGATGGGAATAGAAAAAAAGTTTCTCAAGTGCTGTAGGACCAATTAATAAGCATATTATTCCAGGAAGGAATCATTATTTTATGTATATCTGCATGAGAGGGTATGGCACTATAATGGTTATTTACCGTGGATATAACCATCTCTAATAGAAAACGAGATTATTTATTTAGATATGATGTTTTAGTTTTATAACTTACTTCAATGAATTCCTGCATGTGTAAGTATAAATATATGAAGTTTTTGTATCACTCTTAAATTGCCTCTTTCTATGTAAACTCTTGATAAGTAGTACTTAAAAAATGAGCTTAAAAATTACAAAACTTCCTCAGGTGTTTTGGGAATTAAAAAATCTACATGGGATTAGGTGATAATCAAGATTAGCAATTGTAATTTCATGTAATTTAATGCCACAAACACTTAGATGATTATGTGTTGCAAATCACTGTAACAAGCACACACACACAAAAATACCACAATAAAAAAGGCATGGCCTCTCTCTGGAATTCCTTCCCTCCATTGGACCTTATTCACCTAGGTTGGGAGCTCAGTTGCTGTTAGCTAAGGTCAAACCAGGAACTGAAAGGCATAACAGGTAGAATCCAACATCAGAAGATTTTTCTTTGTTTTGTTTCTATTTTTTTAAATATAGTTAAAAAAAATTTTTTAAAAAGATAGATTACATAAACGTTGCATAAAAAAATATAGGGGAGGGAGGCGGCTGTGGCTCAATCAGTGGGGCTCCCGTTTGCCATGTGGGAGGCCCCGGGTTCGGTTCCTGGGGCCTCCTGGTGGGGGCGGGCCCGCCCGCACGGCGTGGTTGGCTGACCCGGCGAGCATGGGCAGCAAGGGGGGGATGGATGAATAAATAAATAAAATCTTAAAAAAAAATATATATATATATATATATATATATATATATAGGGGATTTCCATATGCCCCACTCCCAACCACTCCCACATTTTCCCACATAAAAAATATCCTTCATTAGTGTGGTACATTTGTTACAATTGGTGAACACATTTTGGAGCACTGCCACTAAGCGTGGATTATAGTTTACAGTGTAGTTTACACTCTCTTCCACACAATTTTTAAAGTTATGATCAGATATATAATGACTTGTATCTGTCATTGCAATGTCATTCAGAACAATTCCCAAGACCAAAAATGTCCCCATATTACACCTGTTTTTCCCTCTCCGTCCCCTCAGAACCTCCAGTGGCCACTGCCTCCACATCAATGGTAAAAGTTCTTCCATTGCTAGAATCACATTAAGTCTATACTAGAATACCAATAAGTCTACTCTAGTCTATTGTTCATTCCCCAACCCTGAGGATTCTGTGATGGTGATGCCCACTCCACCTCTAATTGACAGGGGGCTTAGATCCCATTGGGCAGATGGATGAGACTATCTTGTTTTCAGTTGAAGACTCTCTGTTCCCTGGGATGGTCGTTGTCCATCATCATCTCCTTGTTAGTTGTCCTACAATGAATTGTAGAGTAAGTGTTGCCACTCTGTTGAGATTCTGGGCCCAGTTGGTGCATGGTCAGCCCAAATATTAAGTCTCTTAGACATACACCTATCAACTTTAGCACTAACTATAGGTTCAAATAGAAGGGGCAGAAGAGCCATGTGTAAGGAAATCACAACTGAGTCAAACTCTGTCATATTGGGGAGTATAAGTTCCCAAGTAGGGCTCACTGGTGGTGCACCAAGCTCTTGAGCTCTCTGTCCTGCCTATAGTATCTGGATGTCTCAGCTATTTGAGACAATATTTACTTTGGCAGTCAATCAGATCCTGCTGAGACGTGCATAAGCATAACCTCTGGAATGACCTCCCAACTCACTTTGAAATCTCTTAGCCATATAAACTCATTTGTCTTTACCTTTCTCCCCTTTTGGTCAAGGTCTTTTTCCAGTTGCATTGCTAGATGGTGCTTGATAGTAATCCCTTGGTGCCAGGGAGTCTCATCCCCAAGAGTCAAGTCTCATGCTTGGGGGGAAGGTAATGCATTTATATGCTGAGTTTGGCTTAGAGAAAGGCCCATTTGAGCAAGAAGGAGGCTATCAGGAGTTAATACTTAGGCACCGTATATTACTAGACTAAATTTCAATTTCAAAAGTAAAGGTTCATAAGTACATTCATCAATATCAAGGGCCCATCAATAGTCCTTCCTTCTTCACTGGTCACAGCCCCAGTACTTGGGGGATTCTTGCTATCCCTTTAGAGAATGTGGTAGAGCTCCTCAGGATGGGAATTTGATATTCTTTCAGTTATAGTGTGAATCTCCACCCACAGTGATAATGTCGCATGAACACTTGAATACATTTAAGTGTTGAGTTGTTATGCCCCAGGTGAACTTCCTCCCATGTATTCCCCCATCACTGACACCCTGCACCAATGATCCTCCCTGCCACATTGTAATCTTTTTGTGATCCAAAACTTCTTCAAAAATGGAGCTACAAAAGTAACCAAATACAATTAATAAGAAAATGAAATAATAATGATAGTTTTAAAAATAACAAATGAAATACAAACATTTTTTAAAAATTGGAATAATAAAAAATAATTAAAAATATAAAATTAAAAAATTTTGATATTATGTCTTTCATCACTGTAATATCTGTTATCTTGTATGTACAGTGACATTTTCTTCTGTTTATTCCCCCAGCGTCTTGTTTTTTTTTTTTTTTTTCATTTTGTCTTCAAATAAGCTTTAGGTTACAGAAAAATCATGTACAGAATATAGGGGATTCACATATACCCAACATCCTCCCCCTTTTCCCCTTTCCTCTGTAAATAACATTTTACAAGTGAATGGTACATTTGTTACAATAGATGTTAAATGTTGGAACATTGCTACTAACCATGGTCAATGGTTTTACATTGTGGTTTACATTTTGGACCATACACTTTTATAAATTTTTGCTGAAATTTAACATGGCCTGTATCCATCATTGCAAGATCATGTAGAACACTTCCCCTGCCCCAAAAATGCCCCATGTTCCATCTGTTCTATTATTTCATCCCTCTCCCCTCAGGACCCAAGCTTCATTCCTTGAAAAACAAGATTCATATACTATTAGGTGGTTATCTTGGCAAGGCAGCCAGTGCCAAGGTGCAGTGGGGGTTGAATATAAGATCAAACCTTCAGTTCAAGAACAGGACGAGACCCCAGTAATGAAAATTTGGTACAGGATAGAGGAATGAATAAAAGATTGAGTTGCTAGACATAGGATATGAAGTGGAAATCGGAGCCTCAGGTAAGAAAACTTGCCTCAACTTGCTCCCCAACCCACAACCTCTGACCAGTCATTGAATGACTGCTGACTTCCACAGAGACAAACTGTCTGGAAACCAGGCTAATAATAATGATAATTACTATTATCATTATTATTATAAAAATAGAGTAGACTTATCAGCAACCACACACTATATAGGAAAGATTCCAGAGATTAATCCCAGGCAAGACACTAAAATAAAACAAAACCAGAAATAAAGGACAAACACATCTAAGCACAATACCCCATTAAAAAAAAATCATAGACCATACTTGCTACAATATATGATCAAAAATATCCACTTTTCAACACAAAATTAAGAGCCATACAAATAAACAGGAAAATGTGACCCTGACTAAGGAAAACATTGCATTTAGTAGAAACTGTCTCGAGGAGTTCCACATCTTCAATTTCCCAGGCAAATTCTTCAAAGCAGCCGTTTAATTGTTTCAACTAATTAAAGGTAACTATGTTTAAAGAACTGAAGGAAAGTATGATGACAATGACTCATGATATAGGAAATTTCAATTAAAAAACAGATACTATTAAAAAGAGCCAAATAGAAGTTTTAGAGTTGAAAGTACAATAATCAAAGTGAAACATTCAGTAGGTGAAAATAGTAACAGATATGAGAAAGTAGATTAAAGACGGTAGAAAAACAATCAGTGGAACCAAAGATAGATCATTAGAAATGATGCAATCTGAGGAAGAGATAGAAAAAGGAATGAGTAAAAATGAATAAAATCTTAGAGACCTGTAGGACAACTTCAAGTATACCAACATATGTGTAATGAAAATCCCAGAAGGAGGGGAGAGAGAAAAAGAGGTAGAAGACATATTTGAAGAATAATAACTAAAATCTCCTCAAATTTCAAATAAAACATTAATAAATAGATCTAAGAAGCTCTGTGAATTCCAAGTAGTATAAAGACATTCATGCCTAGATACTTTACAGTCACATAATAAAATCAAAAGTGAAGGAGAAAAATCTTGAAAGCAGCAAGAGAAAAATAACTCATCACATTTAAGAGACCAACAATAGGATTAATGACTTGTTTCTCATCAGAAAAGGCAGAAGTCAAAAGATAGTGCAATAACATATTTGAAATGTTGAAGGAAAAAAAGATAATCTTTGCTGCCAGTAAACCTGCCTTACAAGAAATTCTAAAGGAAATTCTTCAAGCTGAAATGAAATTACAACACACAGTAACTTGAATCCACAGAAGGAAATAAAAAGTGTTAGAGCATATATGGGTAAATATTAAAGACTATAAATATATACATTTCTCTTTTATTGTTTTAATTTCTCTACAAGATATAAGATGTTGTAAAGCAATAATTATAACACTGTATTGTTGGTTTCTTAACTATATAAGTGTAATATATGAGACAAAAATTGTATAAAAGAGGTGGGAGGAAATGAAGCCATATTGGAAAAAAGTTGCCATATTTTACTGGAGTTGAGTCAGTGTTAACCTAATAAAGATTTTGATAAGTTAAAATGCTTATTCTAATCCCTAGAGCAACCACTAAGAAAATATCTTTTAAAAAAAGTTAAAGTATTAATTGAAGAATTAAAATTGTAGAACTAAAATTTACTTAATTCAAAAGAAGGCAGTAAAGGAGGAAGAAAGAAAAATATCTGACACATATAAAAAGTGATTAGCAAACTAACAATCATAATTCCAATCATATCAGTCATTAACATTAAATGGGAATGGATTAAACATTGCAAAGTAAGAAATTGCCAGACTGGATAATTACAAGATTCAAATATATGTTTGCTATAAGACTCAATTTAGATTCAAAGACATAATAGGTTGAAAGTAAAAGGATGGAAAAGATACATTATTCAAACAGTACTCACAAAAGCTGCAGTGGCTTATTAATATCAGGCAAAATAAACTTTAATAATAGAAATATAAGAAACAAAGAGACATTTTTATAATGATAAAATGATATCAGGAAAATATAATAGTTATAGATGTAAAGGCATCTAACAATAGAGATTCAAAATACATTGAACAAAAACTAACAAAATTGAAAGATATAAAAAAAATTCCAAAATTATTGTTGGAGGTTTCGATTGGGTGTTGAATTCTCCAAATACTTGAAATAAATGATAGAACAACTAGATAGAAAATCAGCAAGGATATAGAAGACTTGAAAATTGCTAACCCTCTAATAAACTGACAATTTTAGAATACTTCATCTAATACTTTTCAGGTGTACACAGAACATTCCCAGGATAGATCACGTACTAAGCCATAAAACAAATCTCAATATATTTAAAAAGAAAGGTATTCAAAGTATGTTCTCTGTCCCAAATGAAATTAAATTAGAAATCAGCAAAAAAATAATAATAATTTTAGGATATATTTGGAAATTAAGCAGCACATTTATTAATAACCCATGAATCAAAAAGAAAGCAGAATGATAGATAATATTTTGAAATGAATAAACACAGAAACACAGCATATCAAAATCTATGGGCTACAGCTAAAACAGTACTTAGAGAGAAATTTAAATTCTTACATTTTTAAAAAGAAATACATCAATAAACTATACTTCTACCCTAAGAAAATAGAAAAAGGAGAGTAAATCAGCTCTCAGAAGAAAATAAATAATAAGGATCAGAGTGAAAATTAATGAAATAAAAACAGGAAAAAAATCAGACAAAAATCATTGAAACCAAAACATGGTTCTTTGAAAAGATCAACAAAATTTATAAACAGTTACGCCGACCAAGAAAAAAGAGAGAAGTTGTAAATTAGGTAAATCAGGAAGAAAGAGGGGATATAATTACCAATCATACAGACATTAAAAGGATTATAAGGCACTGTTACGAACAACTTTATGCCTGCTGCCATTTTTTAGAAACTGCCAGGCTTTTCCCAAAATTTATGAAGAAATGCAAAAGACCTAGAATAGCCAAAACAATTATGAGAAAGAAAAAAGTTGGAGGCCTTTTATTACCTGATTCCAAGCCTTGCTATAAAGCAACAGTAATCAAGACAGTGAGGTTTGGTATGATAGCATTGAAAAAATGGAATAGATTTAACAGTCCAGAAATAAAATCTCTTACGTCTATGGTCAGTTCATTTTCAACCAAGCTGACAGGGAAATTCAATGGGGAAAAGAAAGTCTTTTCAACAAATGGTTCTAGGACAATTGAATATCCAATGCAAAATATATGAACTTAGACCATTAACTCTCACTATACATAAAAATTAACTCAAAGTGGATTAGTGATCTAAATATAAAAATTAAATCCACAAAACTCTTAAGAAGAAAATGTGTATCTTCATGACCTTGGATTTGGCAATAGATTCTTAGATATTAAACCCAAAACATGAGCAACAACAGCAACAAAATAGATAAATAGGCTTAATCAAAACTAAAATCTTTTGTGCATCAAAAGGTATTATCAAGAAAATGAAAAGACAAGTGTGGTGGTTTGGAGCTATGTATCCCAGAGAAACATGTTCTTAAACTTAGTCTAGTCCTATGGGTGTGAACTCTTGTAAATAGGACATATCAGTGAGGTTACTTTAGTTAAGATGTGGCCCAGCTGGATCAGGATAGGTCTTAATCCTATTACTGAAGGCCTACAGGGATGATCACAGAGAGAAAAAGGCCAGAGAGAGTGATTAGGGTGGCTGGGGGTGGAGGTAGAGGCAGGTGTTGACTCTTGCTTCAATGTCCCCTAGCGCTGCCTGGACATTGCACCTGTTGCCAGCACCATGAAAATATGGACCTCAGAGAACGTCTTTGAGTACCCATGGGAAACTGTTACAACAGCTGCAATGCATAAATACCCAAACCCAACGAACCCAAGTGTAGTTGGATTTGATGTGTTGGTCAGACACATAGATCTCTCTGGAAAGTTGTACAGCCATTGACTTCTCAGCACAGAGTGGGGACTGCGTTTCATTGTGAAATCTCTTATTGGTTGCTGCAAGAGCTAAAACATACATGCAGGAACATTCGGTAGTTGATCCTGAAGAAAGAACAATGGAACTTAAATCTAATAATATTTCATTTAAAAATATGGTTTCAGTAGATGAGAGACATATGCATACAACATTCTCAAAACTCAGGAAAAACTGTTTTGACTCAAAAAGCCATAATCTGAGAAAGGAGTCAACCTCAACAGTTACATAGAAGGACTGATGGCAAGTACAGTTTCTTCAAATGCTTATAAAGGCTGAGAAGCAATGGAATGGGTAATACATAAATTAAGTGTTGGGATTGAAGAATTGATGGCTTTGGCAACAGGAAGCATAAGGACATGATGACAGCAGCAGCATTTGTAGGGAAATTATTTATAATGAAAATTGGTGTAAAACACCAGATCCCCTAGGTCTTTCCAAACTAGAAATATATTTATTTGTTATTTTAAAAAAATGCAATTATATTTTAGGTAGACTTTTTTTTACAATAAGCTGAAGAAAGGGTATGTGACTTGTCATGAAAACAAAGAGATGCAGGACTTCTAAGTAACAGACCATCTGAAATTTGTGTAATTTGAAATGACCATCTAATTTTAAGGGTTCCAGTATTGATGTTAAAATTTTAGAATTTTTGAAAAAGTTCTTTGAAGTTAGTATTGCCATATCGAATTTCCTTAAGTTAGAATTTTAAAGCTTTTCATGCATTGGTACTCTAGCTGGCTTTGGACCAACCCCAGAACAAAGCAGAGTCACCTTTTTATATGCACATATGATTGCCCTACTGCATTAAACTTCAACAACTTAAATGAAGGAACTCACTTTAAAAGGAGAAATTGTAACTTTTAAAAGCCTGGTAATTTGTATTTAAAAAATTGCTCTACTCTAAAACATCATTAGAAACCACAATGTTTAGATTTGGTACTTAAGTGATATATTTGGAGTGAAAATTATCACTATAAAGTAACATGAGTCCAACAAAAATATGATTTTATTGTATTAAAAGAGTACTGTATTAATAAGCCAAAGTTTTGTAACTTAGTAGAGGTATTACTTTCCTTAGATTTGTACTTCTAAAGTCTTTATGATTTAGTATGCTGTATGGTGGACTGTTAATGTCAACTGAAAAAATAAAATCATTACCTGAAAAAAAAAAAAAACCAGAGGGTGCAGCCAGAAGCAGGACCCTGCAAGAGAAAGAAGAAGCCAGGAGAAGGCTCTATGTGCATTGCCCTGTGACAGAAAAGCCAAGGACCAAGAATTGCCCATAGCCACCCCCAGATCACCACCATCTTCTGGGAGAAACCATTGTCTTGATGGCATCTTGATTTAGATTCGTCCTAGCCTCAAAACTGTGAACCAATCAGTTCCTATTGTTTAAGTATGGTATTTGCTTTGGCAGCTAGGAGATAAAAATTCAGAATAGTAGAAAATATCTGCAAATCATATATCTGATAAGGGTCTATAATCCAAAATATGTAAAGAACTGTGACAACTCAACAACAAAAAGACAAACAACCCAATTATAAAATGGGCAAAAGATAAATAGACATTTCTCCAAAAAAGATATACAAATGGCCAATAAGCACATGGAAAGGTAGACTTCAGTGTAATAGTTAAAACTATAAAACCTCTAGAAGAAATCATAGGAGAAACTCTTTATGTGGTTTAGATAAATATTTCCTAGGTAATATATCAAAAGCAAGATCCAGAATAGAAAAAAAACAACAATAAATTGGCCTATATAAAAATGTAAAAATTTTACTCATCAAAAAACACCATAAAAAAATGAAAAGATGAGCCTAGACTTGTGACTTAGTTTGCCAAAGGCTGACAATGCAATATAACAGAAATGAGTTGGTTTTTATAATGAGAATTTTATTAGGGTTAAAGCTTGCAGTTCTGAGCCTGTGGAAATATCCAGATCAAGGCATCATCAGAGATGCTTTCTCACCAAAGGTCAGCCGCTAGCAGATCCTGAAGTTCTGCCACCTGGCAAGGCAAGATGGTGGGTCTGCTGGTCTCTCTCTGTTTTCTGCTCAAGCTCAGTTGTGGGTGATCAGGCATCTCTCCTTGTGCTTTATCTCCTTGAGCTCTTGGGGCTGCTCTTCTTTCTACAATTGTAGGTTAGCCTGAAGTTCTCTTTCTCGCATGGCAGGGTCAAAATGGCAGAGCTTCCTTTCGCTGTGTCTTCCTATCTTTCTGTGTTCTCAGTAAGGGGCAGAGCTGGGTGACACCTCACTGACTTAGTCCAATCAAAATCCCTAAAGTGATCTAATCAATTGATCCAATCAAAAAGTCCCTTAGCTGAATTTAATGCAATCAAAGGACCCCACACTTATAGGAATGGGTTAGTTCAACATAATCTTTTTTGGGATTCACAAAATTCAAATTGTCACAACTGGGAAAAAATATTTCCAAATCATTTATCTGAAAAAGGACTTGTATTCTGAATATATAAAGAATTCTTACAACTCAACCATAAGAAGACAAACAACCCAATTAAAACATAGGTGGGTAGCCAGTCTCCAGATGTCCTTAAGTGGTCCTTGTCTGTTGATTTTCCGTTTTGCAGGTTCCTTCCATGTTATTATGGTTGGTCTATAATGAATAGAATATAGCAGAAGTAATGGTATGTCACTTCTAAGCCATTGTGTCTTGTGCCTGCCCCCCTACCCCCCAGATCATTCATCCTCAGGGAAGCCAGCTGCCATGTCATGAGGATAGGTCCAGCCAACAGCTTTGAGAATAAGTCATTAATAGCTGCATTTAAGCCTTTAGATGTTTGAGACCTTAACTGCAATCTCATGAGAGACCTTGAGCAAAAACAACCAGCTAAGCTGCTACTGAATTTTTATCCCTCAGAACAGTGAGTGCTAATAAATGTATTTTTTTGTTGTTTTAACATTAAGTTTGGAGTAATTTGTTATGAAGCATTTGATAACTAATACATTGGACAGAAGATTTGAATAGACAAGACATTTTGCCAAAGAATATCTATGAATGCTAATAATAAGTATATGAAAAACTACTTAACATCATTAATCATTAGGAAAAAGTAAATTAAAATCACAACAGAATACCACTACAAACACATTAGAATGGCTAAAATAAAGAATACTGACAATACCAAGTATTGGTGAAGGCATAGCAAATCAGAATCTTCATACATTACTGGTAGGAATGAAAAATGGAAAAACTTTGAAATTTCTTTTAAAATTAAATATAACCTACTATGCAACCCAGCAATTTGATTCCTAGGTATCTACTCAAGATAAATGAAAACATATGCCCATATGAATACTTATTTGTGATTATTCATAGCAGCAACATCCTTAGAACCCTCAAACTGGAAACAATTCAAATGCCCACCAACTGGTGAATAGATAAACAAAATTTGGTATATCCATAAATGGAATATGGTTTATTTATACAATTTAATATTTTTCAGTAATAAAAACAAATAAACTTCTGACATGTTACAGCATAGACAAGTGGGTGAGTATAAAAACATTATGCTAAGTGAAAGAAGCTTTACACAAAAGACCCATATTTTGTGATTTCATTTATATAAAATTTCTAGAAAAGTCAAGTCTGTAGAGACAGAAAAGCAAATCAGTGATGGGCTAGGTGTGGCAGTGAGAACTGACTTTAAATGAGCATGAAGGAACTTTTTAGTGATGGAAATGTTCTAAAACTTGATTATGCTGATAGTTGCATGACTCTCTACATTTATTAAAATTATTGATTTGAACACTTAAAATGGGTGAATTTTATATGTAAATTATACCTTAACAAAGGTGTTAAAATTCATTTTAAAGAGGTACAAAATACTATGGTAGAGGGAAAACTTAATTCTTAGTGAAGGGACCTGGGAAAATTCATAAAAGTGTAGAAATTGCAGTTAAACTCAAACTTGAAGGATGACTAGACCTGTGATAAGGGTTTAAAGGGAAAGGCAGTTCTACTTAAGAGGAAAGAGCAAAGACATGAGGCTGTGGAATAAAACATCTTGACAAAATTGGGAGCTAAGTATATATGGTTGGATGTAGAGTTAAGAGCAGGCTTGAAATCAAATACTAGGTTCGACTTTATCCTATAGACCATGGGGAGAAGGAAACACATATATTTCCAGCTGACCTCTCCCCTGCACTTCAGACTTAAAACTCTATTTGCAAGTCATCTTCACTTGGATTTCCTCAAACACCTTAAATTTAACATGCCCCAAATTTGTTCCTATCCTGTATTACTCATACATACATAATTAGAGAAACTGAACTAACAGGAGATATCAGAAAATATTATGAGATTTTATAAAATTGTCTTACATGACCATGGGGATGCATGAGTCCAAATATTCTGAAGGGCAGGAACTCTGATGAAGTTCCTTGATGAGTTCTCCAGGAGAAGCTGGCTTTCTGAAACACAGAAGAGAATTCTCTCCTCTGACTACTGAAATCACTTCTTCTTTTAATGCCTTCAACTGATTGGACAAGACATCTCTCATTGCTGAAGGCAATCTCCTCAGTTGATTGTAGATGTAATCATCCATAGATGCAATCAATTTATGATGATTTAAATCCTTGAGATATCCTTACAGTACAATTTGGCCAGTCCTTGCTTGACCAAACACTGGGCACCATTACCAGGCCAAGTTGAAACATGAGCCTAACCATCTCATATCCTCTTCCCATATATTCTGTCAGTTGATGACTATACCATCCACCCAGTTGCTCAAGATAGAAACTTACCTCTCGTTGAGATTGTGTGTTTTCGCCCTCTATATCTAATCAGTCAACAAGTATTTCATTTCCTAAATTTTTCTCTGATCTTTCTGTTTCATTACCTCTACGCCAAAACTGTCTTACATCAGATACTCATCTTTTCTTTGGATTACTGAAAGTCTTCTAATTGGTTTCTAATTTCTAGTCTTGCCCCATTCAAATGTATCTACTACATAGTTTTCAGTGATCAATTTGAAATTCATACGTGACCACATCATTCTGTCACTTAAAACCATCCAATTGCTTCTCATCACCTAATGGTCATATTCGAAGTTATTAAACCATACCTATCAGGCTTACCATTTTCTGACCTCTGCCTATCATAATTTGGCCCCTGCTTCCTCTTCAGCCTGACTTACCAGTCCTTACCATTTTCATACCCTATGTTATCTCCATGCTTTTTCCCAGTCTTCCCATGTATACCTATCTCCATTCATAAGCCCCAACTCAGCACCTACAGGAAATTCTTCCTGAACTCAGTCTCCTTTGAGCTAGATTAGTTGGTCTTGTTACCACACTGGGCATTTCTTAATCATTTCTTGTCCCATATTGCATTGTAATTAGCAGTTTAAATATCTCTCTCTCTCCCTTTAAATTGATGATTCCTCTGAAAATAGGACTTTGTGTCTTTCTCATCTTTGTGATCTGAGAGCCTTCTACTATGTCTGGCACATAGGAGAAACAAAAAGCATTTATTGAATGAAATAGATGAATGGATGAAAGTAGATAGTTGGTGGCATTGTGGAGAATGTATTGGAGAGGGGAAAGCTTGAGAAAATGGCATCAGTTTAGAAATGGTCCAAGTAAGAGGTAATAAGTTTCCCAATATTTTATTTTAACAATAAAACAAAACATGTTTTATGAACCTTTAAGAGTTGATTAATTTTAGTCCTTTTGTACTTAATGAGAAAAGACTTTACAGTCCCAATAGAAAGCAAGAAGTTGTTTAATGGTGTGCCATAGCAAGTGCCTGATATGAATCGAAAGCATGATATTGCACTTTGTTCTGGGCCCAGGATGGCTAATAGATTCCATCTCAGGTGCAAGATAAAACTGACTGATGGTGACTACCTAGAGTACTATGTTGAGAAGGAATCAAAAACCAGACCTGATCTCTGAGGAAAAGATTGCTACAATTGATATTTTAATATCTGACATGGGTGCAGGAAGGTAGTGTAACTGCATGTGGTCATCAGCCCATGCTCTAGTCAACATTTGTATGAATGATTTGAAGACATAGAATGCATGCTTACCTAAACTGTAGATAACTCAAAACTGGGAGAAATAACACATTTGTTGGGCGATAGTCACATCAAAATGGATTTATAGCTAACTGCATGCTCTAACAGAATTAAATATAACTGGAATAGTTGTAGAATCCTTCACTTAGGTCAGAAAAAAAATCTATTGCACAATTCCAGGATGTTAGAAATATGTCTTTACATAATTGTGAAAAATACTTAAGGATTTGATTTGCGATAAACTCAATAGGAGCATAATGAGGCAATTAAATACTTTAATTTAACATTGGGTAAAAAAATAGAAGTGCAATGTCCTGTGACCTCACTGGGGATATTGGAAAAGTTGCTTGAACATGAGTGAAAAATGGAAGTTTTGATTTGACTTATCCTGATCTGAATTCTAGAGCAATATTGAGCACAAAGACAGGAAAAACTAGTGGAGGCTGATGTTTAATTCTAAGCATTAAAGAAGTCTGAAAATAGAATGGATTGTGAAATAGTGGTATCATTGGAGTTGCTCATTACAGACTAGAGAGACACTTGTCAGGAATCCATTATATTACTCGTTTATATCCAGAACTAATACCAAGGTATACATATCTAACCCTGACTGATTGAGTGTCTCATGCATACAGTTATAGCTAAGGATATTATGGGGATGGAATGCTGGAGACCTAGTTCTGTTCCTGGTTTGTCTCTAATACTGGAATGAGAGTGAGCCTTTAAATATAAGTTATATCATATCATTTTTCTGCTCAAAACTCTCCAGAGGCTTTGCATTTCATTCAGAGAAAAACCCAAATCCTTTCAGTGCCTGTAAGGCCCTACATATTTTGGCTTCTGTTATTTATCTGATCTCATCTTCTACCTAATTCTCCTTGCTCGATCTCCTACTGTGCTCACGTGGAATAGCCACACAGACTTCTGGGCTGTTCTGCAAAGATACCAAACACGCTCTTACCACAGAACTTTTGTTTGTCCTGAGCTGTGTTTAAAATTTTTTGTTTCATAAAATTTTGAAGTACAAAGATTTTACTTGAAATTTAAGATTTATGACTTCTTTTGAAATATTGGCAAGTCTGACAATGATGGTCTCACATGTCTACATGACGCGAGCTGAAGCTGAGTAGCAGCCTCTTCTTTTAAATGGGACATGAGCTTTCCTGTTCATCAGAGGTTCCAGCCAGGATGAGTCGCTCATTCATAACTGGCCTTGCCCCTATAATCATTTGAGTTTGAGATTCCAGTGTGGTACCATGTTCTGGAGAACTTGCTAGAACACAAATTACTGAGCCCAACCCCAGATATTCTGATTAAATATGTTTGAGCTGGGGCCCCAAAATATGCATTTCTAACAACCTACCTGATGTAGTTGGAGCTGCGGTCTGAGGACAAATCTTGAATGGGCACTATATTAAAACATTTTTCTTTATAGTAGTTTTTCTTCCCTGCAATATTTAGGTTTAAAATCAATAATCAGGAACTGGTGTTTTCTCATATAGTAAACTTTGGGATATTATTTTACTTTCTTATTTACAAATATGACAAGTGGCTCAGTCCCCTTACACCTTCAGGCCAAGAGATTTTTGCTCCTCCTCACTGTTCTCAGGTGCTTCAGCTGTCTTCGGATTTTCACCTGAGCTACAGTGTTATGAATTGTTCTCCAAAAAGAACTAAACAGTCATTAGAATTTCAATAGCAATTTCCATCCAAGGTATTTTGAAAATGCCATCTGGTACCAAATATTAATAACTTTAGAGTAACAGAGAAACCAAGACTCATGGCTGGGAGGTGATAATCATCATCATCTAATACTTATGGAGCACATGAGACCCAGATTTTAAACAAAGCTGGGACTAGCTTTAAATCTCTCCATAAACAAGAATCAGAGCTGGTAACACAACTGAGCTGTGGAGGGGATTGGATAACTTGACCAAGATCACACAGCTCTCAGACACCTCAGTGCTTTTCCAGCAGTCCTGCCCTGCTTTCCACTGAAAACCGTAAATCACTTAATTAACAGAATGATGTCTAAAAATGAATTAAAGGCAAAACTACCTCTAATGGAATAGTTTCTTTGAATACAGGCTTTGTACCACCCACAGTGGGCCCTGACCCTCAGCACAGAAGCCGCTGTGGTTACTGCTCTGCCTCTGGGATCCTTATAGCCAGCCCTGGAGAATCTAGTAGAGATGCTGGGGAGGCAAGTGTTTTTAGAAACCATGTACTAAAATGGTAGTGGTTCCTTCAGGGAATGACTTTGAAAGATTTAAGGAATACTCCATATTCTATAGGATTATTTGGGATAATCTCTGAGATCTTACCCACAGGTTTCAGGAGTCTGGGGATTAACATGGCATTCAGGGTTAGTGGCTGTTGCCCTTGGCAGCAATCCTGGGAACTGGTTAGAAATCTACAGTGAGACTGGGAATAGCTCAGAAATCAAGGTTTCTTCTGAGAAGAATTCTCTTCTCATCAAATGATGGTAGAAGCATAACTCTATCGACTCTACATGGATAACACATCAAGCTGACTCTCAGGGGCTTATAATTCTCAGGAATTATTACTAAATTCTCAGGAATTATTACTAATATAGAGCAGTCACTGACTCTACTTCACTTGCTTTAGCTGTGAGAAAGAATTCCAGCCTTTAATCCCAGAGGGACTTGGATCATACATTTTTACTTGAAGTCAGGGTAGGTAGTAGTATATTGTCTTGGGGTGTCTTCTCCATCTGTTTCTTTAAATTGGAGTCTGATATATCATTTTCTGGAGTCAAAGAGTCAGTAAACAATTATCTGCTGAGCACCTATTATGTGCCAGGCACTGTTCAAGGCACAGGAGATCCAGCAGTGAACAAAATCATCAATCCTTTGCTGTCAAGAAAAATACATTTTAATAGGGGAAATGGGGAAGATACAGAATAGACACATAAATGAATAATTAGGCTATACCAGTTACCAATAAATGCTTTGAAACAGATGAAATAAAGTGGTGGGGAGTGATAGAGGTAGGGGATCCTGTATCTGCATTAGTCAAGGAAGGCCTCTCTGAGAAGGGCAAGTACTTCATGTAATGGTAAACATGTGAAAAGGCCTTGAGAGGAATATATTTGAGTTTCTCAAAAGAAAGAAATAAGGTAAAGAGTATAGGTAGATGATGTCAGAGAAGTAGGCAGGGTCAAGATCATTCAGGACCTTGTAGGCAGTGCGATATGTTTCCATTTTGTTGTATGGATAATGGGAAGTCATTTGAGGGTTTTAAGTAAGGGTGTAACATGATTTATGTTTTAGAAAGTGCTGTGTGTGGGGCGAATTGTAGGGGACAAAGGTGGAATTAAGGAGACTCATTAGGAATTGTTCTTGTAGTTCAGACAAATGATGTAGGCTTGGAATTGGGTTTTAGGAGTAGAGTTAATAAGGAGTGGTAGGTACACCAGGACATACTTATGGATTGAATATGGGATGTTAGGGAAAGAGAAATCAAGAATGACTTCTAGAAAATTGACCTGAACAACTGGGTGGAGAATGATACTGTTCAGGAAGGGAAGGGCTGGAAAGGGCTGGAGAAAGTATTTGGTTGGGGGCCTGCTATGGAATCAAGAGTACTGCTTTGTCCACATTATGTTGAGATGCCTAGTACATGTCCAAGTGGAAATACTGTGGAGGAAATTAATAAACAAATCTGGAAACCAAGGGAAAAGTCCGAAGTTGAAATACAAATCTGAGAGTCCTCAACATATAGATGGCATTTGAAAGGACACATCTATTATTTGGCTCATTGGATGAAAGAGTCCTGATAAAATAGCCTTTTTAGCTTCAAGAAAGTACTCAGGTTTCAGGAGGTAAGATGAGGAAGCAGATATAAAGGCCTGGGTCCTATAACTGCAGGAAACTGGTATGATCATTTTTAGGTAAAGGTCTTTAGGCTTGTGGTGGGTGACTAGGCAGGCTGAAGTGTATTTTCTTTGTCAAGACAGGACATGGTTGCATGCTTGGATTTCAGTAAGAGTTAAACTTTCTTTTGTATCTCTATTGAAAATGACTCAGAGTGGGTGCATAGAAATGTTAGACTCAGCCTGAAGGGGTAAATCTCTGATAGTACTACACTTCAAAATTTCCATGAGCTTTGAGATAAAGATAGTGTAATAATACTCCTTAGGGATTGGTGCAGTGTTAAAAACTGGGCAAAGGTGACAGAGAAACTAAGGTTCAAATTCCCATTCTCCCACCTACTAGCTTGGGCCAATTTCTCATCTGTAAAATGAGGGTACTTATTTTGGTGTTGCAAAGATTAAAGATAAAGTATATCATCTGGTACCTAGAAACCTCACAATAGCTACCTTAATGATAGTTATTTTTTTAAATGGATTGTGAACATTAGAGCTTGGTGCTGATTTATGGGCAAGGCAGACCTTATTTTAAAAACACTGGATTAATGAATGATTAACACCATAATACTTGAACTGTTTTTCTTTCTCTTCTCTAATTTTTAACCAATTCTGTGCTATCTATAATCTGCTACTCAGATGTAGGATCCAATAGTATTTATTTGGCCTCCTAAACCAGAGGCACAAAGAAATGAACACAGGCCCTCCATATGTACAGATAAGTCATGGGAGCTCAGATATGGTAGAGTTAATCACATGCCCTTGGCCCAGTGGTTTAACTTCCCCGATCTGCAGTTTCTTCATCTTTAAAATGGTGGTGGCTATACCTTCCTCATAAAATTTCTAAAGTAACTAGCACAATAAAAACAAAACAAAACAAGCAAACAAAACTAGTTCCTCCTTCCCTCTGCCCTTCCCACTTGGAGAATTTGAATCCACAGACCGTGCCTGTTAATGATAAAATAGAGAAATCGTCAGCCTACCACACTGGCTTCATATCATGAATTGCAGCAGGTGCTTTACTGGCATTTGGTCCTATAAAAAGAAAAGGCACAGGGATGGCTGGTATGGGTGCCTTCTGTTGCTCAAAGTCTGTATTCCTCATGCAGCCCAGAATCAAAAAATAATTAAACTGTTAAGCTTAGAAACTGAAATTCAGCATGTGAATTTCTTCTATGACTTGTGAGAGAATTTAGTTGAAGTGGGTACTATATGAAAATCGATTATTTTACAGAACCTACAGGTTTCTACAAACTTTATGAATATTCTTTTATGAATGAACAATATATGTCACTAAGTAGAGGGTTTTGTTAATGGCCTAAGTAGTGTGGCCTCCAGATTGTTCTCAGGGGCCCAGTCAGCCTCAAAGCTCCTAAACTCTGGAGGAGTTCCTTGGGCAACTGATATGCCTGTAGATATAGATGGACTTTAACAGCTAGGTAGGCTATGATATAACAGGATATGACGTTGCCTACGTGGTCAGATTTTTTTTTCTTTATTAGAGAAGCTTTGAGTTTACAGAACAGTCATGCATAAAATACAGGATTCTCATATATCACCCCATGACCAACACTTTGCATTGCTGTGGAACATTTGTTACAAATGGTGATAACATATTTTTTATAATTGTGCTATTAATTAAAATCCATGGTTTAACAGAGTTCACGGTTTGTGTAGTGTTGTTCCATGGACTTTTAAAAAATTTTTTTATTCTGTTACCATATATAAAATATAACTTTTTCCCCTTTAATCATATTCAGATACATGTTTCAATGCTATTAATTGCAATCACAATGTTATGCTACCATACCACCATCCATTACCAAAACATTTCCAACATTCCAAATAGGAATCCTGTACATTTTAAGCTTTAACTTCCCATTCCCTATCCCACACTGTGGCAGTTTGATATTATTTATGAATTCCAAAAAGAGATATTGATTATGTTTGTAAACTAGTCTGTTCCTCTGGGCATGATACCCTTTGACTGATTTAAATTCAAAGGCTTTATGCTTACTTGATTAAATCAAGATTAGGGCTTTGATTCGACCATGTCATTAGGGTGTGCAGGGTTGAGTCCCTGCCCCGTTGGTGGGCTATATAATTGGATGCTCAATCAAGAACACAGAAGTAGATACACAGAGAAGATACACAGAGGAAGAGAGACGCTTCATAGATACGGCAGAGGCCCTAGGAAGAGAGATGAGCCCTATGCCACCCTAAAGCTGAGATCGGAAGAAGCTGGACCCATGGAGCCTTAAGAGGGAAGAGGAAGGCTGAACCCTCTCAGACATAGCCTGCCATCTTGCTTCAACACGTGGCAACTGATTTTGGATGAGGAAGTACCTCTTATGGTACCTTGAGTTGGACTCTTTAGGGCCTTGTAACTGTAAGCTTTTTACCCCAGTTTTTACCTTTATAAAAGCCATTTACTTTTACCAGACTTCTGGTACTTTGCAACAGCACCCCTTTGGCTGAAAAATACACACCCCATCAACTGGTAACCTATATTCTAGATTCTAACACTATGAGTTTACGTATTCTCATTGTTTCAAATCAGTGAGATAGTAGACAATTTGTCCTTTTGTGTTTGGCTTATTCCACTCAGTGTGATGTCTTCAAGTTTCTTCCGTGTTGTCACACATATCAGGACTTTGTTCCTTTTTATGGCTGAATAATATTCCATTGTACATTTATATCACATTTTGTTGAGTCATTCATTGGTTAATGGACACTTGGGTTACTGCCATCTTTTGGCAATTGTGAGTAATGCCACAATGACATTGGTGTGCAAATATCTGTTCAAACCTGTGGTTTCAATTCTTTTGGGTATTTATCAAGTAGCAGAATTACTGGGCCATATGGTAGTTCTATACATAGCTTTCTGAGGAGCTGCCTAATTATCTTCTATAGGGCTACACAATTTTACATTGCCACCAACTATGAATGAGTGTTTCTATTTTTCCGTATTCTCTCCAACATTTATTTTCTGTTTTGTTTTAATAGCAGCCACTCTGATAGCTAATGATGTTGAGCATCTTTTCATGTGCTTTCTGGCCATTTGTATATCTTCTTTGGAGAGATGTCTTTTCAAGTCTTTTGCCTATTTTTATATGGGCTGTTTGCATTTCTGTTTAAGTTGAAGGATTTCTTTATATAAACTGGATATTAGTCCTTTATAGGACATGTGGTTTACAAATATTTTCTCCCAGTGTGTAGAGTGTCTTTTTACTTTCATGATAAAGTCCTTTGAGGAACAATTTTTTTTTCATTTTGAGAAGGTCCCATTTATCTAATTTTTCTTTTGTAGTTTATGCTTTGAGGGTAATTTCTAGAAACCATTGTTTAACACAAGGCCCTGAAGATGCTGCCGTTTGTTTTATTCTAGGAGTTTGATAACTCTACTCTTGTATTTAGGTTTTTGATCCATTTTGAGTTGATTTTTTAAAATATGGTGTGAGGCAGGAATTCTTTTATTTTATTTTTTTCAAATGGTGATCCAGTTTTCCCAGAACCATTTGTTGAAGAGACTATTCTTTCAAATTGAGTGTGCTTTGTCCACTTGTCAAAAATCAGGTGGCCACAAATGTGAGGGCTGATTTCTGAGCTCTTAGTTGTATTCTATTAGTATATATGTCTATTCTTGTGCAAATACCATGTGGTTTTGATTACTGTGGCTTGGTAATAAGTTTTGATTGGAAATTGTGAGTTTCCCAACTTCATTCTTCCTTTTCAAGATGGCTTTAGCTATTTGGGGATCCTTACCCTTCCATATAAATTTGATAATTAGATTTTCCATTTCTACAAAGAAGGTTGTTAGAATTTTTATTGGGATTGCATTGAATCTATAAATTGCTTTGGGCTGTATTGATATATTAATGATATTTAGTTTTCCAATCCAGGAACATGGAATATCCTTCCATTTATTTAGGTCTTCTTTCATTTCTATTAGCAATGTTTTGTAGCTTTCTGTAGATATTTGATTCTTTTAGTTGCTATTGTGAATGGAATTTTTTTTATTGATTTCTTCTTCTGATTGTTCATTGCTTGTGTTTAGAAATAACTGATTTTGGGGCATTAATTTGTACCCTGCCACTTTGCTGAATTCATTTACTAGCTCTATGAGCTTTGTTGTGCATTTTTCAGGATTTTATGTTTATAGGATTCATATTAGCAAGTAGGGGAAGTTTGACTTCTTCCTTTCCAATTTGGATGCCTTTTATTTATTTTTCTTGCCTAATTACTCTGGCTAGAACTTCCAGTACATTTTTAATAACAGTGGTGACAGTGGGCATTCTTATCTTTTTCCTGATCTTAGAGGGAAACTTTTCAATCTTTCACTATTAAGTAGGATGTTAGCTGCGGGCTTTTCATATATGCTCTTTATTATGTTGAGGAAGTTCTATTCCTAGTGTTCTAAGTGTTTTAATCTAGAAAAGGTGCTCTGTTTTGTCAAATGCCTTTTCTGCACCAATTGAGATGATCATGTGGTTTTTCTCCTCCATTCTGTTAATGTGGTGTATTACATTAATTGATTTTCTTATGTTGAACCAATTGGCATACCAGAGATAAATCCTAATGATCATGGTGTATAATTCTTTTAATATGCTGTCAGATTTGGGTTGCTAGTATTTTGTTGAGGAGTTTTTCATCTGTATTCATAAGAGATATTGGTCTATAGTTTTCTTCTTTATCTGGCTTTGATATGTTGGGAATGTTGACCTTGTAGAATGAGTTAAGGAATGTTCCCTTCTCTTCAATTTTTGGAAGAGTTTGAGCAGAATTGATATTAAGTCTTTTTGGAATGCTCAGTAGAATTTCCCTGTAAAGCCATCTGTTCTGGACTTTTTTGTTGGGATTTTTTTTTTTTTAAAGGGTAAAAATGTATTTTTTTTTAACAAATCAATTTTATTGATACATATTAATAAAGCATAAATCCACCAAAGTGTACAATCAGTGGTGTTTGGTGTAATCACATATTTGTGCATTCATCACTTCAATAATTCTTAGAGCACTTTCATTATTTCAATAATAATAAACAAAAAATCAAACAAAACTCATCACCTCTCAATCTCTCTGTGCTTTCCCTGCTGTAAATAGCTGCTATTCTTTTCTCTTCTCGCTAGTATATTTATATTTTGAAATAACAGTCTTATATATGCAATATCACACATATATGTGTTTTACATGAGGTTTCACTATGTTATACAGTCCCATGTTATAGTTTTTTAGCTTTCCTTCTAGTAAATACATGAGGTTAGACTTTCCCTTTCAACCTCTGTCAGACCCATATAATAGCTCTGCTAGTTACAAATATCATGATGCACTTTCACCATTTCTATTCATTTCCAAAGATTTAAAAGCAACCTTTTTAAAATTACCAATTCAGCACAGATTAACCATCAGCTTTCCATTCTCTATTCTCATACTATTTTCTGGTGATCTATATTCTTATTATTAACTTCATGAGTTTACACAATATATTTAGATCATAATAGCACAGTCATACAGTATTTGTCCTTTTGTGTCTGGCTTGCTTCACTCAACATAGTGTCCTCCAGGTTCATCCATGTTATCATATGCTTCACAACTTCATTTCTTCTTACCGCTGCATAATATTCCATTGTGTGTATATACCACAATTTCTTTATCCATTCATCAGTTGATGGACACCTGGGTTGTTTCCAGCTTTTGGCAATTGTGAATAATGCTTCTATGAATATCAGTGTGCAGATGTCTATTCGTGTCACTGTTCTCAGTTCTTTTGGGTATATACCTAACAATGGTATTGCCTGGTCACATGGCAAGTCTATATTCAACCTCCTTAGAAACTGCCATACAGCCCTCCACAGTGGCTGTACCATTTTACATTCCCATGTTGGGAGGTTTGTGATTACTGATTTAATCTTTTACTAGTAGTTGTTTTGTTGAGATCTTCTATTTCTTCTTGAGTCAATGTAGGTAGTTTTTGTGTTTCTAAGAATTTGCCCATTTCATCCAGGTCATCTATTTTATTGGCATACAGTTTATCATAGTAACCACTTATTGACTTTTTTTAAATTTCAGGGATGTTGGAAGTAATGTCTTCCTTTTAATTTCTGATTTTCATTATTTATATCCTCTTTTTACTTTTATCATTTTAGCTAAAGGTTTGTCTATTTCATTGATCTTTTCAAAGAAACAACTTTTGGCTTTGTTGATTCTCACAATTTTTTTTTTCTATTTCATTTATCTCCACTCTATTCTTTGTTATTTCCCTCTTTCTGCTTGCTTTGGGTTTAGTTTGCTTTTTTAAAAATTTCTTCCAGTTTTGAGGTTAGATCTCTGATTTGAAGTCTTTCTTCTTTTTTTAATGTAAGCATTTAGAGCTATAAATTTCCCTCTAAGCATCTCATACATTTTATATGTTGTATTTTCATTTTAACTCACCACAAGATATTCCCTAATTTCCCTTCTGATGTACTCTTTAGCCCAGTGGTTGTTTAAGAGTATATTGTTTAATTCCCAAATTTTTGTGAATTTTCCCTTTCTTTCTTTGTTTTTTATTTATAGCTTCATATTCATTAATAGAATATAGATTGTATGATTTTAATATTTTTTAATTTACTGAGGCTTGTTTTGTGACCCAACATGTGCTCTATCCTGGAGAATGATGCCTGTGTATTTGAGAAGAATGTGTCTTCTGTTTTCATTGGGTGCAGTGTTCTATATATGTCTGTTAAGTCTAATTGGCTTAAAGTATCAATCAGATCCTGTACTTCCTTATTAATATTCTAAGTAGATGTTCTATCATTATTGAGAGTGATGTGTTAAAATCTCCTATTATTCATATAGAACCTCAGTTTCTCTGTTCAAATCTGTCAGTGTTTGCTTCAGATATTTTGGGAGTTTGCTGTTAGGTGCATATATAGTTACAATTGTTACGTTTTCTTGTTGGATTTTCCCCTTTATCAGTATGTAATAACCATTTTTGTCCCTCATAACTGTTTTTGACTTAAAGACTATTTTATCTGATATTAATATAACCATCCCAGGGTTTCTTCGATTAATATTTCCATGGTATATTTTTTCCATTCTTTCACTGTCAACCTACTTGTACCTTTGACTTTAAGGTGAATCTCTTGCTGACAGCATATAGTTGGGTCGTGCTTTTTTTTAAATCCATTCTGCCAATCTCTGCCTTTTGACTGAAGAGTTTAATCCATTTTCATTTAAAGTCACTATTGATAGTACAGGTTTTTCTTCTGCTATTTTGCTATGTAACCTTTCTAAGTCTTATACCTTTTTTGGCACTCACTTATGTTAAAGCTTACTTTTATGCTTATTTACTTTCTTGTGCTGTACTATATTGAGTGCCTTCTCATTTTTTCTTGACATATTGTCCTCCTATTTTCCTTGTGGTTACCATACAGTTAAAATTTAATATCTTAAATATATAACTATTATATTTGGTTTGATAGCAACTTAACTTCAATAGCATGCACATGTACTTTTCCTATATCCCTCTGTCCCCCACCAGTTTTTTTATATGTTATCACTTATATCTTTGTAAACTGTATGTCTAAAAACTTAGATTTATCACTACTTTTTATACATTTGCATTTTAGCATATGTAGGAAGTAGGAAGTAGAATTACATAACAAACAATATAATACAATAATACTGGCATTTGTAATCCCCAAATGGTTTCCTTTACTACAGGTCTTTATTTATTTTTTCTTTGAACCATGGTCTAGTGTCTCTTCATTTCAATCTGAAGAAGTCTCATTATCATTGCTTATAGGGCAGGTCTAGTGGTGATGCACTCCATTTTTTTTTCTGAGAATGTCTTAATCTCTCTCTTGAGAATCTCGCAGGATAAAAAATTTTGATTGGTAGTTGTTTTCCTTCAGGTATTTAAAGTATTTCAACCCACTGCCTTCTTACTTCCATGGTTTCTGATGAGAAATTGGCACTCAGTCTTATTGGGCCTCCTTGTTTGTAACACACTGCTTTCCTCATGTAGCTCTCCCCTTGTCCTTTGCATTTGATAATGTAATCAATATATTACATAGTGTATTTTTGTTCCTGTTTATCCTATTTGGTGTTCTCTGAGCTTCTTGGATGTGCATATTCATTCTTTTCCTAAGTTTGGAAATTTTTCTGTCATTATTTCTTTGAATATTCCTTCTCCTTTCTCTCTTTCTCCTCTTTCTGGGACTTCTATAACACATATATTGGTGAGCTTGATGGTTTTCCAAATCTGCCTTAGGCTATTTTCTCTTTTAATATTTTTTTTCTTTCTGTTCCTCAGCCCGACTCATTTCAAGTATCTTGTCTTTAAGTTCACTGATTCTTTATTCTGCCAGCTCTAATCTGCTCTTGAAAGCCTTCTGGGCATTTTTTATTTCAGTTAATGTGGTCTTCAATTCCAGTAGTTCTCTTTGGTTCCTTTTTAAAATGCCTGTCTCTTTACTTAAACGCTCATATTGTTCATTCTTTGTTTTCCTGATATCCTATAGTTCTTTCTCTGTAATTTCCTTAAGCATTTTTAAGATCATTTTTTAAAGACATTTTGTGGTATGTCCACATTCTCATCTTCATTGGTGTTTTCTGTATTTTTATCATCTTCTTTTGGATGGACCCTCATTTACTGTTTGTTTATTTGTCTTGTACTATTGTTGCCCACTGTAAATTTTAGTATTTGAAAATGTTAACTCTGGGATTTACTCCCTGGGATAGCTATTTCTTTATTTTGAAGCGATCTGGGGATGAGACAGAGATTTTCTTGAGCAGGATTTTCCCTGTCTTTCTGGACCTCTGTCTTGTCAGTGCTTTTTGCTTGTTAATTGTTTTGGAGTTCCCCTGTTTACAGGAGTTTGGTTGCCCTATCTGTTCCCAGGCATCAAACCTCCTTCTCCCTGACATCTAAAGCTGGCAGGCCTTTGTCCTAGACTGTCTGCTTCTATAGTTTTTTTTTACACTGCTTTCATTGTCTCACACTGCTTTTGCCTCAAAGACAATTTCTGGGAGTAGGGTCACCCTGGGGAGGACTTCCCAATTCAGTAGTTCCCAGCAAAAACAGGGCCAGGGACCCAGTAAGGGGGTACAGACCAGCTCTAAAGTTTTCTATGGAGGGGGTCAGCAAGGCTGCCAAAAACTTCTCCAATGACTCCCCACAGCTGAGCTTTTCTGGCCTGCCTAGCAAATGCAGCCTTTTAGGTAACTTTCACCTTCAACCCTTTGGAAGTCCTGTGTCTTTAATTCTCCACTGTCTCCATCCCTGTCGAGGGTGGGTTGAAGCAATAGCTGCCCTTAGAGCCAGACCCAGCAATCCAAATTTGCTAATCAAAAACTGTGATCAGTGATTGGGTGTTCTTGGAGAAGATAATTATGTCCCCTTCCTTTAGTAGCAGCTACCCAGGGCTGGACCCTGAGGTAGCCTGCTGCAAGAGTGGGGGATGAGTGCCAGTTGACAGCATGGAGAAAGCAATTTAAAGTTCTTTACTGTAATTTACCAGCATTTCCCTTCTTTTCTTCCCTGGATGATGTGCAGTGTTCTGGCCTCTGAAGTTTCAAAAATATTTGTTTCAGATAGTTACTGCCAATTTAATAATTGTTTTGGTGGAAAGACTGAGTCCTATTGCTCTCTACTCTGCCATCTTTCCCAGAAGTTCCTGCTGATCTGATTTTTTTGAAGACTCCTGGAAACAACCCTGCTTGCAAGTATCATTTCAACTGCAATGTGTGAAATATCCCCATTAATATTCATTCTCTTTGATTTTAATTCATTGTTTTTTTGAAAATCCCTTTTAAAATTTAGGTTTTCCCTAGGACTTAGCACATTCTTTTGCCATCAGTTCTTAACACCTCAGAGGAGATTGACGCATGAAGGAATAAGGTAAAATACAAATTTATTTTACTAGACAGAGTATACAGACTATAGTTGGCTAGGAGGAGCCTAGTTTTCATGTTAGGAGGGTGCAAACATTAAGGATGCTGAGATGGTGCCAAATGCAGGTTTTCTTGCTTTGCTGTTTGTACATTCTTATTACCTTCAAATGGGGCCATATAGAAGGCTTAGGGTAAAGGAACCCATTAAGTTGGAGGAGCACATAATATGAGGCAAGTGTGGAGTGAATTTCTGTACAGTGTGTCATGGGATCACAGGCTCTGGGTGCAACAGAAATTTTCAGCAAAAGACCACTTTATTATTTATCTAGCACTAGCACAAAGGGTCTAAAAGAACAGGGAAAGAGATCTCCTTGTGACCAGTCTGCTGGGTGGCCAAAACTGCTCTGGTTGAGGTTGATAGATGGCAGCTCCCCAACACCACTTCGTGTTGTAGAAGAGACACAAATCTATACTGAGTGTGATATTTATCCACTTCAGGAGAGGGGACCCTGCCACTGAGAATTGGTGTCTTGGTTAGCATCTGGGGCTGCTTGGTCCCTGTTTCCAGGTTTAAGTTTTGGTTCGGCCTTTTCATTACACTTAACATCTCCCCCAGGTTGTGGAAGAGAACAGACTAAAACATTGTCACACAATAGAAGAGGAGTCGGGGGGTGGGGGATAGGTGTGGGCTGGGAGATGGCCACTGAATGTGTGTCTGTGACTTCCCCAGCAGCAGGGAAAATATTAATTAAGCATCTGTGGTCATATTGATGAATATGAGTAGGAAAAGTTATATGATAACTTATATAGAAAGTTGTATGTATGTGTTCCTGTGTGTGTGTGTATGTGTGTGTGTGAGATTATAGGCCATGAAATACTAATGGAAAACATAATCTAAGCTTGAATGATAATTAGTAATTTGGAGCAGAGGTACTAAGACTTCATTTCTATTTTCTTTTTTTACCACATACTAGTTTGTCTTTTAGGAAAAAAATGTTTTAGTTTTACAGATGTCTCCTCTAATAAATTAAAGTTAAATGTGGTCTACGTGCTTTTGGAGAAGCCCTTCAAAAACTAGATGCTATTTTCCAGGTTTTTCTGCAATACATCCTGGGTCTACAATCTTATCTTCCATTATTTCCCAAAGTGGATACCCTGTGTTAGTAGGTCATTCTCCTCACTGGTTTGATTTTAGCATTTTTATTCCTGATCCCTAGTAATTTTCCTACTTTCCCCATGTCTAGGAAATTTTTCCTCTTAATCTTAACATATTCAAAACCTGCACACCATTCCAGTGACAACCCAACCTGCACTTCCTCAATATAGTCTCCCCTTCTACTCTAACACTGTCTTTGAAATCTCTGGCAAGGTTTGGCAACCTTTTTCTTAAAGGACCAATAGTAAATATTTTAGGCTTGAGGACCACACAGTCTCTGTTGCGACTACTAAACTCTAGTGTTATAGTGCAAAGGCAACCATACATAATACATTATGGAGTGTGCATTTAGCTTGGTTCCAATAAAACTTTATTTATGGACACTGAAATTTAGGGTGGGAAAAGTACCAACTTCATGGGCATATGACCTGTGCAGTTAAACAGCATCCATATTTTAAAAGCCCTGTGCTTGGTTTAATATGCTATTTTCATCATTGTGAAATTCTTAACAATTTTTTAAAAAGAGAGTGCATTTTCATTTTGCAATGTGCCTTGCAAATTATGTAGTTGATCCTGTGTGGGAGTATGTATACTATTAAATGTCAAGACTTTCTATAGGGATATGGATGTGTCTCAAGCAATTAGGCTCCCATCTACCATATAGGAGGTCCAGGGTTCGATTCCTGGGGCCTCTTGGTGAAAGGCAAGCTGGCCCACGTGGCGTGCTGGCCTGCACAGTGAGCTGGCCCAAGCAGAGAGCTGGCCCACAGGGAGTACTGGCCTGTGCAGAGAGCTGGCATAGCAAGATGGTGCAACAAAAAGAGACACAAAGGAAAGACAATAAGAGATGTAGCAGACCAGGAAGCTGAGGTGGCACAAGAGATTGAGACTCTAAAAGGTCCCAGGATCGGTTCCTGGTGCCACCTAAAGAGAACACAAACATATACAGAAGAACACACAGAGAGCAGACAGCAAGCACAAAACAACGGCTCGGGGGCAGGTGGAGGGAATAAATAAATAAATCTTTTTTAAAAAAAGACTTTCTATAAAGAGATAGCAATTAAGACGGTGTGGTTTTAGTCCTGGGATAGATAATAGTTGAATTTCATAATTCCAAGAAAAGAATAGAATTCAGAAAGAGACTCTCATGTTTATTCAGACCCTTGATTTATGATAAAAGGTGGCATTGCCAAACAGTGGGAGAAAGATTGTAAGATGAGCCTGGAACAAGTGAGTGTCTCCATGGAAAAAAATGAATTTGGATTTCTACCTCATCCTCACTCAGAAATCAATTACAGGTGGATTAGAAACCTAAATGTGAAAGGTAAAGCAAAAATGATTTTAGGAGACTATAGAAAAATATTTTCTTCACCTCAGGTTAGGTACAGTTTTCTTATAACACACACACACAGAGACAGGTATTATAAAGGAAAAGATTTCTAGTTTCACCACATTGCAACTTAAAACTTCTCATCAGAAACCCCAGAAAAGAAAGAAAGAACAAAGAAAAAAAGGATAAAAAAGAGGAAGAATATGAAAAAAAAAAAAAAAAAAAAACACAAAAAATAACAAAACACCAAACAATTTGAGTATGTGGAGCAACAAAAACTCACATATAGTACTGATGGGAATGTAAATTGGTAAACCACTTTAGAAAAAGTTGATATTATTTAGTAAGTTTGAAGATATTAATTCCTTATGACCCAGCAGTTCTGCTCTAGTTCTTCTCTAAAGTACTGAGTACTTACATACTCCAGGATACGTAATCAAGAATGTTGTTAACAATAGTGTTTATAAAAGGACAAAACTTAAAATAATCCAAATGTTCACCAGTGGAAAAATGAATAAAGAAATTGTGGTGTAATAACATAATAAAATATCATTTAGCAAAAATAGTAAATGAACTACCTACTACAACATGAATGACATTAAAACAGTGTTGAGCTAGAGAAGCCAGACCCAAAGAATATTACATATTGGTTTATTCCAACTATATAGAACTCAAAAATAAACAAAATTAAACTGTATACTCATGGATGCATAACGAGGTGCCAGCACTATACAGGAAAGCATGTAAATAATTATTACAGCAGGGTAATAGTTTTCTCTAGGTGGGTAGGAGTGGTGATTTCTGGAGACCTGGCAGTATTTTATTTCTTGAGTTGGATAGTGATTTTATCAATGTTCAGGTTTAATGCAGTTTCTCAGATGTGTGTTTTTTAACTGACAGTTTAAAAAGGTTAAAAAACTCCATTCAATAAATTTTTGCCCATCAAGAATAGTTAGGGAATAGAAAACACCAATTCATGTAATTATTCATATTACTAAGATATACTCTATGGGAAAATCATCTATCTACAAACTTTTCAACTTAAAAACTTTACTATACAGGTCTTCTGTAAGCATTTCATGCTTTATATTTCTCTCTAAGCACTGATTTTGCTACATATGACACATTTTGATATGTATTTTCATTGTTAGTCAATAACAAATATTTCCTAATTTTTCTTGTGACTCTTCTTTGATACATATGCAATTTAGATGTATGTTTTATAATTTCCAAATGTTTGGGGATTTTCCAGATATCTTCATTTGATTTCTAGCTTAATTCTGTTATGATCCAAGAACATACTTGATATCATTTCAATTCTTTAAAAGTTTTTAAGGATGGTTTTATGACACAGAATATGGACTATGTGCATTTGAAAGAAATGTGCATTCTGCTCATGGGTGGAGTGTTTCATAAATGTTAATTAAGTCAAGTTGTTTGACAGGTTTTGGGGGTCTCTTCTAGCCTCACTGATTTTTCTGTCTACTTGTTCTATCAATTACTGAGAGAAGAATTTTGAGATCTTCAATTAAAGTTATGGATTTGTTTATTTCTCCTTTCAATTCTATCAGTTTTTGTTTCATGTATTTTGAAGCTTCTGTTGCTAGGAACATATGCTTTTAGGATGGTGATATCTTCTAGGTGAATTGGCCCTTTATCACTATCAAAAGTCCTTTTCTTTAATCCTTGGTAATATTTCCTGTTTTGAAATCTACTTTGTCTGATACTAACATAGCCATTCTGGCTTTCTTTTAAGTATTGTTTGCATGATATATCCTTTTTTAAAAATTCCTTTTACTTTTCATCTATCCATATCTTTCTATTTAAAGTATTTTTTTCACCAATAACATTAATTGGGTCTTCCTTTTTTATCCAGAGTTACAATCACTGTTTTTCAACTCTTTATGTTTTATTTATTTATTTTTTATTTTAACAAATCAATTTTATTGATACATATTAATAAAGTATACAATTCATCAAAAGTCTATAATTAATGGTAGGCGGTATAATCACATAGTTGTGCATTCATCACTAGACTGATTTTTTAAAATGTAATTATTGATTGGTTAGATTAAAATCAATCTCTTGATAGCTTTTTCCTAATTGTTCCTTTTATTCTTTCTTTTTTTTTCTCTCTTTGTTGTCTTTTGGATTGATTATTATTTTTTTTATTCCATTTGTCTCCACTACATGCTTATTTATGCCACTTTAAAAAAAATTTTAAATGATTTTCTTAGGGTTTATAATATACAAATACATAGAATTTATTTAGTGTCTTCACCTCACAGGAGCATTATTCCCTGGCACCTTCCCTCTGCACATCATCGATTCCTCCTTTGCTCATCTGCATTATATCATACCTCATCCTAGAGTTTCTCAGTCACTGTGCAGACATAAATGTATACCCTCCTGAAATGGTGGCCTTCCAGAGTTAGACAGGGTCTAGCTTCACTCCAGCCCCACCATCTACCTCAGTATAGGCATAGTCTTACTCATCTCTACCTTCCTTAACATTTTGAGCCCTTTACTGTAGGCAAGGAACTATTCCATACTATGGTGACTCTATGGCTTCGCTGCTGGGCTCCACACCTCTAGACACTATCCTCAAATAGAGGACCTGCCCCTTTTCTCTCCTTCTTCCTCCATAGTCACCCTATTGAGCTCTTATTTTTCATCTGACACTTGGTAAGATAATGCGTACCATATTCCTTATCTAGAGCTGATTACTGCATATGTCATTTAGCAATAGCTGATCCCTGTTTAAGTCACTATTCAGTCATCAAAATTTCTTGAGCACCACACAACATGTTGCTGAGAATACAATGGTGAACCGCCCCCCTCAAGACATCCCCCTGATCTTAAGATCAGATAGTATACTGATAAAGAAATAGACAATAGGTAAGATTGTGAATTTTATGAAGAAAATTATAACAGTAAAGGAGATAATGATTTCTCTGTTACAGATAAATTTGAAATTTTAAGAGTCATGGTGGTCTTCACTGAGATAGTGAAAATTGAGCATATACTTGAAGGAAATTATATGTATAGATATCCAGGGGAAGAGGATTCTAAGTAGAGGAACAGTAGTGCACAGGCCCTGAGCTGGGGCCATGCTTTGTACTTAGGAGATGTGAAGAAGTCAAAATAGCTGGAATGTAGGTATAAAGGGAAAGGTAGCTGATAAAATCACAGAGGTAATGGCAGAAGGGAAAAATGAGAAGATATATAGAAGTGAGAAGTTACACTGTAGAGACCATTTTGGGCCATTTCCTTTCTAAAGATAAATGATTATAGGCCATTGTTTATATCCAAGTATTATCGAAACTTCTTTCAATGAAAAGTCCAACCTGTGGGGGCTAGCCCAGTTATCTATTGCTGCAAAACAAACCATTTCAAAACTTGGTGTTTTGCAAAAAATAAATTAAAAATGAAAAAGAGAAACAAAAAAAACCCAACAAAAACAACAACAAAAAACTTGGTGCTTCTAAACAATAGCGATCATTTGTATTGCCTATCTGCAGTTTTGACAGGGTTCAGCAGGCATAGCTGGGCAGCTCAAATGGGGCTAGGAATATATTTACAAGATTGTTCATTTACATGACTGGCAATTTGGTGCTGGCTGTCAGTTCCTCTGCATACGTACTTCTCTGTGGGACCTTGAACAACCTCAAAAGATGGTGGCTGGATTCCAAAAGTAGTGTCCCAAAGGAATTAGGAAGTGGTACCTGCCAGTTTCTTATGGTCTGTGTCTGAAAACTGGCATAGTACCACTTTCATTGTGGTGTACTGGTCAAATAGTAACAGAACCCAAGGGGAAGCAAAAATATAGACTCCATTTATTAATAGGTGAGATGACAAAGAATTTTGAAACCATGTTTTAAAACTGCCAAATAGGCATAACAGTTATCAAAACTAGAATTTGGAGTCATGAATTCAATAGCCAGGGTGGCAGTTTGAAATTCTTTTATGAATTCCAAAAAAGAAAAATATTATATTTTTGAATTAATCCATTTCTGTGGGTATGAGACCTTTTCAATTGGACTAAGTCAGTGAGGCATGACTTAGGTTGCAACTCTGCCCTCTCGCTGGGTCTGGTAAAAATGGAGACAGAGAGAGAGAGAAACACACACAGGAAATGGGAGCCACCATATTATATTGATCCTGCCATGTGAGAGAGAGGATTGCAGGAAAACAGAAGCCCAAGAGGCTCAAGGAGCCAAGGTCCAGGGAGAGATGATCCATGTGCTTGATAACTCCCAGCTGAACTGGGGAAGAAAGCAGAACATCGGAGACTGATAAGAGGAACCCTACTCCTGGTTGCCCACAGCTAAGCTCCAGAAGATGATAGACTCTGGAGGGAAAGGAGGAGACCTCGGCAGAGCTCTGTGGCCATCTTGTTTTGCCATGTGGCTCGACAACAGGATCAACAGTAGCTGACTCTGTTGAGAAAGCACCTCTGATGGTGCCTTGATTTCGACATTTCAAAACCTCAGAAATGTAAATGTTTACTCAAATGAATTTCCCATTATAAAAGCCAACCCATTTCTGGTATGTTCCATCAGAAGCCCTTTGGCAACCTAAAACAGCCAGGATGATGACACAGAATTTAATGAAGAGATATCTGAGGCAGTCACTGGAGCTGCCAACATCTGTAGTTTGCCTTGATGTGTAGAGAAGAAGGTAGAATAATGCTTGGTTTTCTAAGTGCATGACACATCAATTTGCTTAGTGATCATTTAAAGAAATGCACATGATTTTTTTTTCTGGTAATCTAAGAAGGGCCCTGAAAATTTGGATGGACCCAAGAAATTTTCAGCTTTCAGGTTTTTGGTTGAATTGATTGACCATCACACAAGATAATAACTACAATAACAATAAATATACTTTGGTTCTTGGTTACACTCCCCCCTTATTTTTGTTTATTTCTCAGTCTTAAGGGATTTGGGATGATGTTCGCTCTGACTGCTTCAGGCTGAGAGGGTATGTAGATATTATGGGGCAGAGGAAAGGATTGTTTTGCTTGTAGTTGAAGATACTCCTTGTTTTTGGGATGGGTGTTGCCCATCCTCATCATTTTGTTAGTTAGTTGTCCAGGGCAGGCCTGAAAAACTGGAGAGTAGGAGTTGGCCGCAATTCTGCTGGGTTTCAGGGCTTAACTGGCATATGAACAATCCAAATATTTAAGTCTCTGAGAAATATATTTAACAGGTACATTGAAAATTATAGGTTCAAATAAAAGGAAAAGAAGAATCATGATAAGGGGAATTATAAATGAGGATAACTTTGTTATATTGGGGAAATTGATGTTCATATATTCCCATACAGGTCCTCCTGAGGAAGTGTTGATTTCATGAGGCTGTGTGATTTGCCTGTGGTGTCTGGATGTCCCTAGAGCCCTTGGGAGCATGTTTTGTTTGAGGCTTTGTTTACCGTGGCAGTATGTGAAATCTACCGTACTGCATAAGCATAACCTCTGGAATGACCTCTTGACGCACTGAAATCTCTTAGGCATAAAAATTGTTTTATTTAATATTTCACCATTTTGGTCAAGGTCTTTCTCCAAATGCATCACTGATTAATGCATGGTAATAACCCCTCGTTGCCAGGGAGGTTCATCCCTGGGAGTCATGTCCCATGTTAGGGGGAAAGTAGTGAGTTTATTTGCAGAGATTTGCTTAGAGAGAGGCCACATTTGAGTAACAAGGAGGTTTTCAGGAGTTAACTCCTAGGTATTAATTATAATTAGGCTTAGTTTCATTATTACAGGAATAAGGTTAATAACTGCAAGCATTAAGATCAAGGGCTTGGCATGTTGACCTGTTTTCTATTATTAGACAAGGCTTAAATATTCCAGAGGTTTTGCCATCTTATTTGAGAAAGTAGCAGGACTTTCCCAGGATGAAAATTTAATATTTTGTTAGCTCCTGTTTGGCCTCTATCTATCCAGAAAACATACCTATGGAAACAAGAATATATTTATATCCCATTGAAGTATGCTTTAGGTGCATTTTTCTGCATATACCACCCAACTATCAACCCTCTGTACCAGTGAAGTATCTTTGTTATAGCTCCTGAAAGAACTTTCTTATATTTGTATTAATAACCACAATCCCCAGCCATACCAGAGTTCACTGTGTTATACAGTCCCCTGTTTTATTCTCTAGCTTTCCTTCTAGCAATATATATGCCCCAAAACTTCTCCCTTCAACCACATTCAAACAACGCTGTTAATTATACTCACATCACTATGCTAACATCACCTCTGTCCATTTCCATTACAATCAACCTAATTAAAAATTCTGCACATAGTAAGCATTGGCTCACCATTCTCTACTCCCCTTCTATCTTCTGGTAAACTATCTTCCAGACTCTATCTCAATGAGTCTGCTTACTATACTTAGTTCATATCAGTGAGATCATGAAATATTTGTCCTTTTGTATCTGTCCTATTTCACTTAATATAAGGTCACTAGAGTTGATCCATGTTGTCACATGCATCAGTACTTTATTCCAACTTAAAGCTGAATATATTCCATCATATGTGTATACCACATTTTGTTTATCCTTTCATCTATTGATGGACACTTGAATTGCTTCTATTTTTGGCAATTGTGAATAATGCCACTATGAACATTGGTGTGCAACTGTCTGTTCATGTCGCCGCATTCAATTCTTCTGGATATATATCTAGTAAGTGGATTGCCAGATCATATGGCAATTCTATACTTAGCTTCCCGAGGAACTGCCAAACTGTCCTTTATAGTGACTGCACCATTCTACATTTCCACCAGCACTAAATGGGTGTTCCTATTTCTACACATCCTCACCAACACTTGTAATTTTCTGTTCTATTTTAATAGTGTCCAGTCTAGGTGCAAAATGATATCTCATTGTAGTTTTGATTTGCATTTCTCTAATAGCTAGTGATGTTGAGCATCTTTTTGTGTGCTTTTTAGACATTTGTATTTCCTCTTTGGAAAAATGTCTCTTCTTTTGCTCATTTTTAAAAATTGGTTTTTATGTTTTTTTGTTTTTTTTTTGTATAATTTTAATCTTTTTAAATTTACTGAGACTTGTTTTATGACCCAACATATGGTCTATCCTGGAGAATGATACAAGTACACTTGATAATAATGTATGTCCAGCTGTTTGGGGGTACAGTATTCTCTATATTGTCTGTTAGGTCTGGTTTATTCATCATATTATCAAGTTGACTATTTTCTTAATGATCTTCTGTCTAAATGTTCTAGCTGTTGATGAGAGTGGTGTATTGAAGTCTCTAACTATTATTGTAGAGATGTTTCTTTCTCCCTTCAGTTTTGCGAGTGTTTGCCTAGTGTATTTTGGGGTGCCCTGGTTAGGTTCATAAATATTTATGATTGTTATTTCTTCTTGGTGTATTTACCCTTCTCTGAATAGATAGTGTACTTCCTTGTGTCTTGAAACAGTTTTGTCATTTGACATCTATGTTGTCTGATATTAGTTTAGCTACACCAGTTCTTTTTTCATTTCTGTTTGCATGGAAAATCATTTTCCAACCTTTCACTTGCAACCTAGTTGTGCCCTTGGGTCTAAGGTGAGTCTCTGGTAGACAGCATATTAGGTGAATAAATTCTTTTAATCCATTTTGCCAATCTGTGTCTATTAATTGGGGTGTTTAATCTATTAACATTAAATGCTTTTACTGTAAAGGCAGTACTTCAACCATTTTATCTTTAGGCTTTTATGTCATATCTTATTTTAGTTTCTCTTTTTACCCTTTTAGTTCCCCTTACACTCCTTTCTACACTTTCCTCCAAACCTCTCTCTCCTGTGTTTTCCTTTCAACCTCTTTAGTATTTCTTGAAGGGCAGGGCACTTGGTGACAAATTCTCTAAATTTCTGTTTATCTGTGAATATTTTAATATATCCCTCATTTTTGAAGGACTATTTTGCTAGATACAGAATTCTTAGCTGGCAGTTTTTCTCTTTCAGCATCTTATCTATGTCATATCGGTGCCTACTTGGCTCCATGGTTTCAGTTGAGAAATCAGCACTTAATTTTTTGAGCATCTTTTATATATGATGGATCTCTTTTCTCTTGCTGCTTTCAGGATTCTCTCTTTATCTTTGGCATTTGATAATCTGATTACTATGTGTCTCAGAGTAGTTATGTTAGAATTTATTCTGTTTGGAGTATGCTGAACTTCATGGAAATATACAGCCATTTCCCTCATAAGAGTTGGGAAATTTCCAGCCATTATTTCCTCAAACACTCTTTCTGCCCCCTTTCCTTTCTCTTCTTCCTCTGGGACACAAAGACCTTCTCTTTATATGCCTTATATTTGAAGCTGCAAAATTGTGCCATACAATAAGTTTGACTGCACACTCAAAATCATCAAGTGCTACAAACTAACTAAATAAACTACTGTTTAAAAATGTCTTTACTGAGAATATACTTGATGTCCTGATTTTGTGATAATCAGGGTAGGCTAAACATTCGCTATATTAGAAACCATGCATGTGTCCCCAGACCTAGTTTTTCTCCCTAAGTCTGGTTTTTGGAATGCTGGTGATAAACTAAGCTTGATTTATTATATGACCACTCTGTATGAAAAAAGACTGTAATTTTGGGAATCTTTGGTCAACCTTAAGAGATGTAGTAGGGGAACGGATGTGGCTTGGGTGGTTGTGCATCCGTCTCCCATATGGAGGGACCCGAATTTGATCCCCAGGACATCCCGGTAAAAATTTTAAAAAAGAAAAATATAGAAGGTGCGTGGGCCACCAGGCCTCATGCACGGGTGCGCCTCCAGGCCCCGTAAGTAGGTGTGCCATCAGGCCCCATGTGCGGGTATGCCACCAGGCCCTGCAAGCGAGTGAGCCACCAGGCCCCACAAGCCATGCAGCAAGATGATGATGTAACAGGAGAGTAATACAAGGAAGAGTCAAGATGAGATGCACCAAAAAACCAGGAACTAAGGTGGCACAGGTGGTAGGACACTTCTCTCCCACATCAGAGGTTCCAAGGATTGAATCCCAGTGAAGACAGAAGGAGAAGGAGGAGAAAAGAGGTCAGGAAATGGACACAGAGTTGCCCAGCGAATGGACACAGAAACAGCAAAAATGAGGAGGGGGGAGGTAAAAATGGATAAAAGTAAGTAAATAAATAAATCCTTAAAAAAAATGTATAGGGGAGGACGATACGGACTATAGTTGGTAGTAATACTTTGACGATGCTCGTTCATGATTTATTAACAAATGTTTCACAACAATGCACGGTGTTTGTGGGGGAGTGATGTGTGGTAGCCCTGTATGATGTTATGCATGTTTGTTTTGTAAGTTCACAATGTTTACTGAACACTTATAGTTTATGTATGTTCATGTATGAATGATATACTTCAATAAATTGTTTTAAAAATGCCTTTAGACATTCTAGCCTACCCCATTAAAGAATGAGATGCTTTAGGGCTTCATCACCCTACAGAAACTATGAACAGTCAGTAAGAACATATAAAAGCATCTTTCCCAAAGCTCCAGAAAATAGTTATACGATGGATGTAACAGGGCTGAATCAAGAAAAAAATCTATTTAAAAACAGTTAGATCTCCTCCTCAATTTCTCCCTGCTCAGTGCAGAGCTCCCACTCCCAACATGGATCCCTGGTCTTGGTTCCAGAAGGAGCAGAGTAACTCTTATACCCATACCAATAGGTCTGGCCCACTCTGTCTGGACAAAATAGGAACTGAATGGGCAGAGTAGTAAATAACTTTCATTCAGTCATTCAGTGATTCCTTTATTTCTTCACTCACTAAAAAAAATATTTACTAAGGACTTTTATGTGTTCAGATGGTGTATTTTATTTTTATATAACATATTTTAAATTTTAAACTAGTAAGTAACTACAAATATTATCACTCACATAAGCAATGCATGATTACTTTATTTGATGTACTATTTATTTCTGATCAGTCAATAAGTATACAGTCAGTAAATGCCCCTTATGTACATTTAATCCCTTTACCTTCTCCAGAAATCCTGTCCTTTCAGATCACTTTCTCCATCAATAATTACTTATCTCTCCTATATTTTCAATCTCTCCCTTAAAACACTTTTCTCTTCCTCAGCATAAAAAGATTTCCAAGTGTCTTTGAAAGAAAAGAAGAATCCTCCTTGACCCTTATCAAACATTAAAATAGTATGTAGTATATGGTGGACATAGTTCTAAATGTTTTATATTTAGTGACTCATAATAACCTTATGAAGCAGGTAATATTAAGCCCACATTTTACAGATGAGGAAAATGAGGCACAGAAAGGTTAAATGAATTGTTCAACATCATACAACTAGTAAGAGGTTGTGTAGTTATCTAAAGCTAAGAGATCTGACTCTGGAGTCTGTGCTTTTACCATGTCATACCCCTCTCCTCAAGTCCTCTACCTTAACCCTACTTCTTTTCTCTTCTTAGTCACTTTTCATGAAAGAGTTGAACATATTATCAGCTTCCTCTTTCTACCTATATCTGACCCAATTTATGTACCTCTTCAGATTTTCTTGGCCCCTGCTGCCTCCTAGGGCCTTGGATACTTGCTCAATGGAGAGCCTCCACAGTCACGGCCGACTGCTGCCACCTCACCTCACCTCTACAGCCACTGCCGACTGGCTTCTAAGACTGTCCCCAAATGAAGGCTGAGCACTGGGTTGGCCTGGATCATCCTTGCCCAGGAAGGAGATATAGCTGTTTCATTGCCAGTCTGAGTTGACTAGATCCACAAGTCTGGTTTCTTCCCCTAATCTGGACCTAGATGCAGAGCTGTGTGGTAGTGGCTGCCTTGAAAGTCAGGGAGCGTTAAAGCACCTTAAGATGAACTTTTACCAAAGAAAGACATTGATGTGAATCTGGTGGAGATCCAGCATATAAATTCCAGTTTCCATATAACCTGTCCAGATACCAAACAACTGGCTGTATTTTCTAATGAAACTGCAGACTCTTCATAATACATCCCTTAGTAACGGCTATCCTTTCTGCTTGCTTTGCTTCCCTTTTTCCTTTGCTCTTGCTACTTAGGAATTGCATCTTTCAATAAAGCATTCGCCTCAGGCTCTGTTTTCTAGGGAATGCCAAGATGCAAAGTTTTCTTTAATTCATTATTCAATCCATTGTAATTGGTTTACACCCTGTACTTTTCCACTTAAACTATTTTCACTGATATCAACAGTTATCTCCTCATTATGAAAACCTTATTTTTGTTTATGTCTCCACAACATTTAACTATTTCAACCACATCTTTCTAATACTTCATAATCAATTTATTCTTCTAGAGTGTTGCCTTTTATATCATTCATGGACTCAGTTTCCTTAACCATCCTTTAAATGTTGGTGTTACCCAGGATTCTTTCCTTGTGTCTTTTTTTGACGCTTCATTAGTTACTTCATCTACTCTTCTGGTTTCAACTACCTGTAATTTGATAGAGTTCAAATTCATTTGTTTAGCACAGACCTTTTTTCTGAACACATGGAGACAAAAAGCTTGGACTTTTATCCCCATCTAAATATCCTATAAAAATATGGCATGTGGCATGTCCCAAACAAATGTATATCCCCAAATCTATATCTGTGTTGGATCTCTTTCATTTTTTGCCTCAAAATCTACTTTCCACCCTTAACCACCCTGCTTTGTGCTCTGGGATATGGACCTATATGGACTACCACATGGGCTTCCTTGCTCTCTAGCTTCTTGTTGAGTTCAGCCGTTTGACACACACCATATTAAAGAGAGGAAGGAGACTAAGGTTTGTCTACTTATTGCTCTAGCTCTCTTCCTTGGGGGTTACCATGAACTGGCTGAATCCTTTGATATAAAATTATAGCTCTTTTGAGACAGCTTTTTCTTCATTGCAAGTTTTTCTACTTTAATGTCTTAGTTTGCCACAGGGCTGCTGATGCAAAGTATCAGAAGGGCACTGGCTTTTATAATGGGGATTTCATTTAGGGTAAAAGCTCACAGTTCCAAGGCCATGGAATGTCCAAATTAAAGCACCATCAGAGATGCTTTCTCACCAATGTCAGTTACTGGTAATCCTGGCTTCATGCCATGTGGCGATCAGGCAAGGCAGTGGGTCTGCTGGTCTCTCTCTACTTTCTCTTTGAACTTAGCTGTGGCCTATCAGTAATCTCTCCCTGGGCCTCAGCTCCTTGAGCCTCTCCAGGCTTCTCTCTTTGAGCTCAACTGTAGGTGACCCTGGAGTCCTTTCTCTCACATGACAGGATCAAATATGGCAGCTTCCTTTCTCTCTGTGTCTCCATTTTATATCAGATCCAGCAAGAAGGCAGAGACCCAAGCTAATTCATGCCTCCCTGACATAATCTACTCAAAAGGCTCCATGCCCACAGGAATGGATTAGTTTAAAAACATAATCTTTTTCTTTTGGGGATTCATAAAAGAACTTCAAAATGTCATAACTACTAACTAACTTACTCCCTCTCCTTATCCTTTCATACTTAAAGGTAAAGTCACAGACAGGCTTAGTTTCTTCTGCTGTGACGCTTTGGATTCTTTTTAATTTTTTATCAATATGCTATAAATTCTAGCATATTAAATTGTAATTATAACCTTTGTTCTCTCTCTGCCATGAAACTCCTTGTGGGAAGGAATGTCATCTTATTCCATTCTCCATCCTTGATGTCTGTCTTTGTTACTTACAGACAATAGTATATTCTTAATAAATGTTTAGTGACCAACTATGTGCTCAAATCTATGCCAAATAATGAGGGTATGCATAAAAATAAGATTTTGCCATACTCTCAAAGAATTGACAGTTTATTTTTGCAGCTAAGACTAACATATGTGAACCAGTTAATTATTATGAATTAATAAGCCAATTTCTTATTTCAAGAATGTGACTTCTCAGGGATATACAACATTCTGCACTATCAGGGGTCAGTAGAATTTTATAAACTAAGAAAAAAAAAAAAAAAAAACGCTAGCTATTGGAGATAGCCTCCAAATTAGCTTGCAAAGAAGCTACCGACAACCAAACCTCAAAACAAAGATCTCAAGAAAGGAACAACAGCAGCAAAATACAATAAAAATGAAACAAAACATTCCCCAATCTTGAGGATTTGGGGATGGTGATATCCACTCTGCTTCTAACTGAGAGGGGGCTTAGAACCCAGGGGACAGATGGATAGAAATATCTTGCTTGCAGTTGCAGATACTCTCGGTTTCTTATGATGGGCGTTGTCTACCATCATCTCCTTGTTAGTTTTCTTGGGTGAGTCCAATGGACTTGTGAGTAGGTGTTGCAACTCTGCTGAAATTCAGCACTCAACTGGCACATGGATGGACCAAAGATGTAAGTCTCTGGGATATATATTTATCAAGTAAAGTGCTAATTACAAGTTCAAATAAAAGGGGCAGAAGAACCCCATATAGAGAACCTATAAATGAGTCTAACTCTGTTACACTGGAGAGCATAAATTCCAAAGTAAATCTCACTGACAGGATGCCGATTTCCTGAGCTGTCTGCTCTGCTTATAGTTTCTGGATGTCTCTAGAACACTCAGGAGCCCATTTGAGGAACTGTTTACTGTGGTAGTCAATGAGATGCTGCTGAGACTTGCATAAGCGTAACCTCTGGAATGACCTCTTGCCTCATTTTGAAATCTCTTAGCCATAAAACTCATTTGTACTAACAATTTCCCCTTTTTGGTCAAGGTCTTTTTCCAGATGCACGGCTAGTTGGTGCTTGGTAATAATGCCTCGGTGCCAAGGAGTCTCATCCCCGGGAGTCATGTCCCACAGCCGGGGGAAGGTAGTACATTTATATGCTGTTTGACTTAGAGAGAGGCGACATTTGAGTAACAAGGAGACTTTCAGGAGGTAACTCCTAGGCTGTATGTAATACTAGGTTAAGTTTCAATTACACAAGAAAAGGTTCATAAGTACTATCACCAATATCAAGGGCCTGTGTAATGGTCTGTCTTCCTTCACTAGGCACTGCCCTTGCACTCAGGGGATTCTTGCTGTCCTATTAGAGAATGTAGCAGAACTCCCCAGGATGGGAATTCAATATTCTTTTGGTTATTGTGTGGATCTCCACTCACCGAGACAATGTCCCATGAACACTTGAACATATTCATGTCTTTAGAGGTATGCCCGAGGTGAATCCCTTCCAATGTGTCCATACATCACTGACATTCTACTATAAACTTATTGTTATTCTAGAAGAACACTTATCATTGATGTAAAGGCAGTGGTTACCAGAGGTTCTGAGGGATGGGAGAGGGAAGAATAGACATAAAATGGGGACATTTTTGGGACATTAGATTTGTCCTGCATGACATTGCAGTGACAGATACAGGGCATTGTATATTTTGTCATAACTTACAAAATTGTGTGGGACAAAGTGTAAACTATAATGTAAACTATATAGTCCATGGTTAGTAGCAATGCTCTAATATGGGTTCATCAATTGTAACAAATGTACCACACTAATGAAGAATGTTGTTGAAATGGAAAAGTGTGTGTGGGGGGTGAGTGGGGCATATGGGAATCCCTTATATTTTTTATATAACATTTATGTAACCTAAAGCTTCTTTAAAAATAAAAAATTAAAAAAGAAAACAAAACAAAACAAAAATCCCACCACAGGTAACTCAGCTATGGCACCTTTGACTTCTTACTGTCCAGCATTCTTTAGAAGAATCCAGGGATTGCTTGGAATTTTGAACAGAACCAGTTTTTGCCAGTTTAGCAAATATTCTTGGTTACTGGGAAAACCCACCTTCTCCCATAGCTGCAGATGTTGAGGATTATAAACCTTATGATGTAGAAATTAAATATGGTTTGCTTCAGGTTTCTGAAGGGTTGTCATTTTTGCATAGCAGTGTGAAAATGGTTCATGGAAATATTACTCCTGAAAATGTAATTTTGGATAAAAGTGGAGCCTGGAAAAACAAACAAACTAACAAAACATTATCAACCTTTTCTCTTTCCAGTGCCTTCATTATTACTTAAAAATAAGTGATTATAACACTCTTTGGTATTTATTCTAAGCAAGGAGATATCTGCAGGTATTGAACTAGCTTGACATAAGGCTTTGGTTTTAAAAGATTATGGAAATTGGGTGTGTGTGTGTATGTATATGTGTGTGTTTGCATGTGTGTCTACATGCAAACACACACATGGGGAGAGAAGAATTGCAAACTCCATTCCAGAACTATCAAGATTAAAAGTAGAAATCCTACCAAGGCAAATAACTTTTGTGTTTTAGTGTGTTGCAAATTATCTTGTCATTTAAAAGCCAATTAACATTAGCAATGTGGTATAACTTTGGTACATATTGTATTCTACAAAAAATTGTTCTTGTGGTATAGTTGGAGAGCACTGATTTGAAGAAACAATAACTCCTACACAAAACTGTCATTGATACATTCCTTAGGATAAGTGAATATGTCACACAGTATCTATTTTAATTATTTATTTCTGTACCTCTAAACCCACCAGGGTTTCCTACTTAGCTTTGCTGTTTTGTTATAGCACATCAGTGAGGTAAAAATGTAAACACTGAAAATAAATGAGGTGACATTCATTTTATTAATTTTTGGTGCAACATAGAATACATTGTGGATAAATGTCAACGAAGGGGAAAGAATACTTTTTTCATACATTGGTACTACTATTTCTGAACTGTCATTCATGTTCTTGTCTGCCATAGACTTTTTCCAACTTTTCCAGCCACAGACTCTTCATACCTGCCTCTGGTTCACTGTAATGCTTTCTACATGTCTACAAATACACCTTGAGTTTTGACTATATTATCATAGCACATACTTATACCCTTTACACTGGATAATTGAACAAACATAATTTTTAAAATATCTCAGTCTCCCATTATGATTATATTACATAATGACTGGTTAACAGAGACCATTTGTATAAATTCTGGCCTTGTGGACTTTACGGTCAATCCAGGATTAAAAACAGGAAGTGAGGCAGGGGTAATTATTAGTACTTGGGGCATAGAAAATCAGTATATAGGTGTGAATATGCTTTTACAGTGATTTTTAAACTTGAGCAATTTAAAGAGTGAATTCTGGATGTATAATTACGTGGTTCAGACAGCAAGCTAATCTAATTTATGCAACAGAAAACAATTTTAGGATTTAGACAGGAATATATTTTGCAGAGCCTTTAATAGTAGAAGCTACCCATTCATTTACTGAACAAACACATTGAATCCTGTTATGGAATGGGAATAATTCTAGGGGCTGGGAAGACAAAAGTGAAGAAGACATATTTGATTTCTTTATCCATAAAACTGACATACAAATTGAAGGTACAAAGAAACAAACAATGAATATGCAGATTCTCTGCTGGGGAACATGGTATGGCATAGATAGTGAAAAATGTATGGTAAAATGAGATGGAAGATAGGGACGCAGAGGAATATAATGAGGTAGTTACAAATATTTTTGAGCAATGGAGAACACAAATATTGAACTGAAATTTCAAAGATGATATTGTGAATTTAGTGTGGGGAAGAAAAAACAGTGTTGGAAATGCCCAGAGTCTGTAGACTTATTATGGTACTTGGGCATTTGTAAAAGAAGTATCACAAATAAAAATGTACAGTCCTGGTTGATGGGAGGAGTCCAGGATTGCTGAAAGGAGTCTAGGATTGTCGTATGAGTTGGGCATCTTAAGACACTTGGGGGAAATGGATGTGGCTCAGCCAGATGGGCACCTTCCTACCACATGGGAAGTCCTGGGTTTCAGTCTCGGTGCCTCCTAAAGAAGACAAGCAGACGCTCGTACCTGCTGCAAGGAGCTGGACGCCGCACCCTGCCACACCTAGCAGATGCCTAAATGAGCAGATGCCACAAGATAGCAGATGCCACAGCCCATGAGGAGTGGGTGTGGCTCAGGCCATTGGGCACTGCCTTCCCATGTGGGAGATCCTGGGTTCGGTTCCCAGTGTCTCCTGGAGAAGGCGAGCAAGCAATGAGCAGCAGACAAAAGACCATGTGGGGAAGAGGCAGATAAGTAAAAATTAAAAAAAAAAAAAAAGTAAATAAATAAATCTTAAAAAAAAAAAAAAGGACACTTGGTATGGGACAGCCAGTTGATATGATGATTCTTTAAGGTTAGGAGGAAAAGAGGAACAGTTAGAGAAGAAACATTTCATACAATTTTTTAAAAAATTATTCTTCTATGCTTATTATTTAGATTCCTGGACTTATTTTTAAATTTTTTTCCCAAAGTTGTTCTACTTGCTAGTGCTTTCCCTAAAACTAATCATGATTAATAATAATTTGGGCAAAAATCATACCACACATTGCTAACTTGTCTTAGAGTATGGCATTCACAATGATTAAGAACAATATGGTGGTGGGATTGGTCAAAATAGAACTTAAGACCTATATTTGCTATAGAAATTTTTCATTGTAACTGCAGCTCCTTCCTGCAGGTATCATCACTATTTATTCTTTTACCCTTGTTGACTTGAAAACTTGGCTCAGAAAGATCCACATTACCAAGTCCTGGGTAACTATGATATCCTCCAACTGAGTCCTTAGAGCATAGGTTCTACTTGAATTGCTTTCTATACAACAGTTGTTTAGGTGTCTTGTTAGCGTCTGTCTTCTGCATATCCATCTTGATGGAATTGTGTTGTGATAAATGGTACTTCAATCCTAGTAGACTTGCTACATTCCAGGACCACCCTGTTGGTGATTCAGTCTTGCCATTTAGTGTGAAGAATTTGACAGCACTCCTTCAAATGCATTGCAGATTTTAATAGTACCAAGATTTGGGTAATAAAGTGCCTACTATAGATCATTATTTTAGCATGTGTATAGAGTGTGTGTGTGTGAGAGAGAGAGAGAGAGAGAGAGAGAGAGAGAGCGAGCGCAAGCATGCTGTACAGGGCAAAGTCTACAATATCCCTTTATAAGATGGAACAGATATCATTTTTAACATATACTCAGAAAATATCTGATGATTAATAGAGCACATTTTCTCATATAATTGCAGATCCATATTTCGCTTTCAAGATTAGACATGTTATTTCCTTTTCTCCTTTCAGCTATAGACAAAGGCTTTTTCAGGTAAGACAGTATTTTACCTTACAATCACACAACGTCAAGCCAGAGTCATTGTTCTAAAGGAACTGAACCTTCTGCCACTTCAACAGCCCATAAGTGCTGACTGTTAACTCGTTTTTCTTTTCATCTGAAGTGACTGTGACAAGAAACAAATTCATAGAAGTGGAATTATCTGCGATGGTGGGCCATTGGACAGCTGATCTTGGAAAAATTAAAGCAAGTGAGTGGTGGTTGATCTATAATCAGATCTGTGCCAGAGTTGTGATTAGGAACATGGGCATTAGTCTGTTTATAATTTACAATTTTCAGATATAGACATTTTTAAAAATATTATTTATTAAAAGATTAGATTTTTAAAAAAATATTTTTGAGATGTTTAGTTTCACTACTTTTGAGAATGATTTTAAATTTCTAATTTTAAGCAAACTAAGAAGTGCGTGTTTAGTACTTATCATTATTCCAAGAAAGCTTAAACTGGAGGAAGTATGTAGCTATTTCAACATTTGCTTGTGCTTGGTTTTTGAATGCCTGTTGTACTTTTTCCAAGGCAGTATATTACCTTTTAGTGTTGTTATTCTTATGAAAGAAAGTGAGTTTGCACTTCCTAACCCTTTGCTTCTTCTGCTTCACACTTTTGCTTAAACTCCCTTTTACCATATTTTCTGATCTCCCTACCCCTACATTGTGTAAATATGCTGATCACCTCTTTCTTTCAGCCTCTCTATATTTATTTTTGCTCCACTTATGATATAAATGCCACAGTCTTCTTCTCCAATTGACTTTATGTTTCTGTTACTTGAAATATTAGTGTGGGTTCTACCATACTGGAACACATAAGTGAGTCTATGAATTTAGACAAACAGCAAGTCAATTAAATCAAATATCCATCTAATTTGTTTACTATTTATACTCATTGATGGGTTGGTTGATAATTTGGCATATATCTTGTATCATCTTCTGCATATTTGCATTTGGTGGTTCACTCATTCAGCCATTCAGCCTGTCCACACTCACTATTTATCAACAACACAAAGCTAAGTATGACATGGGTTTGCTATTGAACAACATAAACTTGAATGGCATATTGGTTTCTCTTAGATCTGCTAAGTTCCAATATGATTTTGTCATTATGTATTTTTATAAATTTATAAGAGAAAAAAGAAACTAGGTCTGGTTAATGTATTGTTTTTTCATTTTCATATCGATAGCATTTTTGCATCAGTTTTATAAGATTTCTAATTAGACTATTAAATGGATTTAAATAACATTATTTAGAATACAGAAAATCATTCCAACTCTGTTAAATATGTATTTGGAAAAAGTTTATCTAGGTTTCTGCTAAGACTTGAATCAAACCCAAACTCTGTAGTCATCTAATAAAAATTTTAGTGAATTTTTTTTTCTCCTGCAAGCCAAAGAATGGCAAGAGGTTTGTAAAACAGTGCCCAATTTCTTATTGAATGGGGGGTCTCAAGGTAGTTGTGGAGATGACTCATACAAACACAGAAAGATTCAGAAGAAATCATGTCTTTGAAACCTTTGGCTAGTAATCTAATCTCCTAATGTCTCACATTCTCACTATAAAATACATATGATAATTTTACCTCACTGAGATGTCATGAGGATTAAATGAGATAATATGTAAACACACTTCATCTGAGTCAAAGCTGATGAATAATTCTACCTCTTTTACTAGATAAGAAGAAATACCACTCTGCTGTATTATCCTCTAAATAAGCTTGGTAGTGAATACAGTCTATCATAAGCAGGTACCAAGTATGTGTTTAGTGAATGCATGAACTTTCCTAAATGATGTAATACATACTGCTTTTGTTTGTTTTTTTGTTTGTTTGTTTTGTTTTTTTTATTATGGGTAAAAATCAAAATTCTCACAATACATACAAACATTTGCAAAATGATATATAAATATATATGCATATATGTGTATTTGCTTACAAAAATGTTATATATATATATATATATATACATATATTTTAAGAGGTGCTTAGATTACCTAAAATATTACACGGAACCCACTGGGATTCCCATGTTGCCCACCTCCCGTGGTACATACTGCTTTTGTAATTAAGAAAAATGAAAGATAAATAAACCTGAAGCATCCAGGGACAGATTTACGGTAGAGTTTAGACTTAAGTGTGGATTTGAAGGAAATGTGTTATTTAGATAGAAAAGAGGAACAAGAGGGGAATTTCATGAGGAGGGGTTACTAATAAACAAGGATACATAAATGAAAAGGAAATTGGAGCGCAGAGCATTCTAAGTCATAACTTAATCCGTGTTCAACAAAATGTTTCTCTATAATGTAAAAACTTTTAGAATTAGCCTTCATTTAAAAATCATACTCATTAGAAATTTAATGTTTCTCACATAAATTTCCTTTTAATTCTTTATAAGAATCTACCTTGAGGTATTTAGGAATGCTTATTTGAGAAATATAAAAACTCATATAGAAAGATCATATTTTTCTCTATCATTTTAATACCATATACTTCATGTATACCATTGGTTTCAAAACATTTTTGTAACATTTCATAGCATAAAAGAAAGATCAATTGATTAGAAATTGAGAACTATAACCTAGTCCCAGTTCTGCTATTAAGTAGGATAAACTTGAGTAAGTCTCATAAGTTTTTTGGGTATCCGTTTTCTCAGTTATAAAGTGGAGGAGTCTGACTAGATAATATATCAGGTTTTTCTTCTAGCAAATATTGTACATTTAAACATTACTCCTAATGTAACCCCGGGTGATAGGCAAGACAGATACCTTCTACTTTTGAAAACAAGATGCTTGAGGTTTAGAGATGATGTTACATAATTAAGGAAGGTTGGAGCCAGGCCTAGAACACTAGTGCTTTACTATTATAGAGAATCTCTCATAAGGTATGTGGGTAATGTTGGTCAGATCAAAGGGGGAGGGTTTGCATACCTAAATATAATTTGTCTAATATGCTAAGATATTCCTCTAACTATGTTGACATTTGCACATTAAATGTCATCAATATCTTTCAATAAAATAATTGAAAAAGCTATATGTTTACTCACCTGATTTGTTGTTCTTATAATGAATAAGGGGTGATCATATATGGAGAAGATTATGGACTTCATCTTGGATAACCAATCATATTGACGCAATGATAAATAAGGCAATATGATGAGGCAATGAAAGCTAAAGTTGAAAATTTACCTTTGGTTCCTGAAGCAGTATTATTTTCTTTTACCCCACCAAACAAAATAAGAGTATTAAATGTGTCTAAGAGTGATGGCATTTTCTTTTTCCCAGTATAGATACATTTAATACCTTTGAAGGAAGGCAGAGAAAGAGCTCGAGTTTTATTTCTCTTCCCTGAGGTCTGTTATTCTGATCCTGTCATTAAGTGAAAAAAATTTTTTTCTACTTGTAACTGTCTAACTTTCCACAATTCCTTTCATATAAGTAAGTACTTCATGTTATGTGAGCCTTATGAGGGCAGAGATTTTGGGCTGTTTTGTTCCCTCATGTATTCCCAGTGCCTGAAAGGTGTAAGTGCTCCATACACTTTTTATTTGTTAAACATATCCATGAAAAAAGTTGGCTCCAAATCAGTTTTTATTTAAAAAAAGAAAAGAAGAAGAAATCATGTGTCTTTCATAACCTAGGAATGCTTCATAAATGTTTTGGATTAGAAGTAAATTAAAGCTCAAGGACATCACTTTTTCCCATTTTTACTGAGAGATGTTTTCCTCCCTAAAAGATGGATGAACAAGATTTGAGGCTTTGACTTTTTTGTTGTCTCACATATGAGTTGGAAAACTGAATATTTAAAATAAAAAAGAAACAGCCTTTACTTTAGGTAACTACAGCGTTGTTCCCCAGAAAGTTTGTTTCTCTTCTTCCTTCATTATTTATATTCCTTTCTCACTGTTATATTGTTTGCAGATAAGACAAATGTAGAAATTAAAATTTTTTATACTTTTTCCAACTTTTCGCCTTTACTGATTATTATTTTTTCCCTTTTCTCTTGCCTCAACTCCCACTTGTGCTTCTGTTTTTCTGATTGTGTGCTTTCCCAAGGTTCATTGTAGGCTTCATGCAATCAAAATGCATTTGATGTGAATGATGAAAAATATAACTAAGGAGTCAGGGAGGGTCAGGTACCTGGGGACCTGAACCCAGGTCACCATCTTTACCCCGCAGTCTGTGTTTCTGGATTCGCACAGGTGAAATGTTGACCTAGAACTACAGTGTATGGAACAAACTACTACAGCTTTAAGCTGTGGAGGTTTATCAAAAAAGAGCAGAAACAAAGGCAAGCAGATGGCTAAAGATGAAGGTCACATCAGATTGAGAAGTTTGTCAAAATGTGATGACATAGGTAATCTGTAAACTGTTATTGCACCTAGCTTGAGGTGCTGAAAAACATTTTGAAATTACAAAAAACACTGGAGTTGCTAGCACCGAGGCAGGAATGATAGCCTGGAGTGGTTCTGGTCTATGGATGAATGCCAGATGTGGAAAGCGACATATCTGGAATTAATGATATTAAACACGCTTTTCTTTTATGCTCAATAATAACTCTATTATGATTGATACAAACCGCAGACACTTTATCTAGTACAAATGGAATCGTCTGTCATTGACTATATTAAATCATCAATTTCTGCATGATGAGGACCGTTTAGGGTAACTAATCATCTGTCTCGTTCTGAAGTCTTTAAGGCTGATCAGATAACGTTTTGAATACTGCCTGAGCAACCATGACAATCTAACCCTTCCATGTAAGGATTGAGAGGGGCCCATTATGCCGTCAAAGCCTGTGGAAATATCACAGCTCTTTCTCTACATAATACCCTGCTGTAAATAAATCACTCTCCACCGCAAACTTTATTGATCACAAGCACTTCCATGCTTGTGTCTAGTGAAGTCTCTACAGAATAAAATGCTGCTTTATATTTTGTCTTGTCAAAATATTAAACGGCTCTGTCAACCAGAGTCAGGCTAGCAGTGATGGTGTAATTCTGTTGTAGCCCTTCTCATTCCCTCCTATCTCAGCTGCCAACCTTACAAAGGATTTTTTTTAATAAACTTTCCAATTATAGTCTCATAAGATTATGAAGCCCTAAGATAAAGTGTCCTAATTTAGAGTGGTGGAGACTAAACTACTCAGAAAGCAACTGTTAGATAAAACAGCATTTCTCACAAGGAAAAAGATATCCCAGCTTATTTATATACACAACTTTAATGGGCAATGGGAATTAAGCTAAAAAAACTCTTTTATTTTGCTTTGCAAAATGGAGGGAGAGGTAGAATCTAAATTAATTTTGACTGAAGTGTTCGTTATTCATACTTATAAAATTATGTGTTATGATCTAAACGAGTTTAGAAGGGGAAGACATGAGTTAAAACTGAAGCCCACCATTAATATAACACATGTTTTCCAAACAGCACTTTAGGTTTTCTAACCACAAAGTGGTATCAAATACTGTAATATGTTTGGTGCAACACCCAGAAACAACAAGCAGGTTAAAAGTGTGATTTACTGCCAGCTAACACTGAATTTCCTGGGCAGCATATGGTTTTAATGCAATCTAAAAGTGGCTTCATCTTTTGTCCTTTTTAAAGGGGTAGAGTTTTGCTTTCAATAGGGCAAAGAAAGAGACTGAAATCACTTAGAGAAGAGTATAAGATTTAGTGTACTGGGGCCATTAGTGCTGCTTGCAGGACATTGGGTTTGATCTTTATTCCCTTTTGGAAGATCATTAACTACTTTGGACATTTAGCAAATAACCTCTTCCAAGGCTTGGAAGAGTTTATGCACTACCATAATAGAGCATTTTGCTCCTGTCTTGCCTGTTTCTAATCCAGATATTTATTTAAGCTTCTGTTTGGTCATTTTTGAAAAGAAGTTAGGCTGTAAAGATGAATTGATCAACCCAGACAGTGAATTTATTTTGGAGGTATAAAAATTGAATGCTACAAAAACTGAAAGCATAAGTCTAGCCATAGAGTCTGTGTACCTCTCTGTTCCTGCCTAGAAGAGCCTAGTGAAGAGAGAAGGACAAATTTTAGCTAAGGGACAAGGTTAATACCCCTGGCATATTTCAAAGAAGCAAGTAAACAGATTTTTTTTTTTTTTTGATGGTTATAAATTAGAACCATCAACAACTTTACTTAATTCAAGTTCTAATTCATCTCCATAGTTCCCTATAATGGGCAGTAAACTTCAAAGATAAGTGGTATCAATTTGCAGCAGCTCTTCTTTTTAAAACAATAGGGAGGTCATTAAATCCTTCTGAATTGTATAGTTTCCCTCAAAGTAACTATAGCCATGTATGTTCTTGTGAGTAAAATTAAATGTACAAATGTACTATGGGAAAGTATTTTGTTTAAAATTGGAGCCATTTTCTGCTCATTTAGGAAATATTTACTAGACCTTTAAAAATACTAAATATTGTCCCACTATACTAGAAACTGTTGCTGACCTTGAGAGATTCAGGTTTATCGAGGAAAATACAAACAGCAGCAGTGCAGTATGAGAAATGCTATGCTGTGAACAGCTATAGTGTTAGCCATGATTTTGTATAAAACTGTAACATACATGTTAATTTTTTCATGCAAGCTTTGTTTTTTTAAATGTTACCCATTTTTTTATTTAGAGAAATTTTAGATTTACAGAAATATCAAGCAGAAAATAAAGAGTTCACGTGTACCCCTCCGGGACACACAGTGTTTTCCCTATTAATACTTTCTATTAGTGTGGACCTTTGTCATAATTCATGAAACAATATTATTACAATTATATGATTAACTATAGTGAATAGTTAATATTAGGGTTCATTGTTTGTGTTATACCGTCCTGTGTTGTTGTTCTTTTTAAAAAATTTATTCCAGTGATATATAGATAGATAGATATCCTAAAATTTCCACTTTTAACCACATTAAAATATACAATTCAGTAGTGTTATTTACGTTTACCATGTTGTGCTAGCGTCATTACCATACATTTCCAAACCTTTTCCATCACCCCTAACAGAAACTCTGTACTAATTAAGCATTAAATCCCCATTGCCCGCCATCACACTGGTCCCTGGGAACCTATATTCGAGTTTCTGACTCTGAGTTTGCTTGTACTAATTATTTCATATCAGTGAGATCATAAAATATTTGTCCTTTAACTCTGGATTATTTCACACAACATGATGTCTTCAAGGTAAGTCCATGTTGCTAAATGTATAAGAATTTCATTACTTTTTATGGCTGAATAACAATCCATTATATGTATATTCCACATTTCATTTATCTATTCATCTGTTGATGGACACTTTGGTTGATTCCATCTTTGGGTAACTGTGAATAATACTGCTATGAACATCATAGTGAAAATATCTGTTTCTGCTTTCAATTCTTTGGGTATATACCTAGAAGTGGGCTGGCCAGGTTATATGGTAATTTTTTACTTACCTTCCTGAGGAACTGTCAAACTGTTTTCCACAGAAGCTGCACAGTTTTACATTCCCACCATCAATGAATGAGTAGTCTTATTTCTCCACATCCTCTCTAACACTTGTATTTTTTAAAAATAATAGCCGTTTTAATGGATATGAAATAGTATCTCATTGTGGTTTTGATTTGCATTTCTCTAGTGGATAATGATGCTGAGAGTTCTTTCGTGTGCTTTTTGGCCATTTGTATATCTTCTTTGGAGAAATATCTAAGACTTTTCCCACTTTTTAATTGGGTTGTTTGTCTTTTTGTTGTGGAATTGTAGGATTTCTTTCTATATTTTGCATTTTAAACCCTTTTTGAATATGTTGTATCTAAAGATTTTGTCCAATTCTGTCGTTTGTCTATTTACTTTCATTATGAAGTCCTTTGATATCTGAAAGTTTTAAATTTTGATGGTCTCATTTAACTATTTTTTCCATTTTTGATTGTGCTTTTGGTTTAAAGTTTAAGAAACTATTGCCTAACACAACATGCTGAAGATGCTTCCCTATGTTTTTTACAAGGAGTTTTAGTTCTGGTTCTTATATTTAGGTCTTTGATCGATTTTGAGTTAATTATTGTATACGGTGTGAAGTAGGGTCTACATTTATTGTTTTAAATATGGATTTCCAGCTTCCCAGAAACATTTGTTAAAGTCTTTTCTTTCCCCAATGAATAACTTGGCACTTTTGTCAAAAATCAGATGGCCATAGATGCGATCATTTATTTCTGAACTCTTAATTCAGTTCTATTTGTCTATACATCTATCCTGGGGCTAATACCATCCTGTTTTGATTTCTATAGCTTAGTAATAGGTTTTTATTACACAGGTGAAATGTGAATCCTTCAACTTAATTCTTCTTTTTCAAGATGGTTTTGGCTATTTATGGCTCCTTGCTCTTCCATATAAATCTCATGATTGGCTTTTCCATTTCTGCAAAGAAGGATGTAGGAATTTTATTGCATATGGAATCTGGAAATTGCTATGGGTAGAATTGACATCTTAACAATATTTAGTCTTCCAATCCATGGACACTAAATGTCCTTACATTTATTTAGGTTTTCTTTGATTGTCCTTAACAATGTTTCGTAGTTTTCTATTTATAAGTTCTTTACATCCTTGGTTAAATTTATTCCTAGGTATTTGATTCATTTCGTTTCAATTGCAAGTGGAATTTTTTTTGTTATTGTTTTCATCTTCTGCTTGCTCATTGGTAGTATGTAGAAACATTATTGATTATTGGGTGTTGGTCTTACATCCAACCACTTTGTTGAATTCATTTAATAGATATGGGAGCTTTGCTGTGCACTTTTCAGGATTTTTTGATGATGGCATCTGCGAATAGGGAAAGATTTACTTATTTCTTTCCAATGTGGATGCCTTTCATTTATTTTTCTTGCTTAATTTCTCTGGCTAGAACTTGCAGCACAATGTTGAATAACAGGGTTGGCACTGGGCATCCTTGTCTTGTTCCTGATATTAAAGGGAAAACTTTCAGTCTTTCACCATTGAATATGATTTTAATAGTGGAATTTTCATACATGCCCTTTATCATTTTGAGGAAATTTACCTCTATTTATGGTTTTCTAAGTGTTTTTATCAGGAAGGACTGACATATTTTGTCATATGCCTTTTTTTTGCATCAAATGAGATGATTGTGTGCTTTTTCCATTTCATTCTATTGATGTTGAGTATAACATAAATTGATTTTCTTTTGTTTAACCACCCTTGCATACCTGGGATAAATCTTGCTTGATCATGCTGTATAATTCTTTTTGTGCTGTTGGGTTTGTTTACTAGCATATTGTTGAGGACTTCTGTATTGACATTAATAAGGGATATTGGTCTACAATTTTTTTTCTTATGGTATATTTATCTGACTTTGTTATTAGGGTGGTGTTGGGCTCAGAAAATGAGTCATTAAGCATTCCCTGACCAGTATTATTGTTAATTCTTTTTGCAATGTTTGGTAAAAACAGTGAAGGCATCTTATCCTGGGCTTTTCTTTATTGGGGGTTTTTAAGTACTAACTCAATATCTGTTATTGAGTTTTTGAGATCTTGTATTTTTTCATGAGTCACTGTAGTCAGTTTGAGTGTTTCTATGAATTTGTCCATTTTATCTAGATTGTCTAATTCGTTGGCATACAGTTATTCATGTCAATCCCCCTATCATTGTTTTAATTTCTGTGGGGTTGGTAGTAATGTCCCCCATTTCATTTCCTTTTTTTTAAAACTATTTTTAAAGAATATTTAGATTACAGAAAATTAACATAAAAAATATAGGGGAATCCCATATAATCCACCCTCTCCACCTCTCACATTTTCCTCTATTAATAACAACTTACATTAGTGTTGTACACTTGTTAAAATTAATGAACAAATATTGAAGCATTGCTATTAACCATGGTCTATAGTTTACATTATGGCACCATACAAAGTTATAGGTTTTGAAAAAATGTATAATGGCCAGTATCTGTCATTGCCATATCGTGTAGAACAATTCAAAAACCCTAAAAAATGTTCTATATTCCACCTATTCTTCACTCTCTCTCCCTCACAAACTCTGGTAACCACTATCTTTATATCACTGTTACAAGTTCTCCTGTTATTATTATAGACAATAATAATAAGTCTACTTTGGTCCATGGTTGCATTCCCTGCTTATGTTTGTTCATTCCACAATCTTGAGTACTTTGGGATGGTCATGCCCGCTTTGCTTCACATCGAGAGGGGTCTTAGATCTTATGGGGTAAATGGAAGGAATTGTTTTGCTTGCAGTTGTGTATAATCTTCACTTCTTGGGATAGGGTTGTCCATCTGCATCATTTAGGTAGTTGTCCTGGATGAGTCTGATTAAGTGGGGAGTAGGCATTGCCTGAGACTCTGATTTCATATGCTCATATGCTCAATTGGCATATGAACAGACCGAAGATTTAAGTCTCTGGGACAAATATTTAATGGGTATAGTGCTAATTATAGGTTCAAATAAAAGGGGTAGAAGAATCATGTGTAAGGAAATTATAAATAAGTCTAAATCTGTTATATTGAGGAAACAGGTTATCATATATTCCAAGGTAAGGCTCACAGATGGGGTGCATATTTAGTGGGGTTGTGTATATTGCCTATAGTGTCCAAATATCTCTAGAGCTCTCAGGAGCACCCCTGTTTGAGGCTTTGTTTACTGTGGCAGTTAGTGAGATCCAACTGAGATGTGCATAAGTGTAACCTCTGGAATGACCTCCCGACTCACTTTGAAATCTCTTAGCCTTTAAAACTCTTTTGTATTTAATGTTTCCCCCTTTTGGTCAAGGTCTTTTTCCAAGTGCATTGCCAGTTGGTGCTTGGTAATAATCCCTCGGTGCCAGGGAGGCTTATCCCAGGAGTCATGTCCCATGTGGGGGGAAGAAAGTTAGTGAGTTTATTTGCTGAATTTGGGCTTAGAGAGAGGCCACATTTGAGTAACAAAGAGCTTTTCAGGAGGTAACTCTTAGGCAATAGATATTTTTAAGGTAAGCTTCAATTTTATGAGAATAAGGTTCATAAGTACAAGCATTAATATCAAGGGCTTGGCATATTGGTCTGTTTTCTTTTATTAGGCTCTCAGGAGCCCCTCTTCTTAACGCAATGTTTACTGTGGCAGTCAGTGAGATCCTCGAAAGATGTGCATAAGAATAACCTCTTGAATGAACTCCTGACTCACTTTGAAATCTCTTAGCCATAAAAACTCATTTCTATTTAATATTCCCTCCTTTTGGTCAAGGTCTTTTTCCAAATGTATTGCTGGTTGGTGCTTGGTAATAATCCCTTGGTGCCAGGGAGGCTTATCTCTGAAAGTCATGTCCCACACTGGGGAGAAGGTAGTGACTTTCTATGCTGAGTTTGGCTTAGAGAGAGCCCACATTAGAGCAACAAGGAAGCTTTCATAAAGTAACTCTTAGGCAATATATAATACTAGGCTAAATTTCAATTTCACAAGAACAATTTTCATAAATACAAGCATCAATATCAAGGGCTGGCATATTGGTCTGTCCCTGTTCACTAGCTGCTGCCCATGTACTCTAGAGAGTCTTTCTACTCTATTAGAGTACATAGGAGGACTCCCCAGCATGAGAATTTAATATTTTGTTGGTTATTGTGTGGGTCTCCACCCACTGAGATAACACCCTATGACCATATGAACACATGCATATCCAAAGAGGCATGCCCCAGGTGCACTCTTCCCCAGACATCACCCCACCACTGACACCCTGCACTAGTGACCCTCCCCTGCCTTAATTGCCCAAAGAACACACCAACAATTGTATTCTCAATCACAGACTTCCACCTCCCAGGAGTTCACCTATTCCTTCCTCTAACTCTGCTCCCAGCTCTGTAAATAGTCCAACACCCCTGCTCACATTCAAACTCCAGCAATCTTTGACTCCATTTACATTGCTTCACCATCATCGCACCCATCCACTGCTAAACCTCCCACATCCACCTTATCATAGATTCTGGCCATATTGAGAATCGGTTCACCATTCTCTACTCCCTTTCTATCTTCTGGTAACCTATCTTCTAGACTCTTCTTCTGTTAGTCTGCTCAATACCCTTAGTTCATATCAGAGAGATCATGCAATATAGTGACTTGCTTACTTCACTCAACATAATATCTTCAGAATTCATCCATGTTGTTGCATGTATCAATACTTCATTCCTTCTTACAGCTGAGTAATGTTCCATTGTATATCTATACCACATTTTGTTTATCTGTTCATCTATTGATAGACACTTCAGTTGCTTCCAACTTTTGGCAATTGTGAATAATGCCACAATGAATATTGACGTGCATATATCTGTTCACATCCCTGCTTTCAATTCTTCCATGTATATTCCTAGTAGTGAGATTGCCAGATATTATGGAAATTCTATACTTAGCTTCCTGAGGAACTGCCAAACAGTCCTCCACAGTGACTGCAACATTCTACATCCCCACCAGCTGTGGATGAGTGTTCCTATTCCTCCACATCCTCTCCAATACTTGTAATTTTCTGTTTTTTATTTTTTTTAATGGCAGCCAGTCTAATAGGTATAAGATGATATCTCATTGTAGTTTTGATTTGCATTTCCATAATAGCTAGTGATGTTGAGCATCTATTCATGTGCTTTTTTAGCCATTTGTATTTCCTCTTTGGAAAATTGTCTATTCACATATCTTGCCTATTTTTAATGTTTTTTTTTTTTTTGTCTTCTTATTTTTGAGATGTAAGATTTCTTTATATATGCATAATATTAGGTCCTTATCATATAGGCTGTTCTCAAATATTTTATCCCATTAAGTAGGCTACCTTTTCAATTTCTTGATAAACACCTTTGAATCACAAAAGTTTTTAATTTTGAGGTTCCATTTATTTTTTCTTTTGTTGCTCATGCTTTGGGGATAAAGTTTACAAAAACACTTCCTACTATCCGATCTCATAGAGGTTTCTCTACATCATCTTCTAGGAGCTTTATTGTCTTGCTTCTTATATTTAGGCCTTTGATCCATCTTGAGTTAATTTTTGTATATGGTGTGCAATGGTGATCATCTTTCATTCTTTTGGATATGGATATCCAGTTCCCCAAGCACCATTTGCTGAAGAGAGTATTCTTTTCCCGTTGAGTTGGCTTGGTGGCATTATCGAATATCAGTTGGCTGAGTATGCACGGGTCTATAGCTGAACTTTCAATTTAGTTCCCTTGGTCAGTATGTCTATCTTTGTGCCAATATCATGTAGTTTTGACTGCTGTGTCTTTGTAGTATGCTTTAAAGCCAGGTAGTTTGTTTCTCCCAATTTCATTTTTTCTTTACAAGATGCTTTGGCTATTTGGGGCCCCTTGTGCCCTTCCAAATAAATTTGATAATTCAAATTTATTTTCCAGTTCAGTAAAAAATGCTGTTGGAACTTTTGTTTGGAGTACATTGAATGTGTAAATCAATTTGGGTAGGATAGACATTTTAATGATATCTAGTCTTCCAATCCATGAACATGGACTATTCTTCCATTTTTTAGGTCTTTTTTATTTCCTTCATCAATGTTGTATAGTTTTCTGTGTACCAGTTCTTTACATCCTTTCTTAAGTTTATTCCTAGATATTTGATTATTTTCATTGCTATTATAAATTGATTTTTTTTCTTGATTTCCTCCTCAGATTGTCCATTATCAGTGAGCAGAAATGCTACTGACTTTTGCGTGTTTATCTTATATTCTGCTACTTTACTGAACTTGTTTATCAGCCCTAGAAGCTTTGTTGTAGATATTTTGGGACTTTATTCATATAGGTTCACGTCATCCTCAAATAGTGAAAGTTTTACTTCTTCCTTTCTAATTTGGATACATTTTATTTCTTTTTCTTGCCGAATTGCTCAAGCAAGTACTTCTAATACAATGTTAAATAAGAGTGGTGACAGTGGACATCCTTGCTTGTTCCAGATCTTAGAGGGAAAGCCTTTAGCCTTTCGCATTTGAGTATGATGTTATATATGTTTTTTTCAATTATGCCCTTTATTTTATTGAGGAATTTGCCTTCTAATCCTATATTTTGAAGTGTTTTTATTTTTAAAAAAAGGATACTGTAATTTGTCAAATGCCTTTTCTATGTTGATAGAGATGAATGTGTGAGTTTTTTCCTTCAATCTGTTAACATGGTGTATTACATTAATTTTCTTATGTTGAACCATCCTTGCATACCTGGGATAAACCCACCTCTTTGTGGTGTATAATTTGATTCATGTGTTGTTGGATTCAATTAGCAAGTATTTTGTTGAGAATTTATGCATCTAAGTTCATTTGTGAGATTGGTCTGTAGTTTTATCTTCTTGTAGTGTCTTCACATGGCTTTATTATTAGGATGATGTGACATCATAGAATGAGTTAGGTAATGTTTCTTGCTCTTCAGTTTTTTGGAAGACTTTGAGCAGGATTGATTCTTTCTGGAATGATTGGTTGAATTCACCTGTGAAGCCAACTGGTCTTGGGTTTTTCTTTGTTGAGATGCTTTCAATGACTAGTTCAATCTCACTACTTGTGATTGGTCTGTTGAGATCTTCTGTTTCTTCTTTTGACAATGTAGATTGCTTGTGTGTTTCTAGAAATTCATCCATTTCATCTAAATAGTCCATCCTGTTGGCATATAAATTTTCAAAGTAACCACTTATGATTCTCTTTATTTCTGTGTCATCAGTGATTTCCCTTCTCTCATTTCTGATTTTATTTTCATCTTCTCTTTTTTTTTTTCTTTGTTAGTCTAGCTAAGGGTTTGTCAATTTTATTAATCTTCTCAAAGAACCAGCTTTTGGTCTTTTTAATTCTCATGTTTTTTAAAATTCTCTGGTTCATTTAATTCTGCTCTAATCTTTGCTATTTCCTACTTTCTGCTTGCTTTGCAATTAGGGTTTGTTGTTGTTTTTCTAGTTCCTCCAGTGTCAGTTAAGTCTTTGATTTTAGCTCTTTCTTCTTTTTTAATGTAGGCATTTAGGGCTATATAACTTTCACTCTTAACACTGATTTAGCTTCATCCCATAAATTTTGATATGCTGTGTTCTCATTTTCATTCATTTTGAGGTAGTTACTGATTTCTCTGGCAATTTCCTCCTTGACCCACTGATTGTTTAAGAATGCGTTGTTTAAATTCCATATATTTGTGTCTATTTCAGTTCTCTGTCCTTTATTGATTCCTAGCTGCATTCTGTTGTGGTCAGAGAAAGTGCTTTGTATAATTTCAATCTTTCTAAATTCATTGAGATTTCTTCTATGACATCATGTGTTCTCCTGGAGAATGATCCATGAGCACTTGAGAAGCACGTATACCCTGCTGCAATTGAGTGTGATGTTCTGTAGAAGTCCATTAGGTCTAGTTCCTTTAACATATTTTTCAAGGTCTCTGTTTATTGAGCTACTGTTGAGATGTTCTCTCTAATGGTGATAATGGTGTATTGACGTCCTCCACTATGATTGTAGAGGCATCTGTTTATTCCCTTAGTTTTGCCAGTATTTGCTTCAAGTATTTTGGGGCTCCTTTGTTGGGTGCATAAATACTTATGATAGTTCTTTCTTCTTGGTTGAATACCCCTTTTATTAATATATAGTGTCCTACTTTGTCTCTTACACACTTTTGCATTTAAAGTCTATTTTGTCCAATATTAGTATAGGTACTCCTGCCCATTTTTGGTTACTGTTTGTGTATAAAATCATTTTCCAACTTTTCACTTGCAACCTGTGTTCCTGGGTCTAAGGTGCGTTTCTTGTAGACATCATATAGATAGTCCATTTTTCCTTATCCAGTTTGTTAATCTATGTCTTTTTAAAAAAATATTTATTATTTATTTACTTATTTCTCCCCACCCCTTTGCTGTTTGCACTTGCTGTCTGTTTGTCTTCCTTGTTTCTTTAGGAGGCACAGAGAACTGAACCCAGGACCTCCAATATGGGAGGGAGGTGCCTAATCCCTTGAGCCACCTCTGTTCCATGCTTTGTTGTGTCTATCATTATGTTTTTTCTTCTTGCGTTTCTTGTTGCATCAACTTACCACACCTGCCTATTGCGCCAGCTCACTGCCTTCTTTAGGAGGCACTGGGAACTGAACCAGGGACCTCCCATGTGGTAGGCGAGAGCTTAGTTGCTTGAGCCACATCTGCTTCCCAGTCTGTGTCTTTTGATTGAAGAGTTTAATCCATTAATATTCAATGTTATTACTGTAAAGACAGTACTTACTTTAGGCATTTTTTAGGCTTTTTATGTCATATTTTATTTTTATTTCTTTTTTTATCCTTTTAGTTACTCTTACCAATTATCTTCCTTTCTACACTCTCCTCCAACCCTCTCTCTCTCCTGTTTATTCCTTTCAATCTGCAGAACTCCCTTTAGTATTTCTTGAAGGCCAGGACTATTTATGACAATTCTCTCAATTTCTGTTTATCTGTGAATATTTTGAATTTGCCCTCATTTTTGAATGACAGTTTTGCTGGATACAGAATTTTTGGCTGACAGTATATTTTCTTTCAGCACCTTAACCACTGCCTTCTTCCCACCATGATTTCAGATGAGAAATCAGCAGTTAATCTTATCAAGCTTCCTTTGCTTTCTCTTGTTGCTTTCAGCATTCTGTCTTTATTTTGAGCATCTGACAATCTGATAAATATGTGTCTCTGGGTAGGTCTGTGCATTAGTCAGCCAAAGGGCTGCTGGTGCAAAGTACCAGAAATCTGTTGGATTCTACATAGGGTATTTATTTGGGATAGAAGCTTATAGTTACCAGGCCATAAAGCATAAGTTACTTCTCTCACCAAAGTCTCTTGCCCCATGTTGGAGCAAAATGACTGCCAATGTCTGCAAGGGTTCAGGCTTCCTCTTCCTCTGAAGGCTCCATGATCCCAGCTTCTTCCAATATCAGCTGTAGGCTAGGACAAGTCTTGTCTCTCTCCTGGGGATCATTTCTCTCTGGGCTCAGCTGCTCTCCTCTCTCCACAAGGCCAGCTATAAAATCTCAGGCGAACGGCTCATCTCTCTTCCCAGGGTCTCTTCCATGTCTAATGGAGCCTTCTCTCTTTCCTCACATATATGCTTCTCTGTGTCCTTACGTCCTAGGCTCCAGGATCAAACTCCAACTAACTCGGCTGCCGTGTAGTTTTCCTTGTGAATCCCCACCCACCAAGGAGACTCAAACATCCTACTGACATGGCCCAATCAAAGCCCTAATCATAATGTAATCAAGTAAAAGTGAAACCTCTGACAGACCAGTTGAGAAACATAATCTAATATCAATTTTTGTAATTCATAAACATTATCAAACTGCTACAGTCTGATAGGATTTATTGTGCTTGGAATATGCTGCTCCTCCTGGATGTGCATATCCATATCTCTCATAAGAGTTGGGATATTTTCAGCCATTATTTCCTCAAACACTCCTACTGTCCCCTTTCATTTATCTCTATATTTTGCATTTCATTTTTCTTCACTCATATCTTTGCTATTTCCTTCCTTCACCTAGCTTTGGGTTTAGTCTTTTCTTCTTTTTCTAGATCTCCCAGTTGTAGGATTAAGTATCTGATTTGATATCTTTTTTCTTTTTTTTTTAATGTAAGCATATAAAGTTATAAATCTCTCAGTACTACCTTTGCTCCATCCCATAAATTTTGGTTTGTTGTATTTTTTCTCTAATTTGTCTCAAGATATTTCCTAATTTCCCTTGTGATTTCTTAATTGACCTATTGGTTGATTAAGTGTGCCTTGTTTAATTTCCACATATTTGTGAATTTTCCCTTTCTTCCTCCATTATTTATTTCTAGTTTCATTCCATTGTAGTCAGTGAAGAAACATTGTAAGATTTCAATATTTTAAAATTTATTGTGAATTGTTTTCTGAACATATGGTCTATCTATGTGGACTAGAGAAGAATGTGTATTCTGGTGCTGATGGGTGAAGTATTCCATATATGTTTATTTAGTCTGGTTGGTTTATACTATTGTTCAAGTCTTCTATTTCCTTATTGATCTTTTGTCTGGATATTCTACTCATTACTTTTGTTGCTGTAATCTTTTTTTTTTTTTCCTTTTTTAGAGAAATGGTAGATATACAGAACAATCATGGATAAAATACAGGATTGCCATGTACTATGCTATTATTAAAACCTTGCATTGATGTGAAACAATTGTTACAATTGATGAAAGCATGTTTTTATAACTGTACTATTACCTATATCATGGTTTAACTTAGGGCTCACTCTTTGTGTAGTATAGTTCCATGGATTTAAAAAAATTCTTTTCTCTTATTATTGAAACTGGTATATTGAATCTCCTACTCTTAATGTAGAACTGTCTATTTCTCCTTCAAACCTGTCAATACTTGCGTCATATATTTTGAGGCTCTGCTGTTAGGTGCAGATATATTTATAATTTTTATGTCATCTTATTTTTTTAGTATATGTTGACATACTTTGTCCCTCACAACAGTTTATTTAAAGTCTATTTTATCTGATATTGTATAGCTACTTTAGCTCTCTTTAGGTTACTATTTGTGTTGTATATTTGTATCCATCTGCTCAGTTTCAACCTACTTGCGTCTTTGAATTTAAGGTCTCTTGTAAACAGCATATAATCAGGTCATGCCTTTTTATCCATTCTGCCTATGTCTGACTTTGGACTGGAGAGTTTAATCCATTTACATTTAAAGTAACTACAGTTATTGCTAGAATTTCTTCTGCCATTTTGCTTTTTGGTCTTTGTAAATCTTAGATTCTTTTTGCCCATTAATTCTCCTGTTAATGCCCACTTTCATATTTATTTGATTTTTCATATCATATCTTTTGAGTTCCTTCTGATTTCCTAGAGTACACGTTTTTTCATATATTTTCTTTGTGGTTACCTGGCACTTAAATTTAATACACTAAATCTACAACAATCATATTTGATTTGATACCAACTTAGCTTCAATATCATACATATACACATATGTACTGTTCCTATATCCCTTTGTACCCTACCTTGTTGTACATGTTACAAATTTTATCTTTATACATTGTACATCCAGAACCAAACAATTTTCATTATTTTTCATTCATTTGCATTTTAGAACCTGTAATAAGTAAAAAGTGTAGTTACCTACCAAAAATTACAATGCAGTAGTTCTGGCATTATAATTACCCACATTGTTACTTTAATAGAGACCTTTATTTCTTTATGCTATTTTGATCCATTGTTTAGTGTCCTTACCTTTCAGTTTGAAGAACTCCATTTAGCATTGCTTCCAAGGAAGGTCTAGTGGTGACAAACCCACTCAACTTCTGTTTATCTGGGAATGTCTTAACCTTGACCTCATTTTTGAAAGACATTCTCTCTAGATACAAAATTCCTGCTTGGCAGTTGTTTTCTTTCAGCACTTTAAATATTTCGTCCCATTCCTTTCTTTCCTCTGGTTTCTGAAGAGAAATCAGCACTTAATCTTATTGGGATTCCCTTGCACATAACAAAGTGTTTTTGTCTTGGAGCTGTTAGAACTTTCTCCTTGTTCTTTACAATCAACAGTTCAACTACTATGTGTCTGGGCACAAGAGTAGTTCTCTTCTAATTATTTTGTTGGGTTCATTGGATTTCTTGAATGTGCATATTCTGCCATCATATCTTTGAATGTTCCTTCTGCCCCTTTCTATCTTTCTTCTCCTTCTGGGACACCATAATGCATATATTTTTATACTTGATGGTGTCCCAAATGTCTCTTAGGCTCTCTGATCTTTTTTTCATTATTTTCTCTTTTTGCTCCTTAGCCTGAATTATTTCAACTGTCTTGTCTTTGAGTTCACTGATTCTTCTGCCACCTCCAATCTGCTGTTGAAATTCTCTAAAGACTTTTGCATTTCAGTATTGTGATCTTCAACTTTGGCATTTCTGTTTGGTTCCTTTTTAACATTTCTGTCTCTTTATCAAGGTTCCCATATTATTCCTTCATTTTTTTCCCTGATATACTTTAATTCTTTCTTTGAATTTTCATTTATGTCCTAGATTATATTGAAGGTTTTTTTGTTTTGCTTTGTTTTTTGTTTTAAAGTCTCTTTTTGATTATTCCAAAGTCTTGTCTTCTTTGTTCATTGTTTCTGGATTATCATTTTCTTCCTTTGGATAGGCCATCATTTCCTTTTTTTGTCTTGTGATCTTTTGTTGTACTCTGCACACTTTAATATTTTAAAGTGTTAATTCTGGGGTATAGTTCCTGAGCTGACTGTCACTTAAGTTTTTTTTTTTTTTTATCCAGCTAAGTGATATGGTAGAGATATTGTTGGGTTCAAGGATCTAACAAAAACAGACAAACCAATACAAAAAAAACCCAGACAAACCAGTACAAAAAAACAAGTTTCAAAAATCTTTGCCAATTGGTTCATTACTGGCTAGCTGGTGCTCTCCTTCAGAGTTTAGCCCTTATATCAAAAAATCAGTCTGAGGGAAGCAGATGTGGCTCAAGCATTTGGGCACCCACCTACCACATGAGAGGTCCCAGGTTCAGTTCCTGGTGCCTCCTAGAGAAGACAAGCAAGACAGAAAGCTGACCCAATGGGCTGGCATGGTGAGCTGACACAACAAGATGATGCAACGAGGAGACAGAAAGAGGAAACACAGTGAGAGACACAACAAAGCAGGGAATGGAGGTGGCTCAGCAATTGAGTGCTTCTCTCCCACATGGGAGGTCCCGGGTTCGATACCTAGTGTCTCCTAAAGAGAAGATGAGCAGACACAGAGAGCACACAACAATTGGACACAGAGTAGACACAGGAGAGCAGACAGCAAGCACAAACAATGAGGGAGAGAGGGAATAAATAAATAAATCTAAAAAGAAAAAGATCAGTTTGAGGAAAATGAAAGTTCAATAAACTCTCTTTCATTACAGAGCCTCTGCTTTTCCTGGTTTGTGCTTGCTTGTGGCCTAAGGGATTCCCCCATCTACAAGAATTCAAATGCCTTTCTATTCTTTCTGAAATTTGCTTTCTTTCCTTCCCACGTTCTCTAGTATATTACTTAAAGTAGATAATCGTTGGCTCCTGGCTGCTTTGCCTTAGTTGATTCTTACTCTGGTTATGCTGTCTTCAAGTTGCTTCTTACTGTAAGGAAAGGTCTGGGAGGGCAAGCCAGTGATGAGTTTCCTGTTTCATTCTTTCAGGCTGCCACATTGACACTGACATACAGCATTGCATTATGCACATCAGGGTAACTCTGCTCCCTCTGAGGGCCAGGGACACTCAGTGTGAGTGCATATTGGCTCCATACTTCACTGATAAGTGAGTGGCAGAAGGGCCTTCAAGGCTGCCCTGAACTTCTCTTAATTTTTTTTTTTTAATTAAAGAAGTTGTGAGTTAACAAAACAACATACATATAATACAGGATTCCCATACACCACCCCACCACCAACAGCTTGCATTTCTGTGGAAATTTGTTATAATTGATGATAGCACTATTTTTATATATACTTAAAAAAAAAACAGTAGTTACTTTTGTTACAATTGATGAAAGATTATTAAAATAGTTCTATTATCCATTATTTTTATTAAGTATATTTTCCCGATATATCACCCTATTATTAAAACCTTGTATTAGTATCATACATTTCTTATAATTCATGAAAGAATATTTCTGTACTTATACTACTAACTATAGTCCATCATCTACAGTTGGGTTCCCTATGTTGTATAGTCCTACATTTGACCTTTTAATTTTTATTCTAATAATGTATATATCCTAAAGTTTTCCCTTTACCATATTTATCTATATCATTCAGTGCTGTTGATTATACTCCTAATAGTGTGCTAACATCACCACCATCCATTTCCAAACATTTACCATCAGCCTAAATAGAAATTCTGTGCAAATTAAGGATCAACTCCCTGGGAGTAGATGTGTGGCTCAAGCGGTTGTACACCTACTTCCCACATGGGAGGTCCTGTGTTTGGTTCCCCGTGCCTCCTAAAACAACAGCAACAACAACAAGCAAAACAAATGAAAAACCAACTCAGGGGAGCCAATGTGGTTCAGTGCTTGAGCACCAGCTTCCCACATATGAGGTCCCAGGTTCAATCTCTGGCCCCCAGTATCTAAAAAAAAAAAAAAAAAAAAAAGAATCAACTATCCATTCTCTAACCCTAATCAATCTCCTGATAATCTATATTCTGAATTCCAAATCTCTGAGTTTACATATTATCATTAGTTCATAACAGTGAGATTATATGACACTTACCCTTTTGTGTCTGGCTTATTTTACTCAACGTAATGCCCTCAAGGTTCATCTATTTTGTTGCATACATCAGGAAATCATTCTTTTCATGGCTGAATAATATTCCATTGTATGTATATACCACATTTTCTTAATCCATTCATTAGAGGAGGGACCCCTCATTTGCTTCCATTTTTTAGAAATTGTGAAGAGCATTGGTGTGCAAATATTTGTTTGAATCCATACTTTTGGTTCTTCTAGATATATTCTAGTAGTGGAATTGCCAGATATTATGATAATTCCATACTTAGTTTCCTGAGAAAATGCTGAAATATCTTCCACAGCAACTGCACTATTTCACATTCCCACCATCAAGGAGTAAGTGTTCCTATTTCTCCACATCCTGTCCAGCACTTGTATTTTTCTGTTTTTTAAATAGTGGCCATTCTGTTAGGTATGAAATAATATCTCATGGTTTTGATTTGCATTTCTCTTATAGCTAGTTATATTGAACATCTTTTCATATGCTTTTTAACCATTTGTATTTCCTATTTGGAAAAATGTCTATTCATGTCTTTTGTCCATTTTTTAATTGGTTTGTCTTTTTATTGTTGAGTTGTAGGATTTCTTTATATATTCTGGGTATTAAACCTTTACTGGATATGTGTTTTTCCAAGTATTTTCTCTCATTGAATAGGTTGTCTTTTCACTTTCTTGCCAAAGTTCTTTGATGCATAAAATTTTTACATTTTGATGAGATCCTATTTATCTATTTTTTCTTTCATTACTTGTGCTTTGGGTGTAACGTCTAAGAAACCATTGCCTATTTAAAGATCTTGAAAATGCATCCCTACATTTTTTTTTTCCTAGGAGTTTCATTGTCCTGGTTCTTATATTTAGATCTTTGATCTATTTAAAGTTAATTTTTTGTATATGGTGTGAATTAGGGATCCTATTTGTTTCTTGTACATATGCATATGCAATTTTCCTAGCACCATTTTTTGAAGAGACTATTCTTTTCCTGTTGAGTGGACTTGGAAGCCTTGTCAAAAACCAACTGGCCATACATTAGAGGCTCTAATTCTGAACTCTCAATGCTATTCTGTTGGCGGATATATCTATCCTTATGCCAGTACCGTGCTGTTCTACCACTGTAGCTTTGTAATATGCTTTAAAGTCAGGAAGTGTGAATCTTCCAAACTTATTCCTCTTTCTCAAGATAATTTTGACTATTTGGAGCCCCTTACTATTCCAAATAGATATGTTAATTGCCTTCTCCATTTCTGCAAATTAGGCTGTTGGAATTTTGATTGGAATTGCATTGAATTTATGAATCCATTTGCATAGAATTGACATCTTAATGATATTTAGTCTTCCAATCCATGATCACAAAATGTATTTCCATTTATTTAGGTCTTCTTTGATTTCTTTTAGCAATGTTTTGTAGTTTTTAGTGTAGAAGTCCTTTACTTCCTTGGTTAAATTTATTCCTAGATATTTGATTCTTTTAGTTTCAATTGTAAATGAAATTTTAAAAAATTTCCTCCTCAATTGCTCCTGACTAGTGTATAGAAACTCTACTGATTTTTGTGTGTTCATCTTGTATCCCGCCACTTTGCTGAACTTGTTTATTAGTTCTAGTAGCTTTGTTGTTGATTTTTTGGGACTTTCTGTATAAAGGATCCTGTCATTTGCAAACAGTGAAACTTTTACTTCTTCCTTTCCAATTTGGATGTATTTTTATTTCTTTTTATTGCTTAACTGATCTGGCTAGAACTACTAGCACAATGTTAAATAACAGTGGTAACACTGGGTATCCTTTTCTTGTTCCTAATCTTTAAGGGAAAGCTTTCAGTTTTTCACAGTAGAGTATAACGTTAATGTTTTTTTTTTGTTTGTTTGTTTCTTTTTTTTCCATATATGCCCTTTATCATGTTGAGGAAGTTTCCTTCTATTTCTGTTTTTTCTAAGTGTTTGTATCAAGAAGCACTGCCGGATTTTGCCATATGCCTTTTCTGTGTCAATTGAGATGATCATGTGTTTTTTCCCTTCATTCTATTAATGTTATTACATTATTTGATTTTCTTGTGTTGAATCACCCTTCCATACCTTGAATAAAAACAAATTGATCATGTTGTATAATTCTTTTAATGTGCTGTTGGATTCCATGTACAAGTATTTTTGAGGATTTTTGCATCTATATTCATAAGAGTAATTGGTCTATAATTTTTCGTGTAATATCTTTATTTGGTTTTGGTATTAGGGTGAGGTCGGCCTCATAAATTGTTAAGCATTGTTACCACCTCTTCAATTTTTTGGAAGAGTTTGAGCAGGATTGGTATTAATGCTTCTTGAAAGTTTTGGTAGAATTCACCTATGAAGCCATCTGGTCCTGGGCTTTTCTTTGTTAGGAGGATTTTATTGACTGAGTCAATCTCTTGTAATTGGTGTGTTTTTTTATCTTCTATTTCTTCTAGAGTCAGTGTAGGCTGTTTGTGTGTTTCTATGAATTTGGCCATTTTACTTAGGTTGTCTAATTTTTTGGTATACAGTTCATCATGTCCTCTTAAGATCCTTTTTGTTTCTGTGGAGTCAGTAGTAATGTCCGCTCTCACATCTCTGATTTTGTTCATTTACATCTTCTCTCTTTTTTTCTTTGTCAGTCTAGCTAACGTTTTGTCAATTTTATTGATCTTCTCAGAGAATAAACTTTTCATATTGATAATTCTATTGGTTTTTTAAATTCTCAATTTCTTTATTTCTGTCTCAGTTGTTATATTTTTACTTCTGCTTGCTTTGATATCAGTTTCCTGTTCTAATTCTAGTTGTTCCATGTGCAGGTAGGTCTTTGATCTTAGCTTTTTCTTCTTTTTTTTAGGACTATAAAATTCCCTCTCAACCTTGCCCTCACTGCATCCCATAAGTTTTAATATGTTGTGTTCTTTATATTCTTCTCAAAATACTTCCTGATTTCCCTTGCAATTTCTTCTTTGACCCACTGATTGTTTGAGTGTTTTGTTTAATTTCCATATATTTGTGTATTTTCCAGTTCTTTACCTGTTATTGCTTTCCAGGGTCATTCCACCATGATCAGAGAGAGTTATTTGTATAATTTCAATATTTTAAAAATTTTAGAGACTTGTTTTATGACCCATAATGTGTTCTATCCTGGAGACTATTCATGGACACTTGAGAAGAATGTATATACTGCTTTTGTTTGGGGGGTGCAGTATCCTCTCTATGTCTGTTGGGTCTAGTTCATTCATCATATTATTCATGTTCTCCATTTCCTTATTGATCTTCTGTCTATCTGTTCTATCTATTGATTAGAGTGGTGTATTGAAGTCTCCAACTATTATTGTAGAAGTGGCTCTTTCTCCCTTCAGTTTTGCCATTATATTTTGGGGCACCCGGTTAGTTGCATAAATACTTATGATTTTATATCTTCTTGGTGTATTGCCCCTTCTCTGAATATATAGTGTCATTCTTTGAGTCTTATAACAGTTTTGCATTTGAAGTCTATTTTGTCTGATATTAGTATAGCTACCCCAGGTCTTTTTTAGTTACTGTTTGCATGGAATATCTTTTTCCAACCTTCACTTTCAACCTATTTGTGTCTTTGATTCTTAGGTAAGTCTATCTATTCTGCCAATTATTGTCTTTTGATTGGGGAGTTTAATCCATTAATATTCAATGTCATTACCGTGAAGGCAGTACTTACTTCAACCATTTTATCCTTTGGTTTTTATATATCATATCTTATTTTCATTTCTCTTTTTACCCTTTTAGTTACCCTTACTGACAATGTTCATTTCTTTTTTAAAATATTTTTTAATATTTTAAAAGATACTTAGATTACATAAAAGTTACACAAAAAATATATGGATTCCCATATGCCCCACTCCCCACACCTCCTACACCCTCCCACATAAACAACATCCTTCATTAGTGTGGCACATTTATTGAAATTGTTAAATGCATCCTGGGGCATTGCCAATGAGCATGAACCATAGTTCACATTGTAGTTTGTACTCTCTCCCACACAATTCTGCAGCTTATGAGAAGATATATAATGGCCTATATATGTCTTTGCAATGTCATTCAGGATGATTCCCAAGTCCCGAGAAAGCCCCCATATTACACCTATTTTTCCCTCTCTTTGCCCCGGAGCCTGTGCAGTGGCCACTGCCTCACATCAATGTTGTAATTTCTTCCATTGCTAGAATCACAATAATTCTATAGTAGAATATCAGTAAGTCAATTCTAGTCCATAGTTTATTCCCCAATCCTGAGGATTCTGGGATGGTGATATCCATGCCACCTCTAATTGAGAGGGGACTTCAATACCATACTGCCTATGGATGGGACTCTTTTGCTTGCAGTTGTAGGCTCTCTCATTTCCTTGGTATGGTGGTTGTCAATCCTCACCTCCTTGTTAGTTGTGCTAGGTGAGTCCCTTACACACTATCCCTTACTGATAATGTTTTTTGTTGACACTATTCCAAAACACTCTCTCTTCTTTTCCTTTCAGCCTGCAGAAGTTCCTTTAGTATTTCTTTTAAGTTTTTGTCTCTTATTGAAGAGCTCTCTGTTTCTGTTTATCTGTGAATATTTTAAACTCTCCCTCATTTTTGAAGGAAGGTTTTGCCAGATAAAGAATTCTTGATGGGCATCTTTTTTTTCTCTTGCAGTTCTATAAATATATCATACCTCTATGGTTTCTTATGAAAAATTTGCATGTAGTCTCACTGAGGATCTCTTGTATGTGATGAATCACTTTTCTATTGCTGCTTTCTCTCTTTATCTTTGGAATTTGACATTCTGATTAGTATGTTTCTCAGAGCAGGTCTATTAGGATTTAGTTTGCTTGGAGTATCTTGCTCTTCTTGGACATGTTTTTCATAAAAGTTAGAAAACTTTTGTACATTATTTTCTCATATATTATTTCTGTTCCCTTTCTCTTCTTTTTTCCTTCTGGGACAGCTAGGATCCATATGGTTGTGAACTTTGTACTGTCACTCAAATCTCTTAGACATTTCTCAGTTGCTCAAATTTTTCCATTATTTTCTCTTTTTGCTCTTTTGACTGTAACTTTTCAATTCTTCCATCTTATAGTTTGCTGATATCTTCTTTTACCTGTTCAAATCTGCTGTTGTACACTTCTAATTTATTTTTCTCTTCTGTTGAGCCTTTCATCCTCAAAATTTCTTTCATATTTCTTTTTATTTTTTTAAATTCTTTATATGCTCACAAATTGTCTTCTTAGTAAACTTGGTCTCTTTGGCCATATTTTCCTACTTCTCCTTGAACTGATTTAGGAATTTTGTTTGAATTTTTCTGAGTAATTGTTCATAATTCTGCATCTCCTGTGAAGTTTTAATTTGTTTCCTTAACTGGGCCACATCTTCCTGTTTCTTAGTATGACTTGTAATTTTTTTACTGTGATTATCTTCTTGAGTTTACTCTGAAGGTTAGTTTCTCTCTCTTGCCTATGGCTTTGTTGTTAATTGGCTTTGTAATATGGTTCTTCTTTGATGCTCAGGCCACCTTGTTTTACAACTTTAGCATAGCATGTGTTTAAGTGATCAGATCGTTCAGCTGTTCTTCATCTGATTTTTGCCCTTGATATACAGCACAATTTTTTAAGATTGTAATTTTTGTGCCATTGTTTCACCTTCAGGAGAAAGCTTTCTTTTCTATCTTCCTCCTCTGAGAATCTTGCTCTGTTCTATTTGTTTTTTTTTGTTTGTTTGTTTGCTTGCTTGCTTGCTTGTTTATTTGTTTTTTTGCCTCTATAGGCTTTTTACACTTCTTTCATCTTCTCTACCTCTTTTTTGCCAGGACAGCAAATTCTGGGAAGCAGATTACTCTGGAGAAGACCTTCCCAAGTCAGTATTTTCCAGCCAAACAGGGCCAGGTTCCCATGAAGTGGGTGCAGACTAGCTCCAAAGTGCCCTGGGGAGGGGATCATGGTGAGTGCCAAAATCTTCTTTGACTGCCTCCTAATGCTGGGCTTTCCTGCCCTGCCCAGAAAATGCAGCCCTTCAGCTAACTGTCCCCTGCAGCCCTGAAAAAGCTCTGTGTCTTTAAATCTCCACCACCTTCACCAGTCTCCACCGTGGAATTGAAACAATGGCTGCAACCACCTTTGTCTGGGGTGGGTTGAAAAAATATCTGAGTTGGGACCCAATGATCCAAATTCACTAATGAAACACCATAATCTTGCCCATCCCTGTTCTTCAGGAAGAGGATTTTTATGTCTCTTTCTTTCACCAACAAGGTAGCCAAGGTCTGGACTTCAAGGTATCCTACCATGAGAGCAGGGGATGGGCATTGGCAGCTTTGCTGCCATGCAGAAAATGCAACTCACTTTTCTTTACTATAGTTTATCAGACTTTCCTCCTGCTCTCTCCTGGATGCTATACAGGGTTCTCTGGCCTTCAGAGACCCAGAAGAGTTGTTTCAGACAGTTCCTGCCTGTTTAATGGCTGTTGCGGTGGAAGGACTGGTCCTGGAACTCCCTACTATGCCATCTTCCCCAGATGTCCTTCTCTACAGTTTTTAAAGCTGCATTTTCTTGATTTGGCACTCAACCAGTTGCTGCAACTATAACTTTTTCTGGTGTTCTGAAGATGTTTCTGCTAGTTTTTGCTGTTTTTTCAAAGATTCTCTGAAGGAGTAGCACCCTGGAACATTTTACACCATCATCTTGGTCGACCAGAAACTCATTATAGCTTCTTGATTGTTTTTCTTTCACTGAGCTCAAACTCGGTGGAGCTGTTTTCTCTACCACCTCTTCCTACCCAGAAATGGGTGCCTAATGCAGGATCTGGCCAATAGAAACATTAAAACATTCTGGCTACAATTATTCATTCACGTACAAATAATAGTCACAGTCAGGGAGGGTCACAGACAAGTTTTTACCTGGGCATATTGGCTACCAAGTACATGCTTCTTACCACTGTATCTTCTTTTATAAATAGATTGAATACTGTCTCTCAATCTATTTATTGAAGAAGATACACTTAATGTGTGAAATATTGAAAGTATAAAATCCCAAGCCAGTCCAATCAGATTCGTTGCAGAGACTTTTACTGAAACACTTTTTTTTTCCCTGCTGATTTGCTAAAATGATAAGCCAGAAGCTGTCCAAGAGCCACAGCTATGAGGAAAGGACCTGCCAGAAAATGAAGCGAAACACAGAGGCAAACACGGAGGAAAGAAGAGCTGGGAGGTAGAGAAATGGAGAAAGTGCAAACAATGGAGACACTGATTGAGCTGGATGGTTTCATTTGATCCTTTATATCTAGCCATTCTTCAAACATCTATCCCTGGTATTTTCAGTTAAAAGAGCCAAAAATAATTGGCTAGTCTTGCTGAAGTTAGTTTTACTTAGATTTCTTTACTAATTAATAATGTGTTTAAAGAGATGAGTGTATACCTCTTTTAACACTCTATTGTGAGAAAGTAAAATACCTCCACTAAGGATTCCAGAATACCCTTGCTTTAGACTGGTCGGCACAGACTGATTGGGAGAAAGAAGTGCCAGGGGGAATTCACTTACGTTCCTCAAAATAGGACTTAATTTTGTCCTAAATGTGGTATTGTGTCAAAGACCTTCCTCCAATAGCAATCTAGGTGATAATTTCATTCAATTTCTAAGATTTTTAGGAATATACTATCTAAAATTTTTCTTTCCTTCTATTTAGTGAACCAATTTCTTCTGGTTTCTGGGTTTTCCCTGGTTTACACAGCAGACACTTGGAGAAGCTGTATAAATCCTTTTCAGAATGGTATCATTTAATATTCTGTAAGGTAGCTATTTTTCATCTGCCAGAAAACTGGTTATCATACCATACCTGAAAGCGTTAATGCAGTTTCCTCAAGTATCTAGCACATTCTTGGGAAGCAGCTTACACTGTGGGAGAATCTAGGTCAATGTGCATGACTGAAAATAGCTTAAATGTGAATCCAATATGAATTGAAAAACTAATGAGATGAGATCCTAATCATGGATTTCCTGACTGGGCTGATATTGAGTCAGAAAAATCAAGTATCCTGGGTCTTGGAATAGGTGTATTGGTCAGTAGAATTACCTTTCCTGGCCTTGTTGAACTGTTTGAAAGGAGCACTGGATGTCGAGATCCAAACTCAGCCAAAGAGACTGCCAAAAAGGCAAAGAATCCTGTTCTATATGGAAGCCAGATTGAAGTTTGAAGGGGAAATAAAAACTTCTAGTTAACTGACACTACATCTCTAGGCAATTTTAAGTTTTTGTTCAGGATTCCATTACTATCCCCTAAAGATATTGCCTTCTTAAGGTTAATTTAACTGTAAGAAAAAACATTATTCAAACCTTTCACTCTTCTGAAATTTGGTAAACAGAGAGATTATCTAGGAGAGTGAACAAAGCATTCTTTTTTGTTTTAGAAAAAACAGTTTCAGATTGCTTTATTTGTCAACCTTTAAATTTAAAATGCTTAAATGATTGCTATCACATTCTTGGTTTTTACTTATAGGAAAATGGTTTACTGATAAAAGAAGCATTCACAGAGTGAGATTATTTTCTTAAATAGAAAGTGACAGTTTTATTAATACAGTGCTAAAAATTGCTTTTTTTCCTCTAATAAAGATACAATTATTTCGCAGTAATCAATAATAAATGCTGTTCTATCATTATACCAGCTAGGAAGCATCTCTGAACACTTAAAATTTTAGTTTTGTTTTAACTTTAAGCTAATCACTTTGTTTTGCAATTAAAGTCAGCAAATAGTGTCTGTTATTGGCCAATCAATTTGCTATATATTGTGATTAATGCAAATATGTTTAAGATATGGCTGCTACTGTCATGGAGCTTTAAAGCTAGTTGCATAATTGGGGTGGTTGGTGAGGGACTAGAGCAAGGATGTAGAAACATATGCAATTAACTATAATGTAAGGCAAACGAAAGTAAGAGCTAAATAGAGGTACAAGTGCAGGATTGATGCAAGAAAGGGTAAATTAATTCTGATTAAGAGATTCAGAGATGGCCTCAAGAAAGTAAACTTGACTTTGAATACCCAGGTGTTTGAGATGTGGAGAAGGCATTTCATGTTGAAAGGGCAGCAAAATCAAAGGCATAGGCACATGAAAGTGCATGTTGTAGTTGGAGAATACTGAATTGATCTGATGTGTTTGGAGCTCTGGTTGAGGAAGATTGAACTGGGTAATGGTAAAGGTAGGTTGACTCCAAATTAAGTGTCTTAAATAGGAATGTGGATATTTTTATGCAGACAATGGGGAGGCATGGAAAGGGAGTGACAAGATTTAGCCTAGATTTTAGAAGATTAATAGTAACAATGTAATAATAATAGCCAACATTTATTGACTACTTTAATATGTGCCAGGCACTGTTCTGCATGGGTAACCTGTATTAATTCAACACTTAGTATGTAGTTATCATTATTATACTCATTTTACAATGAGGCACAGGGAGGTTAAGCAATTTAAAAATAGTCATATGTGGACTATGAAGAGGCAGAGCCAAGTTTTTACCCAGGAATGATGGCTTCAGAGACCATGTTCCTAAATATTAAGCTAATTGTCTCTCAATCTGTCCTTTTTTTGGAAGATGCAGTGACTAAATGAAATATTGGAGGTTGAAAGACCATTCAGCAGGTTAGGAAAATAATGATGAAGGCCTGAACAAGGAAGATAGCAATGGGAATAAAATGAAGGGGTAAATTTGGGAAACACCACAGAGATGGAAGTGACTGATTTGGGGAATTCATTGGACATGAGGAGTGAAGAAAGGGATTAAATGAATATGACTTTGTTTCCAAATAGCCTACTTGAAAGAAGGTGATTGATTTCTAGTAGCAGAGATAGGGAATCTGCCTGAGGGACAGGTTGGGAGGGAATTGATAATGTACTTAGTTGCTGAGATGCTAAGTTTAAGGAGCCTGTGGTGCAGCTCTATGAGAATATCATGTAGGCACTTGGAAATGGAAGTTTGATACCTGCCTGATACCCAGGAGAGGAATCAAGTCTACACAGGGATCATGCAACTGAAATGTATTGAGTACCCACTATCTAAGTAATACAATGCTGGAGATACAATGGTTCCTGCTTTCATGGAACTTACCATCTGGTGAGGAGATAGACATTAAGACATACAAAATGATATATAATTTAAATGGTTATATGTGCTATGGAAGCAAAAGTAAATGGTATACTCAGACATTATAATAGGGATCTGGGTTTTATTAGGAATATTAGGAAAGCTTTACTGAAGATACTTCATTTAAGCAGCAACCTGAAAAATAAGTAATTAGCTAAGTTAAAGATGCTGGGTATATATTCCAGGCAGAACAGACAGCATGTTTAGAAATGCTTAGGTTAGAGAGAGCTATGAGTATTAAAGGAACTCAAAGAACTTCAGAGTGACTTAAGCTTAGAGATGGAAAGGGAAGCAAGTTCTGGGATGAAATGATGCAGGGAGTCAGAGACCAGATCATAAAAGGTTTTTCAGGCCATATTAAGTATATTAGATTTTATTTTAAGTCAGTGGCAGTTTGTAGGAGAGTGTTGAACAGAGAAGTGCATAGTAAGGTTTATATTTTATTCTGGCTGCAGGAGGAGGGATAGAAGACAGGACTCAGGAAAAGAAATGTTTTGATTAGGTTATATCAGTAATTCCAGTGAGAGATAATAAGGATCAGTTTCAAGGGGAACAGTGGAGTAGAAGAGAAGTGGAGATACAGTTGAAAAGATTTGGCGATAAATCATAAAGAAGTATCAAAGATGACTTTTGTAAGAGCAACTGACTGGACTATTTCCAATCCCAAGTCAGTGGGTGGAGATGCCATTGTCCCAGATTGAGAAAATTTGAGAATGTTTAGAGTTTAGAGTTTGAAGATATAAGTTTAAGGTGCCACACCAGTTGCAACTGGAGATAGTCTTTGTGTAGCTTACCAGGTTTCTGGAGTGCAGAACATGGTGTGTGAGCAGTTATAGAGATATACATTTCAAAATATCTAGCTTGCAGAAGGAATTTAAAACCATGCCAATTGATGAAATTGCTATGGTGAGATGGAATAGTGAGAAGAGAAACCTGAACCAAGACCTGAGATACATTAACATTTAAAGATAGGGTAGAGGATAAGGTGAATCTAGCCAAAGAGGATTTAGAATTATCAGGAAGAGTATGAGGATAACCAAAAGAGTATGGTGTCATAGAAGACAGGCAATGAGAGAATACAGACCATTCTGCTAAATGCTTCTGATAAATCAGGAAATATGAGTTCAAAAGAATATCCATTAGCTTTAACATCATGGATATCATAGATGACCTTTAAGAAAATAATTTTCATGTGATGGAGTCAGAAGTCAAATTGAAGAGGGATTGTTAGTTGAGGAAGTCGAGAAGGCATGCAAACAGACAATACTTTCCAGAAGCTTTATTGTAAAGTAGAGAAAAGATTTAAAGCAATACCTGGAAGGAGATATTGGGAAAAAGAGAGGGCTTTGTTGTATTTTGTTTTAAATTTGGGAACTATTAAACATATTTGAATGCGTAATGGAAGAAATCAGTAGAAAGGGAGATGTTAAGTAGGAAAATACTGTAAGTGGTACAGAATTACTGAGAAGGCAGAAGCTGATGAGATCTGGAGTAAAGGTCTAGGAATTGACCTTTGTTTTTGGAGGAAGGACACCCACTACACTGAAAAAGAAGTGAAGTGCAGAACAGGGTAGATGCAGGTGGGTTTAGAGATTTGGTGGTGGGAAGATGAAGGCATTCCCGCCTGATAGATTCTTTTTTACCACTGAGAATTATGAGGCAAGGTCATACATTAAAGTGATGGGATTGAAATTCAAACCTTTGAGAGTAAATGAAGTGGTCTAACTCCAGAATGTATTATAAAAAGGAAAAATGTTCTGATATTAGAACCTTAGAGAATGTCACATATAAGGAGCCAGAGGAGGAAGAAATTGTGCTTGCAAAAGAATAGGAATGGGTGGGACAGAGACAGACAGAGAGCATAGAGTCCAAGTAGTAATAGAAAAGGGAAAAGGTTTCACAAGGTTTCAAAGGGGATATCATTGTTGGATGACCTGACAAAAGCTTTTGGGTTTTATAAGTTGTTATGTGCCAGGACCTGTGCTAAGTGCTTCACGAGAATTAGTTCATAACAAAGGTTTGAAGAACGTATTATCTGTAGACTTGCCTAAGTTCAAACAGCAAAGAGTAATATAGCATTTTTTAATGAAGGAATGACCAAATCTGAAGCCCATGCACTTTCCATTCTGCAAACAGTCTTGAAAGTCTAATCCATTGGGTCCTTACTGTTAGGTAAATATTTTGCTAAGTATTTTATTTATGTAAGGTTTGCGATTGCTGTGGGAAACAGGTAAAAAAAACCAACCAAACAAACAAAAATCATCTATTCAAGATAAATAAAAAGAGAGCTGAGGAATATTGGCACTTATCTGAAGTAGAAGAATATGATATGCTCCAAAAGCATAATAAGGTATTTTACTGATCTTATAAAAAATGTTATTTATCAAGTGCTTATAATTTAAATAAAAAATTGAAACCTGGAGTAGGGTAAGATAGATTAGACTGGACATGTTTTCTGATCTGCAGGAGTTTATAAACTAAGACTTACTCCAGGCAGCTAAAAAACAATGGGGCAATCATTACAAATAAACACATAAATAAAATATTGATATTAAGTAAATGAAAAGTAGCATTGAGCAAATAGGACATTTTAGGATTTAGTTGTTTAGATAGGATCAATATTAGAATACCACTGTCCTGACATTGGGCTGCTTGATGGAAATGCCTGGAGCAACATGTTATTTTTGCCATATCTCCCTCTAGCACCCTTGGAAAAAAAAATTATTATCCTCTAGGGGGATCTGATTCTAAACAAGGCAAACTTGAAAAAGAATATATGACCTTGCTGGTGATGCCTTATAAGGAAGGGCAGAACTGATAGGTGCAAAACGGAAGATAAGACTGATGCTAAGAACATTCTCATATTCTGGTCCCAGAATCAAATACAGGACCTTTATACACTCATGGCACAAGAAAGTAAAACATGAAGAATATTTACCACTAGATATATATAGAGTTCTATGTATCTATCTATCCATCTATCTATATACGTATGTACTCAACAATCTCAGCTTCTACTCTGATTTTTTCTACCTGAAGCCTATAGAGAAAAAATTCCCTTGATAGGTATATTGTTGAAGCCTCACAATGACTAGAGGCATTATATTGTTGCTTCTATATTAAAAAACGATTTCCATATTCTAGTGGATGGATCATGTTATCAAAGCTTGGTTGATTTGATTAAGACAGCTACTCCACATAAAGAGTCTAGGGCAATCACTCTGCTAATTTGTCATCCATATGACAATTTCTCTTTATAAGGAAAGAAAATAGAATCCAATTTTATGCTGTTTAAAGAGAAGTCTTCTTATTTGCTAATCATTGTGAAATAAAAACTTCATGTCAATAGCTACTGTAAGGAAGCAAGGTTCTTTACTATATTTTGATTAGTGACTCCTTTTTATAATTAAACATGTTAAATGCTTAATCTCTCTCAAATAAGATCATGGTGCTGAGAGAAAGTAAGGATGTTTTGTATATTTGTGGAGTGAACAAAGGTTTACATGCAGGATAAATCTCTCTTTTTTTCTTAATCAGAAGTCTTTTCTTGTCCAAATCTAGCCCTTTCTTTTAGAAAAGCAGTTTCTAGAAATCTATACATTATATAAAAATCCACAGTAGAAGATGTTCTGAACTTAGATGAAAGTGGATTTGCCTCCATTCAAAGGAGGAGTGGAATTCTGGTTCAAGATGAGGACACTAAGGTGAAATGAGTAAAGCACTGGGGATAAAGGCTGGGTATAAATTCCACAAGGAATTTTAAAATTCCACAAGGGAATTTCTCCTCCTGTGACCCTTTTTTCTGCTTCTAAGACCTTCCTGACTTTAGGGTTATGGTTTCTGATGGGAGGGAATGGCTTGGAATGGCCAGAAAAGGAATCCTGTGTGATTTTCCTGTTGTTCAAAATCTCTTTTAGAATCTAGACATATCAGACCATAGCTAAAGCTGTCTAACATAGCATTCCTGACCGGCCAAATTACTGTCTTGGAATTTGCCTTCACTAGGGCTTCTGTTTGAACTCCCTGGAAGGTGACATCTCCATAGAGTATGAAACCACACCGGATTTCAGCAAGCTGGCAACTTATTGGTTTTGTATATTACCTGCTGGAGTGTTCTTCCATAGCATCTCCTGTATGATAATTTATCCCAGAAAAGAGCTTTGCAGATTTACTGGAAATGGGCATCTTGAACCCAAATGAGAGTATGATCCTAGCTAACCTGGGTGTTCATGTCCTAAACTTCAGTGTCTTTAGGGTAACAACCTAATGGGCTGCCTTCTGACAACACATCATTTTAGTCATCTTTCAGCTAAACCAAAGGTTCAGAAGCAAAATAGATCATTTAGGTCTTCTGTGTGAAGCAGCAACATTGCAGAGAGCAGCAGATCAATAACTATTTATAAATAGATTAATTTTATTCATTTATCATATAGAGTGTGTGTCAGTGTATGTGCCTAATGCGTGTTTATTTATGTGTACCTAACTAGTTTGGGATGAAATATTTAAATATTAAGAAAACTACTGAGCCCAAGTGCTCTCACTGAGAAGTTACTTGTATTTTATGTTTACTGGAAGATAGATCAATACACACACACACACACAGAAAAGGAAGTGTACACTGAATTGAAACATGACTCAATTAAGGATTTTGAGAAGTATATTGAAAATTCTGCTGCTACAAACAAGGTTTAACTGCTTGCTTTCCCCCAACCACAGTATCAGTTTCTTCCTTCTTTCTTCCCCGTCCTCCTTTTCTTTTCCCTTTCCTTGCTCTCCATAACACTGGCTCCAGCCCCTAGGATTTAGCTGAGTAGCAGGGCTGGCAGCAGGGAACAGAGAAGCAGCAATATTTGAGAGACAGACTCCGGCTTCTTCCCTTCATCACTTTGCTCTCACTTCTGATTTCAACCCTAACCCTACCACCTGAAAGGCAATCAAAGATTAAGAAAGAGAAAAATATACCAATGCTTTTTTTGTTTAAAAATGTTGTCTATTTGTTTTACAGATTGAGAAAATACCCAAGTAGTTTATATTTACTTAAGTTTTTAAAAAACTTTTAATTGCTAACCCTATACTTCTAAAGCACATCACATAGACCCCATAGACTCTGGCTGCAGTAATGCTGAACAAATGTCTAGCATGGAGTGTGACCAGAGTTTGTGAAGATACTTTTTTTTCACCTCTAGTTATCCTAACTAGTTCCTAGTAAGTGGCTTTGTGTACCAGAATTAATTTTGAGGGAGAATCAAGGATGGAAGAAATGCTTCTCTCTTATTCCCTTTACCTGAGGCAGGACAGAACCAATTTTAAACTATGCTGTACCTAGTCACATTAATACTTTTGTTTTGGGCAAACAATGTAACTGGACCTTATATATATAATATAATTTTGTTTCTTTCTAGTGGTACCACCAGCTGTAGACATTTCTTTCAAAATATACTAGTTAAATAGCTTTGAGCAAACACTAAGACCTCTCAGAACCTTTATATTTTATCTAAAATGGGAAAACAGTTCTCTCATAGATGTAACATGGCAATTAGTGCCATCTATATTTTGATGTGGTTACTATAATACCTAGTTTATAGGAAGTGCTCAGCCAATATTAATTTAATAAAATTGAATCATTCCCTCAGATTCTATTGAATTGCTCCCATTTGATACTAGTAGATAAAATGCTACAATTATCATGTAAATCTAGGTACATAAGAGCCTCTTCTGGGTGCCAATACTTTAAACTTATGTATTAATATTAAAGGTAATGGTATATGTATATACATAGTTCTTTATAGATATCAAAGATATGTAATGTCCATTATCTCACTTTATCCTTCTAATGATATCGACACGATTTAACATATGAAATTACTGAAACTCCTAGGGCTTAAAAATAAGCTCAAGGTCACACATATATAATGTGACAGAAGAGAGACTTGAACTCAGGTCTTTATTAAAGTCTATTGATTTTAATAGAGTAAAAAGCAGGTAGGAAACTAGATCTGTTTTCAGCAATCAAATCAGGTAATATATGTCATCTCTATCTTTAAACTAGATTCAGGCAGTCTTTGTGAAAATCCACTCATGTATATTGTGGCTTTCGATTTCATCTCATGGCTTAGTTCATATTCAGCTATCTAGTTTAGTTGACCTCATTTTTGGTGATTTTTGGACTTCTATGGTGTAATACTCCACACTCCTCCCCTACCCTTTTTTTTTTTAACATCATGATAGTGACATTAACCTAGATAATAAACTATTTTTAATTGAGTGACTTATCTGGCTATTTGATTATCTGAGTAATACATTTATATGCCATATAGGTCAGCTATATGAATCCTCCACCAAAAATAAAAGGATTTATCACAGTTTTTACAGTCTCAGGCACTAAAAAGCTAAACTTTACATCCTGTGAGATGTACCCCTTTTGTTAGAGCTCACAATAGTAGAAAAGAGGGAAGCAGGGGCAAAAAAGGGAGAACTATGGGATACATTTTACAAATGATCGATCCATGAGTATGAGCATATAATTTTTTTACAGAAGAAAAATCCATTTTGAATGATTGTAGCTCTGTCCATTTTGTAGGATCAATAATATAATTGAAAATTAATATCATACTCATTGTCAATTCTAAACTTCTCAGTAAGAAATGTCTCAGTAAGACATTTATTTATTATGGCTTATCCTAAGAAGACATTTAGAATGTTTATTATGTTTTATATTTTTTGAAATGAAGAGAATATCATCATTTTGGTAGAGTATAATCTGTGACAGTGTGAGGAAAAAAGCTGGTGTGTAATTACATTGTCAAATTCCAACAGTGCTCATTTAATCTTCCCATTTGATTTTATATTAATCATAATTTTAGTAAAGATCACCTGAATCTGTGCAGAAATTTCAGTACTCTGAAATTTCTTGCCAGAAAATGAACGCTTCCTATGAAAAGCTACATATTTGGTCTCACATCAAAACCTTGTTTTGTAGTATCCATTGAAAATTTTTTAGAAAAAGATTTCAAAAAGGAAGAGACTTTTGGAGTTTGCTTTTATTGAGATATGAAGTAAAAAGAAATACATGGTTAACTTGAATATAACTCTAAAATGTTCGTTCTTTAGCAGTATGACTATTCCAAGACCAGAGGATGTAAAATTTCATCAGATGTCACTCACTTTATACCACTGATCTTACCATAGCCCTTTGAAGTGCTATACAACTTTCCTTTTTTTAAAACTAGAACTACACCAGGAATTACACTAGGAATTATGTCAGTCCTGAAGCAATTTTTAAGAAGCCACAAGTCCATGATCCTGAAACTTTGACTGCTGACAAAAAGTTGCTTGGAGCAGCAGTGTTATTAACAAGCCACCTTTCGGGCACCCTATCTGTACTGGAAGCCATCCCCAGCTCATCACCTCCATCTGTTTCTTTGTACGATTAGGCGTGCACACCAGCAGGCTCTGACCATGAGGTTCAGTTTGCTGCTGAGTTACTTATCAAACATCCCACACTGCATGGTCTCCTTACTTGTAGTATTGTAGGTTGCAGGCAGCCAGTCCATGAATCTGACAGGAGTATACTTATCTTCTTTTATAATGAAAACTCTTTAAGCAAGAATTTTGATGGCTTAGGGATGAAGACATTTTTATGTGTGTGTCTAGAAAGATCCATACGGTGCTGTGGGTGTCTCTCCTGAGATAAATTACAATCTCTTAGGGGGGTAAAGTCCCTTGATTTGATGCCACCAGGGTTTTGTTCTCTGTACAGTACCCTCTCAAGACTACTAGCCTTAGATTCTTCCTCTTGATTTTAAAAGACCCCCAAGGACTCATAAATTTAGTGCCTCTGGATTAAAGTATAGGATGTATGTGTACCTACTGTTCTGTCCTGCTCTGCTATTTTCCTGATAAAAGAGTTTACATTCACTCTTGCTGCTGGTTTTAAGGGGTGTGCAAATGACTTACCACCCACTAGGGTTAATTTTTTTTTTTTTTTTATTACAACTGGCACAATTACTGTTAGTCTGCTTCATAATGGTGGGCTATCTGAGAGGTACTCTTGAGAAACTTCGTTTTCATATTTTTATTTCTTTGTCTTGTTTCCCTGTTCTGGGGGCACAAAGCAAGAATCAGATAATAGCTTCTTGTCCTGGAATTGTGATAGGGGATGGCCAGTGAGGTTTCTTCTCATATTTTTAACTCTAACAGATTCCTAGGTAGTACTTTTGCAATATAGGGGAATCTCAATGCCTGGCCAGAGAACAAGACCATATAGTTCCTAAATGTGAGCAAATGGTTTTTCCTTTTAATCCAATGTAAGAAAGGCATGGACTAAAGAAATGAAGGCATTATGATGTAGTGGGTAAGAGAAAGACATGAGTATTATGGTAAGAATAGTTTCAATGTCTGTAAAATGAGAGAAATAATGGTCTCTAACTCTTAATTCTTTGGGGTGTGGTGGTAATTAAACTAGTTAATGCACATACTTAGTAAGCACAGGACATGACACACAATAAATACTTAAATGTTAGGTGTGAATACTACCTACTGAGGTCAGAATGTTCTTCTAAAAGTAAAGGAGAAAATTAAACTGAATGTTTCTTTACAATTTATTATATTGATACTTTCTGTTTAATCACACCCCATAATTTTTAATTCAGAAGTAGAGAATCTGAAAGAGAAAATGAAAATTGCCACTTCGGGATTATATTAAAGAGGTCTGTAATAGAATGTATCCTAGAATTCAGGATTTTGGGTACTCTTGATCTATTGCTATCCATAAAACTATCTCTTTTCACTCTCATAGTGCTATATACCCAAAGGGCACTCAATAAAAAAAATAATAAAAATCAACCCATTGCTGCACACAGGAGTGAACTTAAAATTCAGTCTCATTATTTTTAGTGTTCTTGAAAGCACACAGTTTTTATGAGGGGAGAATAAAGCAAGTTGTTTGTAAGCCTTAGGTCTTTTTGTTTAATATCTGCCTTGATCTTCAACTACCATCACTGTCTTGTGGTGAATCAGTTCTTGAAATCAAATTTGATCAAAGGTATTAACTAGCTAATCTTAAAAAACAAAGGCGATGGTTAGCTTCAGGTTCAGGCACCAAATGGTACTGACCCATTACATAATCTGACAAAGATTAATAAGAATGGTGCCTAATATTGGAATATTGAAACTTTTAAAAGACAAAATGATACACAAATGAGTACAAATGAAACTGGGGAAACCTGAATAAAATGAGTGGATTGTATCAATGTCCATATCTTTATTGTGATATTATACTATAATTTTGTAAAATGTTACTATTGGGTAAACTAGTATACAAGGATCTTTCTGTATTATTTCTTAGAATCACATGTGAATCTACAATTTTCTCAATGAAATTTTAAATTAAAAACATAAAAGTTGGACATCCTCTTAATTCATATTTATAAGGAATTTATTCATCACAGCTCCAACTTCTATTTGCTTTGTAAAACAAACATATGAGGAGTTTAACCTATGATATTTTCCACAATCAAACCCTTTAATAGGTCTATGTACTTTGCATTTCATAGGAACATGGCATGAGATGACTGAACTACTATGACCTATTCTTTGTTTCATAAGAACCTAGGAAATTAAAGACAAACCTTACTTTTGGACTTAGAAAGAATTGACTAGAGGATGAATAAAATCCACACCAAAAAAATACCTTTGAAAGAAGAGCATCTTCCACTGATCTATTTTTTTTGTTGCTGTTTTGATGTATATTTTTTTTGCATTGGTGTGATAGTTTTGTTATAATGGATGAAAGTAACTTTTTATGGTTGTACTATTAACTGTAGTCTATAGTTTAACTTAGGCTCCACTGTTTGTGTTGTGCAGCTCTGTAGAAGTTTGGCATTATTTATGAATTCTAAAAATAGATATTGGATTATGTTTTTAAACTGGCTGTTCTTCTGTGCATGATTAAATTATGATTAGGGCTTTGATTAGGCCACATCAGTAGGTCATTGAGTCTCTGCCCCTTGGTGGGTGGGGACTCACAGATAAAAAATATGGCAAAGGACAGAGTTGGAGTTTTGATGTTCAGTTTTGATGTTGGAGTTTTTGATGTTGGAGTTTTAATGCTGGAGTGTGGAGAAGTAAGCACACAGAGGAGCTTGGTCGTGAGGAAGGAGAGAAGGCCCTGGGAAAAGAGATGAGCTGTTTGCCTGATAGTCTACAGCTGGCCTTGTGGAGAGACGCAAGCCTGAGCCCAGAGAGAGGCAAGTCCAGGGAAGGGAGGAACCCAGGAAGCCTGAACCCTTAGCATATGTTGGCAGCCATCTTGCTCCAACACGTGGCCATAGACTTTGGTGAGAGAAGTAACTTATGCTTTATGACCTGGTAACTGTTAGCTTCTATCCCAAATAAATACCCTTTATAAAAATCAACTGATTTCTGGTATTTTGTATCAGCAACCTTTCGGCTAACTAATACAAGCTCCATGAAGTTTTTATCTTATTTTATTCTTGTAACATATATACAACCTAAAAATACCCCTTCTAAGCATATTCAAATACATAATTTAGTGTTGTTCAGTACATTCACAACATTGTGTTGCCATCACCATGATCCATTACCAAAACTTTTCCATTATCCCAAATAGAAACTATCCATTTTAAGCCTTGACTATGCATTGCCTATCCCCACCTGGCCTCCTGATAATGTATATTCTAGATTCTGACTCTATGAATTTGCTTTTTCTAATTATTTCATATCAGTGATATCATATATTTCTCCTTTTGTGTCTGGCTTTATTCACTGAACATGATGTCTTCAAAGTTCATCCATGTGGTAGCATGGATCAGAACTTCCTTTTTATGGCTGAATAATGTTCCATTGTCTGTATATACCACATTTTGTTTATGCATTCATTAGCTGATGAACACTTGGTTGCTTCTATCTTTCGGCAATTGTGAATAATACTTCTATGAACATCAATGTGCAAGTATCTATTTGAGTCCCTGCTTTCAAATCTTTTAAATATATGCCATGTAGTGGGATTGCTGGGTCATATTTTTTTGCCCTTTAATTGTTTTTTTTTTTGCCTTTTTGTTGATGAATTGAAGGGTTTCTTTATATAGTTTGGATATTAAACCTTTATTGGATATTTGTTTCCCAAGTATTTTCTCCCTTTGTGTAAGTTGTCCTTCTACTTTCATGATAATGTCCTTTAAGGAACAAAGTTTTAATTTTGATGAAATCCCACTTATCTATTGTTTTTGTTGATGTTGCTTGTGCTTTGGGTATGAAGTCCAAGAAATCATTGCCTAACAAAAGTCCTGATGGTGCTTCCTTATGTTTTCCTCTAGGAGTTTTAGAATGCTAGGTCTTATATTTAGATCTTTAATCCATTTTGAGTTGATTTTTGTATATGATGTGAGGTAGGGGTCCACCTTCATTCTTTGGCAAATGGAGATCAAGTTTTCCCAGAAATATATGTTGGAGAGGCTATTCTTTCCCAACAGCATGGTCTTTGTCCTTTTTCAAAAACCAATTGGGGTGGGAAGATGGTGTCAGATTAGATAGGCAGGGCTCAACTCTCACAAAAACAATGGAGAAAGAGCCAAAAACTGTCTGAGGGACCTGCTTGGGGGGTCAGCAGACCAGAAGAGTGCTTCACATCTCCCAGGAGGGTGAGGGACATAGAGACGAAGAAACTAAAACAATAAATGTGAGTTACCAAACCCTTGTGGCACCAGGAAGGGCTGCCGTCCCCCACCCCGAATATATTAGGCTGAGGTAAAAACCAGTGGCACACTGCACCTGAGACGGAAACAGGCATCTTCCTCCTTGTGAGCTGTTACGAGGGAAAAGAGAGGGGGAGTTAGTGGCCTTTTCTTCAGTGAATTTGTCCAGCAGAACTCTCTTTGAATCTCAACTCTGGCCAGACCAAAACATAGGAAAAGGGAGATTGAAAGAAACACCTCCATGGAAAGGTATGCTGATGAGTGCCATCTGCTGGCAAGTCTGGAATTACATGTAAAAAACTGCTTTTGGTTCTCTCTGTATCCTAACTCCTGGGAGAAAATCTGCACCCCATTAGTGACTCTTTGGCACAATTTTGATAACTTAAACTGGGCAATTTTAAAGACTTAGAATAAGTTGAACCAAATATCAAAGAAGAGCTGTTAAAATTAGTTAACACAGAGAAACTGGCTATTAGAGTAAATTCACCAACATATTCAGATGCCTAGACATCAGCAAAAATTTACAAGCATACTAGGAAACAGGAAGAGATGGCCCATCCAAAGGAACAAACCAAATATCCTGAAGAGATACAGGATTAAAGGCAATTAATCAATGACAATAACACAACTTTCCTACATCAATTCAAAGAATTGAAGAAAATATGACTAAAGAGATAAAGGGTATTAAGAAGACATTGGGAGATCCTAAAGAACCATTTGAAAGTCTGCAAAGAAAAGTAACAGACCTTATAGGAATGAAAGACATGATGGATGAGATCCAAAATACATTAGATGATAGAGGGAGCAAGATGGCACTAAAGTAAAGAGCTCCAAGAGTCAGCTTGTCCTATAGGACAGTTAGTAATCACCCAGAGCTATCTAAAGCACCTGTTTGAGGACCCCCCCCCGCCCAGGAGATCATAAAAGTATCCTGGAACATCCTTGAAAGTATGGAAGGAGGAAACTGCTCATCTGCAGAGATTTGTGAGTAGAGCACTCCATGCCATGGAGGTCAGTGCCTGTGGCAAAAGCTGCCTTGGGAGCTATTCTGTGGTGAGAGTTGGAAGCTCCATTTCCCAAAAACACGGGAATAAGAGACTGTCAGGTACAGACTTCAGCTACTGATTAGTAGCTGAAGTATAATCCTAGCTAAAGCTAAGAACAACTGAAGTTTAAACCTGTCCAGGTTGGAAAGAGGCCATTAGCTGCCATTTTAATTCCATTCCTAGCATGAGGGGAAGCAGGGCTGATTGAAAATTACAGTGCTGGTAGGCTTCTTTGTGTTGAGATTGGATTGCAGCTCTAACCTAAACCCCAATCCCACTCCAGCAGAGAAGAAACTGGGGGTATCTGCACCAGCCTCTCCAGGTAACTGCAAGTGCTTTCAGCCAGCACAGACTGAATAGTCAGACACCTGGGGCTCTATCTCCATACCCCAATAGGATAGGAGAGGAGCTGTGTTTCCTAGGCCTCTCTGGGCAACTGCAGATGCTTTCAGCCCACACGAACTGGCTTGTTGAATGCCTTTGATTCCATCTCCATGCCTCCACCCCTATAAGATAGGAAGGGGCTGGTGTTTCCTCAGATTCTCAGGGCAACTGCAGGCACTTTTGGTGTGCACAGACTTGACTGTTGGGCACCCGTGACTCCACCCCCACCCTCAATAGGACAAGAGAGAGACTGTGTTTCCCCAGCCTCTCTGGGTAACCACAGGTGCTTTTGGCCCACACAGACTATAGGCGGATACCTGAGGCTCCATCTACACCTCCAAGTAGGATAAGAGGGGGACTGGGTTTCCTCAACCTCTGGCCAATGGCAGGCAGTCTTGGCCTACAGGGACTGAACTATTGGGTGCCTGTGGATCCATTCCCACCACCCAATAGGATTGGAGGGGACTGTTGTTTACTTAGCCTCTCTAGGCAATTGCAGGCACTTTGGGTAACACATTATAGTGAGTAGCTGCTGGTTTATAAATGAGATTGTGGCTGAAAAGGGTAGTCTAGGAATGTAAATGTCAAGTGAAAGAAAACTAGAGAATAATCTAGAGACTGAATAACACAGTGAACTCAGAGGTGGATGAGAATTGTAGTTGATGGTACAGATGCAAGAATGTCCTTCTGTGAGCTAAAGCAGATGTACATCACTATTACAGGGTATGTGGGAATGTGGAGAAGCATGGGAAGAATAAATTTGTGTGACCTATCACTGAGGTTAATGGGAATACTGTATTATTCTTGCATCAATGCCTAAGATGTATTGTGTTGATAATGGGGAGGTAAGGAAAAAGTGTGCCAAATGTACACTATGGGCCATGGTTGGTAGTAATAGTCTGACGATATTACCTCATAATCTGTAACAAATATCCCACCACAGTGTGGTGTGTTGGTGAAAGGGTGTTGTATGGGAATTCTACACATGTGCATGATTTTTTTGTAAGTTCACAACCTCTGTAATAAAAATATATTTAAAAAATAATAGGCTGGGGTGGAGGAAAAATGCACCAAATGTAAGATATGGACTATAGTTAGTAGTATTAGCTTGAAGATGCTATTGCACAGTTTGTAACAAATGTTTCACAACAAGGAAGGTGTTGGTGGTTGGGTGATGCATGGGAATACTGTATGATGTTATGCATGTTTATTTTGTAAGTTCACAAATTTAACTATACACTTTATGCTTATGTATGTTCATGTATGAATGATATACTTCAATAAAAAATAGAAATAATATATCAGAGGCATGGAAGAGCAAATTTGAATTCCGCAAAGACAGAATTAGTTGAAGACAGAACATATGAACTGGAAAAGACTGGAGAAGAGAAAGAGAAGAGAATAGGAAAAATGAAACAGGTTCTCAGGGAATTAAATGACAATGCAAAAGGCACAAACATACACATTATTGGTGTCCCAGGAGAAGAGAATGGGAAGGGGGCAGAAAGAATATTTGAGGAAATAATGACCAAAAACTTCCCAACCCTTATGAAAGACATAAATATCAATATCCAAGAAGGACAGTGCACCCCAAACAGAATAAATCCGAATAGATGTACTTCGAGCTACCTACTATTCAGAATGACTGATAAAGAGACAAAGACAGGAATCTCAAAGCAGCAAGAGAAAGTAAAGCATCACATTCAAGGGAACCTCAATAAGATTAAATTCTGACCTCTCATCAGAAATCATGTAAGCAAGAAGAAAGTGACATATGTATTTAAGGTACTGAAAGAGAAAAACTGCCAGCCAAGACTTTTGTATCTGGCAAAACTGTGCCTGAAAAATGAGGGTGAGTTTAAAGTCTTCAGAGACAACCAAAAACTTATAGAATGTGTTACTAAAAGACCAGATTTACAAGAGATACTAAAGGGAGTTCTACAGCCTGAAAGGAAAAAGCAAGTGTGAGAAATTTGGAGAAAAGTGTAGAAATGAAGATTATTAGGAACAGTAAATTAAAGGGTAAAAAGAAAGACAATAGTATGATATGACAACAGAAAGCCAAAGGATAAAATGGATGAAATAAGTAATGCTTGTACATAGTAATGACATTGAATGTTAATACTTGAACTCCCCAATCAAAAAGACATAGAATAATAGAATGGATAAAAAAAATATGAGTGTACAAGAGACTCATTTCCAACATAAGGACACAACCAGATTAAAAGTGAAAGATTCAAAAAGACATTCCACACAAATAGTAACCAAAAAAGAGGTGGAGTAATGATACTAATATCAGACAAAATAGAATTTAAGTGCAAAACTGTTATAAGGGATGAGAAAGATCATTATATATTAATAAAAGGGGCAATTCACCAAGAAGAAATAACTGTACTAAATATTTATACACCTGACCTGAGCGCCCCAAGATACATGAGGCACACACTGGCAAAGCTTAAGGAAGAAATAGATGTCTCTACAATAATAGTTGGAGAATTCCATATACCACTCTCAGTATTGGATTGAACATCTAGACCAAGGATAAATAAAGAAACAGAGAGCTTAAATAATATGATAAATGAAGTAAACCTAACAGACATCTATAGAGCACTGCATACCAAAACAGCAGGATATACATTCTTTTCAAGTGCTCAAGGATCCTTCTCCAAGATCGACCGTGTATTGGGTCTCAAAACAAGAAAGAGCTAACATTGAAGATCTAACTGCATACCCAGAGAAACTAGAAAAAGAACAACAAACTAACCCCAAACAAGCCAAAGGAAAGCTTCCTTAAATCAGAGCAGAGATAAATTAAATGATAACAAAACAAAACAGAAAACAATAGAGAAAATCAACAAAACCAAAAGTTGGTTCTTTGAGACTATCAACAAAACTGACAAAGCATTAGCTAGACTGACAAAGAAGAAGGAGAGAAGATGCAAATAACTAAAATCAGAAATGAGAGGGGGGATATTATCACTGACCCTGCGGATATAAGATAGATCATAAGAAGATACTGTGAACAACTGTATGCCAAAAAACTAGACAATGTAGATGACATGGAAAAATTCCTAGAAACACATTATCACCTACACTGACCCTAGAAGAAATAGAAGACCTCAACAAATCAATCAGAAGTGAAGAGATTGAAACAGTCATCAAAAGCCTCCCAAAGATGAAAAGCCCGGGATCAGATGGTTTCTCAGCTAATTCTACCAATCATTCAAAGACAATCTAATACCAATCGTGCTCAAGTTGTTCCAAAAAATTGAACAGGAAAGAGCACTACCAAATTAATTCTATGGAGGCAACATCACCCTAATTCCAAAACCAGATAAAGATACTACAAAAAAAAAAAAAAAAAAAAAAAAAAAAAAAGAAAGAAAGAAAGAAAGAAAGAAAATTGCAGACCAAAGTCTCTAATGAATATAGTTGGAAAAATCCTCAACAAAATGCTTGCAATCCAAATCCCAAAGTCCATTAAATGAATTATTCACCACGGCCAAGTGGGTTTTATCCCAGTTTATGCAAGAGTGGTTCAACCCAAGAAAATCAATTAGTGTAATCAACCACACTGTACATTGAAGAAGAAAAATCACATAATCCTTGGTGGATGCAAAAAAAGCATTTGACAAAATACAGCACCCTTTCTTGATAAAAATACTTCAAAAGACAGGAATAGAAGGAAGCTTTCTCAATATGGTGAAGTACATGTATGAAAAACCTTCAGCTAGCATTATACTCAACCATGAAAGATTAAATTTTCCTGCTGAGATCAGGAGCAAGATCAGGATGCCCACTGTCACCATTGTTATTCAATATTGAGCTAGCGGTTCTAGCTAGAGCAATTAGGTTGGATAAAGAAATAAAAGGCACCCAAATAGGAAGGGAAGAAGTAAAACTTTCGCTGTTTGCTGATGATATGATCCTATATCTAGAAAATCCTGAAACATCCACAACAAAGCTGCTAGAATTAATAGATGAGTTCAGCAAAGTGGCAGGATATAAGATTAATATGCAAAAATCATGTTTCTATACATTACTGATGTGCATTTTGAGGAGGAAATCAGAAAAAATTCCATTTATAATAGTGACAAAAACAATCAAATATTTAGGAAAAAACTTAACCAAGGACATAAAGAACCTGTATTCAGAAAACTACAAAACATTGCTAAAAGAAACTGAAGAAGATATAAATAAAAAGAGGGACGTGCCATGTTCATGGATTGGAAGACTATCATTAAGATGTAAAGGTTGATTGAAAGATTCAATGTCATCCCAATAAAAATCCCAACAGCCTTTTTTTTGCAGAAATTGAAAAGCCAGTAATCAAATGTATTTGGAAAGGTCTCCAAATAGCCAAAAATGTCTATTCTGAATGCTAAGGGGTGTGGAGGAAGGCATGCTAAGGGGTGTGGAGTCTTTCTTTTAGAAGTAATGAAATTGTTCTAAAATTTTTGAGATGATGAATGTACAGCATTGTGATTATACTAAAAGCCATTGATTATACACGTTCAATAGATCATATAGTATGTGAATATATCTCAATAAAACTGCTTAATAAATAAATACATAATTGTACAGGAATAGTCAGAAATAGCAGCTATGTACAGCAGGGAGACGAGATTGAAATGTGAGGAATTTTCTTGTTTGTTTGTCTGTTTTTCTGTTCATCATTATTATTGTTGAAATAATGAAAATGCTTAAATAATGATTGAAGTGATGAAGGCACAAATATATGATTATACCAAATATCATTGGTTGCACATTTTGGATAAATTGTATGCTTTATTAATATGTATCAATAAAATTGATTTGTTGGGAAAAAATGAACAAAGTTGGAGGACTCTCACTTCCTGCCTTTAAATCATATTACTTAGCTACAGTGGTAAAAACAGCAAGGTACTGGCATAAAGACAGACAGATTGACCAATGGAACTGAATCAAGAACTCAGAAATAGACTCTCATATCTACAATCAAATGATTTTTGACAAGTTTGTTAATCCCATCCAGCTGGGCCAGAAGAGTCTACTCAACAAATAGTTGAGTATTTGTTGAGTATCTGGGAGAACTGGATAGCCATATCCAAAGAAAGAAAGTGGGCCCCTATCTCTAACACCTTATATAAATATTAACTCAGAATGAATCAAGGAACTAAATATAAAAGCAACACCATATAACTCCTAGAAGAAAATGTAGGAAAATATCTTCAAGATCTTGTGGTAGGTGGTAGTTTCTTAAACCTTACACCCAAAGCACAAGCAACAAAATAAAAAATAAATGAATGGAACCTCCTCAAAAATTGAACATTTTTTCACCTGAAAGGTCTTTATTAAAAGGATGAAAAGGCAGCTGACTCAATGGGAGAAAATATTTGGCAATCACATATCCAATAAGGGCTTACAATCCATGATATATAAAAAGATCATACAACTTAACAATAAAAAGACAAACTACCCAATTAAAAAATGGGCAAAAGACTAGAAAAGACAATTGTCCAAAGAAGAAATACAAATGGTGAAGAAACACATGAAAAAATGTTCAACATCACTGGCAATTAGGCAAATGCAAATCAAAACTACAATGAGATATCATTTTATACCTATTAGACTGGCCTCTATTAAAAAGTCAGAAAACTATAAATGTTGGAGAGGATGTAGAGAGGTAGGAATTCTTATTCGCTATTGGTAGAAAAGTAGAATGGTACAACTACTGTGGGGGACTGTTTGGCAGTTCCTAAGGAAGTTTAATATAGACTTGCCATGTGACCCAGCAATACCTTTCTTGGTATATTCCCAGGGGAACTGAGAGCAGTGACACGAATAGACATCTGCACACCCATGTTCATAGCGGCATTATTCACGATAGCCAAAAGTTGGAAACAACCCAGGTGTCCATCAACTGATGAATGGATAAACAAATTGTGGTGTATACACACGGTGGAATATTATGCAGCAGTAAGAAGAAATGAAGTAAAGCACATGAAAACATGGATGAACCTGGAAGACATTATGTTGAGTGAAACAAGCCAGACACAAAGGGAAATATACTGTATGATTGCAGTATTATGAACTAAATATATTATGTAAACCCGTGGAATTGATAATTAGAATATTGGTCACCAGAAAATAGAATGAGGGTAGAGAATGGAAAGCTGGTGGTTAATCTGTGCAGAATTGGTTAAAAGGTTGTTTGTAAATCTTTGGAAATGAATGGAAATGGTGAGAGCCCATCATGGTGTTTGTGACTAGCAGAGCAATTATATGGGTATGACAGTGGTTGAAAGGGAAATTCTAAGGACATTTATATTTACTAGAAGGAAAGGTAAAAAATGCAACATGGAACTGTATAACATAGTGAAACCTCATGTAAAACACAAACATGAGTGATATTGCATATATAAGACTGTTTTTACAAAATATAAATACAAATAAACTAGAAAGAAGGAAATAGAATAGCAGCTATGTACATCCTGGGAAGCATAGAGTAATTGAGAGGTGATGAGTTTGTTTGTATTTTGTTTATTATTATTATTATTACTGAAATAATGAAAATGCTCAAAAAATAATTGAAGTGATGAATGCACAACTATATGATTATACCAGATACCACTGATTGTACACTTCGGATGGACTTTTGCTTTACTGATATGTATCAATAAAAGTGATTTATTAAATAAAAAACAAAACAATAAAACAGTTGGTGATAAAGTGAGTTGATTTCTAAGCTCTCAGTTCACTTCCATTGGTCTATATATCTGTCCTTGTGCCAGTACCATGCTGTTTTGATTAAAGTGGCTTTGTAATAAGTTTTTGTTTTTGCCAGACAATAATGACTTTATTTCTCCATTCTCCATCTGGGCATGCCCTCTCATCTGCAGAGGCAATTTACAAGAAGGCACAGGATGAAATGCATCATGTCCTTCTTTCCTTCAACTGTGCATTTCCAGCAACCTTCAGGACAGACCCTTGAATGAACACAATTTGGCACAGAGACCTCCTTATCTTTTCCTCCTTGTATTCCAAACCACTGGTTGGGAAAGACATTGTGTATTCTGTTTCATGGACTCTACAATCATTACCTGCACCAGCCGTCTCCTCAGTTGATTGTAGAGGCATGTAATAAGTTTTATGATTGGAAGGTATGAGTCCTCCCACTTCATTATTCTTTTTCAAGATGCCTTTTGGCTATTTGAGGTGTCTTACTCTTCCATATAAATTTGACCATTGACTTTTTCTTTCTGAAAGGAAGATTGTGGGAATTTTGGGGGGATTGCTTTGAGTCTTTGAATAACTTAGGCTGGAATTGACATCTTAATAATATTTAGTCTCTAATCCATGAACATGTAATGTCCTTACACTTATTTAGGTCTTCTTTGATTTATTTTAGCATTGTTTTGTAGCTTTCTGTGTCCAGTCCTTTATATCCTTGTTTGAAATATTTATTCCTCCATATTTCATTCTATTGGTATCTATTTAAAATGGATTTTTTCCTTGATTTCTTTTCTGATCATTCATTACTAGTTTATGGAAAAACTTCTGATTTTGGGGTGTTGATCTTGTACTCTGCCTCGCCTCTTTGCTGAATTCATTTATTATTTCTAGTAATTTTCTTGTGTGGATTTTTCAGTATTTTCTGTATATAGGATCATGTCATCTGCAAATAGAAAACATTTTACTTCTTCATTTCCAGTTTGGATGCCTTTTCTTTCTTTTCTTTCTTTATCATACCTAGCTGTTTTGGCTAGAACTTCATGTACAATGTTGAATAACCATGGTGCCAGCGCACATCCTTTTTTTGTTCCTGATCTTAGAGGGAAAGCTATGCTTTTTGATCATGTTGATGATGTTTCCTTCTATTCCTGGTTTCTAAGTTTTTTTTTTTTTTTTAAATTGTTATCATAGAGTCATACTGGATTTTGTCATATGCTGTTTCTGCCTCAGTTGAAATATTCATGGATTTTTTTGTTTTTCATTCTGTTAATGTGGTGTATTACATTAATTGATTTTCTTATGTTGAACAAGCCTTGCATAACTAAGATAAATAACACTGGATCATGGTAGATATTCATTCTTTAGTTATTTCTTTATGATAACCCACAAAAAAAACTTTCTTTTTAATTTTGTTACCAGGAAATTTGTGCTTCTTCATAATATAGACCCTGTGAATATTTTTCCTGATTATGTTCCCCTCTTTGCTTTATTTGCCAGGCATTTTATGGCTAAATTCAAGGTTCCCTACAGCAATTGCACAAAACATATATGGCATATATATTTTTTTCTGTACTGTTAACATTGGCATTATTTTATTTTACTGCTCCTATTTTTCTACATTCTTTCCTCATTTTTTTTTTTTTCAAATTTTTAAAGAACAATCTTGCATACCATACAGGATTCCCATATATCACTTTACCACCAAAACCTTATGTTGTTGTGACACATTTATTACAAATGATGAAAGAACATCATCATAATATTACTGCTATCTATAATCCATAGCTTATATTTGCTGTTTTTTCCCCACACTCATATATTATTAACACTATGTATAGTTAATACTATTGCATATTTGTTATGGTTCATAAGAGAACCTTCTCCTATTTGTACTGTTAACCACAGGCCATCATTCACCACAGGGTTCACTGTGTTATATAGTCCCCTGCTTTGTACAATCCATCCAAAGTGTACACTCAGTGGCTCTAAGTTTCATCACAGAGTTGTGCTGTCATCAGCTCGGTCCTTTTCAGATCGTTTTCTTTACTTCAAAAGGAAAAAATTCCATACCCCTTATAACCCCCATTATTGACCCTTAGCATTGATATGCTTCTTTGCCATTGTTGTAAGATATGACAATATTACTAAGTATAGTCTATATATTACATTAGCTTTATTTTCCCCATGTATCTCCATATCATTAACACCGTGTAATAAAGGAACATTCTTGTATTTGTGCTATTAACCACAATCGTTATCCACCACCAAAATCACTATGTTATACAGTTCTGAGATTATCTTCTAGCTTTCTTTCAATTGACATTAATCTCCCTAGACTACATCTTTCAGCCACATTCACAGTATAAATTGGCAGTGTTAGTTATATTCACTATAATGTGTTACCATAAATTCTACTCATCTCCACACATTTACAATTCACCTTATTAAACATTCTACACACATTCAGCATCAGCTCCCATTCTCAACCCACATTCTATCTTCTAGTAAACTATACTCTAGAGTTTAACTCCATGATTTTATTCATCATTTTTTAATTCATATTAGTGAGACCATAAAATATTTGCCCTTTTGTGTCTAGCTTATTTCACTCAACATAATGTCCTCGAGGTTTATCCATCTTGTCATATACATCCTGACTTCTTTTCTTCTTACATCTTAATAGAATCCCATCACATGTACATACTACATTTTATTTATCCGTTCACGGGGATGGACACCTGGGTTGTTTCCATCTTTAAATAATTGTGTATAATGCTGCTATGAACATTGGTGTGCAAATGTCTGTTCACATCCTTGCTTTCAGTTCTGAATATATTCCTAGTAGTCAGATTGCCAGATTATATGTTAGTTATATATTTAGCTTCCTAAGGAACCACCAAACTATCTTCCACAGAGGTTGCACAATTTTACATTCCCACCAACAGTTAAGTAGTGTTCCTATTTCTCCACATCCTCTCCAGCACTCATAATTTTCTGTTTTTTTTTCTTTCTTTCTAATAACAGTCATTCTGTAAGGGGTGAAATGATATATCATTGTAGTTTTGATTTGTATTTCCTAATAGTGATTATGAGCATCTTTTCATGTGCTTTTTGGCCATTTGTATTTCTTCTTTGGAAAAATGCCTGTTCAAGTCTTTTGCCCATTTTTATTGGGTTGCTTGTCTTTTTATCATTGAATTATATTATCCCTTTATATAACATGGAGATCAAACTCTTATCAGATACGTGGTTTTCATTTTTTTTTATTTGATTTTTTGAAAGAGTTTGAGCAAAATTGGTTTTATATCTTTGAATTATTGGTAGAATTCATCTATGAAGCCATCTGGTCCTGGGCTATGGGAGGTTTGTGATGACTGTTTCAATCTCTTTAACTGTGATTGCTTTCTTGAAGTCTTGTATTTCTTTTAGGATCAGTGTAGATTGCTCGTGTGTTTCTAGGAATTTGTCCATTTCATCTACGTTGTCTAGTTTTTTTGGCATACAATTGTTCATAGAATCCTCTTATATCTCTCTTGTTTCTTTGTGGTTAGTGTTAATGTCCTCTCTCTCATTTTTTATTTATTTGCATCTTCTCTGGTTTTTTTTGGTTTGTCAATCTAGCTAAAGGTTTGTCAATTTTGTTGACCTTTTTAAAGAACCAACTTTTGGCTTTGCTGATTCTATTTTTTTTCCTCAATTTTATTTATTTCTGTTCTAATCTTGTTATTTCTTTCCATCTGCTTGCTTTGGCATTGGTTTGCCGTTTTTTTTTTTTTTTTTTTTTTCTGGTTCCTCCTGGTATGCACTTAGGTCTTCAATTTTAACTCTTTCTTCTTTTTTAATGTAAGCATTGCAACATTAAAAATTCCCTCTCAGCACGGTCTTCACTGTATCTCATAGGTTTTGATATGTTGTATTTTCATTATCATTCATCTAGAGATATTTACTGATTTTACTTGCAATTTATTCTTTGAGCCACTAATTATATAAGAATGAGTTGTTTAATCTCCATGTATTTGTAAATTTTCTTTTTCTGCCTGTTGTTGATTTCCAGCTTCATTCCATTATGATCAGAGGAAATGCTTTGTATAACTTCAATCCTTTCAATCCTTTTACATTTATTGAGACCTATCTTGTGACCCAACATATGTTCTATCCTGGAGAAGAATTCATGAACCCTTGAGAAGAATGTGTATCTTTCAGTTTAGGGGCAGAAGGCTCTATAAATGTCTTCTAGGTCTAGTTCATTTATCATATTATTAATGCTCTCTGTTTCCTTATTTATTCTCTGTCCAGATGTTCTATCCAATATGAGAGTGGTGTATTGACTTCTCCAATTATTATTGTAAGGTGTCTATCACATCAGTTTTACCAATGTGTGCCTCAGATATTTTTAGGCATGCAGGTTATGTGAATAAATATTTATTTCCTCTTTTATTAGTATATAATGACCTTCTTTATCTCTGTCTTAGTCAGCCAAAGGGGTGCTGATTCAAAGTACTAGAAATCTGTTGGGTTTTATAAAGTTTATATTTGGGATAGAGGTTTACAGTTACCAGGCCATAAAGCATAAGTTACTGTCCTCACCAAAGTGTTTTGCCATGAGTTGGAGCAAGATGGCTACCAACGTCTGCAAGGGTTCAGGCTTCCTCTTCCTTTTAAGGCTCCATAGTGCCAGCTTCTTCCAATATCATCTGTAGGCTGGGATAAGTTTGGTCTCTCTTCTGGGTCTTGTTTCTCTCCAGGCTCAGCTTCTCTGCTCTTTCCACAAAGTCAACTTTAAACAATCAGGTGAACAGTGCTCTCTCTTCCTGGGGCCTCTGCCATGTCTAATGGAGCCTTCTCTCTTTCCTCAAGTATCTGCTTCTCGCATAATTACTTCCCAGGGCTCCAGCATATAAACTCCAACTTGCTCCTCTGTCATGTTATTTTCTCTACGAGTCCCAAGGGTGCAGGGACTCAACATCCTACTGACGTGGCCTAATCAAAGCCTTAATCATTATTTAATCAAGTAAAAGTGAAACCTCTGAATTCAATACAATCTAAGGGTATCACTGGCCCAGAGGAACAGACCAGTTTACAAACATAATCAGTATTTCTTTTTGGAATTCGTCAATAATATCACACTGCCACAATCCCTTATATACAGTTTTGCATTTAAAATCTAATTTGTCTGATAAAAGTATCACTACTTCTTATCTTTTTGGGTTACTATTTGCATGGAATATCTTTTTTGAACCTTTCACTTTCAGCCTGATTGTGTTCTTGCATTTAACATGAGTCTCTTACAGACAGTATATAGATGGCTCATATTTTTTTAATCCATTCTGTCATTTTGTGTCTTTTGATTGGAGGATTCAATCCATGAATGTTCAATGTTATTATTGTAAAGGCATTACTTACTTCATCCATTTTGTCTTTGGCCTCACCTTGTCATATATTACTGTTGTCTGTTTACCCTTTTAGTTTCCCTTACTAATAAACTTCATTTCTACACTGTTCTCCAAGTCTCTTGCACTAATATTTTCCTTTCAGTCTGCAGCACTCCTTTTAATGCCTCTTGTAAATCTGGTCTTTTGGTTACATACTCTTTCTGTGTTTTTCTGTGAAGAACTTAAATTCACTCTTATTTTTGGACAAATTTTCCAGTAAAGAATTCTTGGCTGGAAGTTTTTCTATTTCAGAACTTTAAATATATCAAATCATGGCCTTCTCACTTATATGGTTTCTGATGAAAAATCAGCACTTAGTCTTATTGAGCTTCCTTTATACGTGATGCATTTCTTTTCTCTTGCTGTTTTCAGAATCTGACATTTGACAGTCTTTAGAGTAGGTGTCTTGGGGTGGGTCTATTTGGATTTATTCTGTTTGAGGTGCATTGTCCTTCTTGGATATTGATATGTATGTCTTTCATAAACATTGGGAAATTTTCAATTATTATTTCCTCAAATATACATTCTTACCCTTTTCCATTCTCTTCTTTTTCTGAGACACCTATAGCATATAAATTTATGTGTTTCATATTGTCATTCAATTCTCTGTGGCCCTGTTTCATTTTTTCCATTCTTTTCTCTTTCTGTTCTCCTGTTATTTCAAGTTCAGATGCTCTGTCTTCTAATTCCCTAATTCTGTCCTCAGCCAATTCAAATCTTCTCTTATATGCCTTTAATGCAGAGGGTCTTAAACAGGGGTCCATGGATTTCGGGAGGTCCACGAGGTAGAATTGAAAAAATCAAGTTATTATCTTTATTTTCTCTGACCCACAATGTTGAATGTCATAAATCTATCTGCTGCTACATCCTGAGAAGGGTTCTGTGGTTTTCACCTGACTGGCAAAGGGGTCCATGGAACAAAAATAGGTTAAGAACCCCTGCTCTAATGTATTTTCAGTCTCATCCATTGTGTTTCATTCTGATAAGCTCTATTATTTTTCTTGGCAGGCTTTTGAATCATTCTTTATACTCACCCAGTGTCTTAATATCCTTTATCTCTTTAGCCATGTTTTCTTTCAACTCATTGAATTGATTTAGAAGATTTGTGTGAAGATCATTGATCTGTTTCCTTAAATCCTGTGTCTCATCAGGATTTTTGATTTGTTCCTTTGGCTGGGCCCAATCTTCCTGTTTCTTAGAATGCTTGTAATTTTTTGCTGATGTTTGTGCATCTTGGTGAATTTACTCTGAAGTTCAATTTCTCTATCCTGCCTAGGGTTTATTTGTTTTTTCATGGCTCTTCTTTGCTTTTTGGTTCAACTTATTCTAAATATTTAAAATTGCCCAGTGTAATTTAACAAAACAGAGCCAAGGATCCCCTAATGGGGCAAAGACCAGATTCAAGGGGTCTGGGACATGAGAGACTCCAAAAAGCTTTTTTTCTTCTTGCAGTTTCCAGCGTGCCAGCAGGTGGGTCTCTTTAGGGAATCCTTCCACAGAGGTGTCTCTTTCAATCTCTCCTTGCTGGACTGACTATGGCCAAGATTCAAATTGAGATCTCCTGGCCAATCTCAGTGAAGAGAAGCCACACTCTGCCATATGCTTCACCCTCTCCCTTCTCAGGAGGAAGACATTCATTTCCCTATTGGTTAGCCACAGTAAGCCATGGGTTTTACCTAGGTTGTCCACCTTGATAGTAAGGGATGGCTTCTATTCTGAACCATGGGGATGCATTAGTCATGGTTTTCATATCAGCCTCTTTGTCTCTCTGTCCCTTTCCCTCCTGTGTAATGCACAGCATTCTCCTGGTCTGTAGATACTCAAAGAAACTCCCCACACAGCTTTTTGCCCTTCCTCCATTGTTTTTTAAGAGATTTGAACTCTGCCAACCTATTCCGACTCCATCTTTCCAGAAGTCTTATTTTATATTCTTTTAATGTGCTGTTGGATTCAATTTGCTCATATTTTATTGAGAAGTTTTACATCTATTTTCATAAGATATATTGTCTATAGTTTTCTTTTTTTATGTGGTATCTTTATCTGGCTTTGGTATGAGGGTAGTGTTGGCTTCATAGAATGAGTTATGAAACATTCCCTCTTCTTCAGTTTTTTGGAAGTGTTTGATCAGAATTGGAGTTAAGTCTTCTTCGAATATTTGTTAGAATCCTCCTTTGAAGCCATCTGGTCCTGGGCTTTTCTTTGTTGTGAGGGTTTTGATTACTGATTCAATATCTTTATTAGTATTTGGTTTGTTGTGGTCTTCTATTTCTTCTTGAGTCAATGTAGATTGTTTCCAGGAATTTGTCCATTTCATCTATGTTATCTAATATATGGGCATACAGTTGTTCATAGAAAGTTCTTTTTATTTCAGCAGGGTCATAGTAATGTCCCCATTCACTTCTGATTTTAGTTATTTTATCCTCTTTTTTTTGTCATTCTAGCTAACAGATTTTCAATTTTGATGCCCTTAAAAAAAAAAACAATTTTAGTTTTTGTTCATTCTCTGTTTTTTAATTCTCTATTTTATTTATCTTCAATGGGTCTTGTGTTTAAGGTTAATGATACTTTCTTCTCCCAGCTTTAATCTGCTCTTTTTTATAGTTAATTTTATTTTATTTTTAAAGAAACTTTCGATTACATAAATGATATGGAAAAATTATAAGGGATTCCCATATGCCCCACTCCCTCTCCCTCCCACACTTTCTCACACTAACAGCATCCTTCATGTAACAAGTGTGGTACATTTGTTACAGTTGATGAATCTTTATTGAAGCATTGCTACTAACCATGGACTATAGTTTACATTATAGTGTACATACACTTTGTCCCGCACAATATTGTAAGTTATGACAAAATATGCAATGGCCTGTATCCATCATTGCAATGTCATGCAGGACAAATCCAATGTCCCGAAAATGCCCTTATATTATACCTATTCTTCCCTCTCCCAGGCTCAGAACCTTTGATGGCCACTGCCTTTGCATCAGTTATATGAGTTCTTCCATTGCTAGAATAATAAGTCTACAGTAGAATAAAAAGTACTTTAGTCCAATGATGATTCTTCCAATCTTGAGGATTTGGGGATGGTGATGCCCACTATGTTTCTAATTGAGAGGGAGCTTAGATCCTGTTGGGCAGATGGATGGAGCTATCTTGCTTGCAGTTGCAGACACTCTCTGTTCCTTGGGCATTGACCATCAGCAATTCTTTGTTAGTTGTCCTGGGTGAGTCCAATGAACTAGAAAGTAGATACTTTGCTAAAATTCAGGGTTCAAGTGGCACATGGGCAGACCAAATATTTAAGTCTCTGGGACATATATTTATCAAGTATAGTGCTAATTATGGGTTCAAATGAAAGGGGCAGAAGAGCCATGTGTAGAGAACCTATAAATGAGTCTAACTCTATTACATGGGGGAGCATAAATTCCAAAGTAAGGCCCACATATAGGGTGCTGAATTCCTGAGCTGTCTGCCCTGCTTATAGTTTCTGGATATATCTAGAGCCCTCAGGAGCCCCACTATTTGAGGCACTGTTTAATGTGGCTGCTGAGACTTCCATAAGCGTAAGCTCTGGAATGACCTCCTGACTCAGTTTGAAATCTCTTGGCCATAAAAACTCATTTGTATTTACCATTTCCCCCTTTTGTTCAAGGTCTTTTTCCAGATGCATTGCTAGTTGGTGCTTGGTAATAATCCCTCAGTGCCAAGGAGGCTCATCTCCAGTAGTCATGTCCCATGCTTGGGAGCAGGTAGACTATTTCTTTGCTGAGTTTGGCTTAGAGATAGGCCACATTTGAGTAACAAGGAGGCTTTCAGGAGGTTATTCCTAGGCAGTATATAATACTAGGCTAAGTTTCAATTTCACAAGAAAAGGCTCATAAATACAATCATCAATGTCAAGGGCCTGACATAGCGGTCTGTCTTCCTTCACTAACATTTTACACTTGGGGAATTCTTGCAGTCCTATTAGAGAATGTAGCAGAAATCCCCAGTATGAGAATTCAATCATCTTTTTGTTATTGTGTGGATCTCCACCCACCAAGACAATGCCCCATGAACACTTGAACATATTTATATATCTTAGAAGCATGCCCCAGGTGAACCCCTTCCCATGTGTCTGCACATCACTGATACCCTGCACCAGTGATTCTCCCTGGTCACTGCTCTGACTTTTCTGTGATCCAAAAACCTCTCCAAAAATGAAGCCAACAAATTAACTGAATAAAATTAATAAGAAAATGAAATAATAACTTAAAAAATAGCCAATAAAATTCAAAAAGTTTGACACAATTTGAAATAATAAATTAAAAAAATTTAGATATTGTCTCTCATCACTGTAAGATATGTTGTCTTTTATATACAGTGACATTTTCTTCCATCTGTTCCCCCAGTGTCTTATTTTTTCTTCATTTTACCTTCAAAGGAGCTTTAGGATACAGAAAAGTCACATAGAGAATACAGGTGATTCCCATATACCCAAAGGCCTCCCTCTTTTCCCCTCTCCCTTATTAATAACATTTCACATGCAGACGGTACATTTATTACAATTGATGTACAAATATTGAAGCATTGCTACTAACCTTCATCAATAGTTTACATTATGGTTTACATTTTGGATTGGACACTTTTATAGGTTTTCACAAAATTTGAAGTGGTCTATATCCATTATTGAAGATCATGCTGAGCAATTCTAATGTCCTAAAAATGCCCTACATTCTATCTATTCTATTCTTCCCTCCCCTATCCCCTCAGAACCTATAGTAATCACCAACTTTCCACTTTTGAAGAATAAGATTCATAGTTACTTGCAATAATATTGAATGCTTGACATATTGATGTGTTTTCTTTTATTAGGCATTGCCTATGTTCTCGAGGGATTCTTGTCCCTCTAATTGAGAGCATAGCAGGACTCCCTAGGATGAGAGTTTAATATTTTCTAGTTTATTGTGTGGATCTCCACCCACTATGACAAGATGAACACTTAGCTATTCCACAGAAGCCTGCCTCAGGTGTACCCTATCCCGTATAATCCCCCACACCTGACATCCTACACCAGTAACCCTCCCCTACCATATTTGCCAAAAGAATATTTCCAACATCAGAGCTTTAACCTCAGACCTGCAAATCCCCAGAGTTCATCTGCTCTTTCCTTTGACTTCTCCCTAGTTCCATGGATAGTCCAACCCAAACCCCCTTCCCTAATCCCCCTCACAGACCAGCACCACTGAAGCCAATCATGTCACTGCACCACTGTCATGCCCATCCACTTTCCTACCACATGCTTCTACCTTATCATAGATTTTGCCCTTATAAGCATCAGCTCACAACCTCTATTCCCTTTCTGTCTCCTGTAAACCTACAGTCTACTCAATTTGCTTAATTCATGTCAGTGAGATCATGTAATATTTGTCCTTCAGTGCCTGCCTTATTTCACTCAACATAAGGTCTTCAAGATTCATCCATATTATCCCATGTGTTAATACTGCATTCCTTCTTACACCTGAATATTATTCCATTGTTTGTATATACTCGTTTGCTTACCCATTCATCTGTTGATGGACATTTGGGCTGCTTCCAACTTTTGGCAATAGTGAATAAGGTCACTATGAACATTGGTGTGCATATATCTGTTCGTGTACTGGCTTTCAATTCTTCTGGGTATATACCCAGTAGTGGGATTCCTGGATCATATGCCAGTTCCATAGTTAGCTTTCTGAGGAATTGCCAAATTGTCCTCCACAATGGCTGCACCATTCTACATTCCCACCAGCAGTGGATAAGTGTTCCCTTTCCTCCACATCCTCTCCAACACCTATAGTCCTCGGTTTTTTTTTTCAATAGCCACTAGTCTAATTGTAAGATGATAATTCATTATAGTTTTGATTTGTATTTCCATAATATCTAGTGATGTTGAGCATCTTTTCATGAGTTTTTAGCCATTTGTATTTCTTCTTTGGAGATGTGTGTATTCAAATCTCTTGCCCATTTTTTAATACTGAGTTGTTTGTCTTTTTATTTTTGAGGTGTAAGATTTCTTTATATGTGCTGGATATTAGGCCCCTATTAGATAGTTGGTTACCAAATATATTCTCCCCTTGAGTAGGCTATCTTTTCACTTTCCTGACAAACTTCTTTGAAGCACAAAAGTTTTTAGTTTTAAGGAGGTCTCATTAATCTACTTTTCTTCCATTGCTTGTACTTTGGGTATAAAGTTTTTACTATAGGATCTCGCAGATGCTTCCCTACATTGTCTTCTAAGAGCTTTATGGACTTGGCTCTTAGATTTAAATCTTTGATCCATCTTGAGTCAATTTTTGTATAGTGTGTGAGATGGTGGTCCTCTCTCCTCCTTGGATATTGATATCCAGTTTTCCAAACACCATTTGCTGAAGAGGCCATTCTCTCCCAGCTAAGTGGGCTTGCTGGCCTTGTCGAATATCAGATGACTGTACATGCAAGGACCTATATCAGAACTCTCAGTTCAGTTCCATTGGTCAGTATGTCCAGCCTTGTGCCAATACCATGCAGTTTTGACCACTGTAGCTTTGTATTATGTTTTAAAGTCAGGTAGTGTGATTCCTCCAATTTTGTTTTCTTTTTCAATTTGTCTTTGGGTATTTGGGGCCCCTTACCCAAATAAATTTCATAATTAGCTTTTCCAATTCAGTAAAAAATGCTGTTTTAATTTTTATTGGGATTGTGTTAAATCTGTAAATCAATTTGGGTAGGACAGACATCTTAATGATGTTTAATATTCCTATCCATGAACAGGAAATATTCTTCCATTTATTTAGATCTTCTTTGATTTCCTTTAACAATGTTATGTAGTTTTCTGCATACAAGTCATTTACATCTTTAGTTAAGTTTATTCCTAGGTATTTGATTCTTTTGGTTGCTATTGTAAATGGAACTGTTTTTCTCGATTGCCTCCTCAGATTGCTCATTATTGGTGTACAGAAATGCTACTGATTTTTGCACATTGATCTTATATTCTGCCATTTTACTGAATTCATTCATCATCTCTAGAAGCTTTGTTGTAGATTTCTTACGGCTTTTTATGTATAGGATCATGTCATCTGCAAATAGTGAAATTTTTACTTCTTCTTTTCCTATTTTGATGCCTTTTATATCTTTTTCTTGCCTAAGTGCTTGAGCAAGTACTTCTAACATAATGCTAAGTAAGATCAGTGACAGTGGGCCTCGTTAGTTTTGTTCCAGATCTTAGAAGGAAAAGCTTTTAGCATTTCACCATTGAATACTGTGTTAGCTGTGGGTTTTTCGTATATACCCTTTATCATATTGAAGAAGTTTCCTTCTATTCCTGTCTTTTGAAGAGTTTTTATAAGGAAAGTATATTGTATTTTGTCAAATGCTTTTTCTGCATCAATAGAGATGACCATGTGCTTTTTTTCTTTCGATCTGTTAATATGATGTATTATATTGATTGATTTTCTTATGTTGAATCATCCTTGCATACCAGGGATGAAACACACTTGGTCATTGTGTATAATTCATTTGATATGTTGTTGTATATGATTAACAAGTATTTTGTTGAGGATTTTAGCATCCAGGTTCATCAGAGAGATTGGTCTGTAGTTTTCCTTTCTTGTGGCATCTTCATTAGGCTTTAGGTATTTGGCTATGATGCAAAATTTGGTATTTTGCATCATAGAATGAGCCCTAGGCAATCCTCCCTCCACTTCTATGTTTTGGAAGAGTTTAAGCAGGATTGGTGCTAGTTCTTTCTGGAATGTTTGGTAGAATTCACCTGGGAAGCCATGTGGTCCTGGGTTTTCTTTATTGGGAGGTTTTTGATGATTACATCAATCTCGTTACTTGTGATTGGTCTGTTGAATTCATCAATTTTTTCTTTCATCAATGTAGGATGCTTGTGTGTCTTTAGAAATTTGTCCATTTCATCTAAGTTATTCATCTTGTTGGCATACAATTTTTTAAAGTGTCCTCTTATGATACTCTTTACTTCTGTGGGGTCAGTGGTGATATCCCTTCCTCATTTCTTGCATCATGTATTTGCAGCTTCTTTCTATTTTTCTTTGTTAGTCTAGGTTAGACAGCTGTACTGTCTTCCACATTGCTGATTATTTCCTCTGCCTTTTCAAATCTGCTGTTATGTGTTTCCAGTGTATTTTTGATTTCTTGTATTGTGCCATTCATCACCATCAGATCCATTATCTTTTTATGTATGTTTATAATTTCTTCAGTGTATTCCTCCAGTGTCTTCTTAATATCCTTAATCTCTTCCTTGACCTCATTAAGTTGATTCATGATATTTGTTTGGGCACCCTTGATTAGTTGTTCCATGCTTTGCATCTCCTCCTGTTTTATAGTTTTTCATTATACTGGGCCATGTCTTCCTGTCTCTCAGTGTGGCTTGTAATTTTTTGTTGGTGTCTAGTCATCTCTTTATCTTGATGGGTTTATTTGCTTGGTTAGCTTCTCTTTGTACTCTAGGGTTTTGTTTTGTTGTTTCTTTGTGTGTGGTAAATATTTTTTGATACTTGGCTCCTCTTATTCTATATCTGTGCAGTTGTCTGTGTTTCCTTGGGGGAAAAAATTAGGACCAGAGAAAAGGAAAGAGATAAGAAGAGAAAAAGAATAATAGCAATAATAATTTTTAAAAAATGGTTTAAGAAGAATCATACAAGAGCTAGGAAACTAAATAAGTAACATGACTTAAAAAATCATAAAAAAACACATTGGTAGAAGAATTTAGAAAAGTGTTACAGAAAAAAATGAAACAAGAAACAAAATAGAGAGAAAAAATAAAATCAATTAAAAGGCTGGACAGATGGGAAGAGAATAATAGGGGAAAAAATCGGGGCAGAGAGAGAAAAAGAAAAAATCAAGACTAAACAAGAAGAGGTGGAATGAAAGAAAAGCAACAGAAGTCAGAAGGTAGAAAAATGAAGGAAAGAAAATAAATACAGTAGGCTGAAAAAATAAGTAAAAGGAAACAAAGCAAAAAAACCCCATGACAACACACAAGAAAGAAAATAGCAACAAAAAAACAACCCAGGAAAAACAGGTTTCCCTCTTAGGCCCCTAGGGAAACCTAGAGAAATCAGGCTGCTGGTGCTCATCAGTTAATCACCCTGCAGCCTACCCTCCATAGGTAATGTACCCAGTTTTAGCAAATAAAATAAAGGAAAAAGCAAAAGAGAAAAAAACATGAACCAATAAAAAATAAAAAAATAATAGATCCAAAAAATCTCAAACAAAACAACCAAATCTCAGTCTATATGTTTCCTATCATAAGGTGCTCGATGTATGCCTGATAACTCATGGATCACTCATTGGATCCCTTATCTTAGGGGGTACCAGGACTCAAACCAGGGACCTCCTACATGCAAGGCAGGAGTTTCTCTACTGAGCTACACTAGCTCTATAGGTTAAATAGGCTTCTGAAAGCTTATCTGGCTCTTCCCACCCCCAATTCCCTCAGGTGAGTTGGACTTCTAACAGTTTTCAGGGGCTGGGCTACTTAGGCGCCTGTCTCCACTTCCTCCATGACCTAGTTCCCCTCTCCCAGGGCAGCTGGGTATGACAGCCTGCCTGAGCAGGTCTCCCCTCCCCTCTCCCTAGTGCCACCTCAGTGCTTGCTGGTGTCCTCCCCAAGATTGTAAGGGGGCTCAGGTGGCCAAACTCACCAAAAAGAAACCACTTTTCACCCTTCATTAGACTCCTCTTCCTCCCAGGGAATGCTCCCGCCCACTTAGCTGGGTGGTGAGGGCCAGAGGTTCCACGAAGTCTATTTGCCTTGAGGGTGGGGCTTACACGCCTGTGGTTTCCAGCCACAGGCAAGCAACTCAGGATTCTCCCTTGGCCTCTTTGTCTCTGTCCTGCTCCCACCTGGATGATGCTTTGCAGCCTCCTGTCCTGTAATTTCCCAAACCAGCTACCACAGGTAGGTTTTTGCCCTTTCTCTGATTTTTTTGCAAGAAAACTGAGCAATGTCTACCTACATCGATGCCATTTTCCTGGAAGTTCCCTAATCTGCTCTTGAAACTGTCCCCGGAATCTTGTATTTCTGTTATTGTGATCTTTATCTCCAGTAGTTTGGGTCATTTTTAAAATTTCTATCTCTTTACTAAGATTTTCATATTACTCATTCATTGTTTTCCTGATATCCTTTAGTTTTATCTCTGTGTTTTCCTTCATGTCTTTGAGCATTTTTAAGATAAATTTTTAAAGGCTTTGTTTGGTATGTCCACATTCTGGTCTTCATTGATGTTTTCTCTATTTTTAATGTCTTTCTTTGGATGTACCATCATTTTCTGTTACTTTGTCTTGTTCTCTTTTATTACTCACTATACATTTCAAAATTTTAAAATGTTAACTTTAGGATTTATTCCCTGAGATGTCTGTTCCTTGGTTTTGTAACCACCTGGCGATAAGCTAGAGATTTTCTTGAGCTTTAGCCCTCCTATCATGAAAGTCTGCCCAAGGTGAATGTAGTATGTAGGGTTTTCCATCTTTCTGGGTCTTGTCCTGGACTTTTGCTTTTCAGTTGTTTGGGAGTTCCTTTGTTTATGGGTTTTTGATTATCCCCTCTGTTTCCCAGAAGACAGACCTCCCTCTCCTAGTGTTTGAAACCGGCAGGCTTTACCCCAGTCTGTTTGCCTCTTTAGTTTCTTACATTCCTTTCATTGACTTAAGCTTCTTTTGCCTGAAGGACAAATTCTGGGAGGAAGGGCATGCTGGAGAGGACTTTCCAAGTCAGTTTTTCTTGGCCAAGGCCAGGGCTGGGGACTCATGAAGAGGAGGGGATCAGGAAGTAGACCAGGCACTTCTCCGATAGCTCCCCAAAGCTGAGCTTTCTTGGTGTGCCCAGCAAATACAGCCCTTCAACTAATTGTCCCCCACTGCCCTGAGAAATCATAGCATCCATCTGTCTTCCCACCCTTGTCTGGAGGTATTGAAACTATGACTGTCCTCAGAGCTGTGCCCCAGTAATCTCAATTCACTAATCAATCACTGTGATCAGTGATCAGCCATGCCCACTCCTGATCTTGGGGAAGAGGATTTTTACATCCCATTCTCTCTTCTGTGAATTTGCCAAGGGCTCTTCTTCATGGTGGCCTGCAATAAGAGTGAGATATGGGCACTGGTAGCAACCTTGTGGAGAGAGCAATGTGCTGTTCTTTACCATAATTTGTCAGCTTATGACAAATACAAGCTGCATCATATACAGTATTCTTCTGACCTCCAGAATTTCAAAAGTAGTTATTTCAGACAGTTCCTGCCTGTTCAATAGTTGTTTTGGTGGAAGGACTGAGTCCTGGAGCTCTCTGCTCTGACAATCTGTCATTATTTTTTATGCATTTGCATTTTAACACTTGTGAAAAGTAAGATGTGGAATTATATACCAAAAAATGCAATAGAATTGTAATGGCATTTATTTTTTTATATAGTAAATTATTGATAATAACTATTTTTTTAAAGATTTATTTATTTACTTATTTCTCCCCATCCCCTCATTGTTTGCATTTGCTGTGTCTGTTTATTGTCTGTTGGTCTTCTTTTTAGGAGGCACTGGGAACTGAACATGGGACCTCTGATGTGGGAGGGAGGCACCTAATGGTTTGAGCTACCTCCACTCCCTACTTTGTTGTATTTCTCATTATGTTTTCCTCATGTCCTGTCACATCAGCTTGCTGTCTTGCTTGTCTTCTTTAGGAGACACCGGGAACTGAACAGGGGACCTCCTATGTGGTAGGCAGGCACCCAATTTCTTGAGCCACATCCGTTTCCCATAATGGCATTTATAATTATCCAAATGGTTACCTTTACCAGGAGTCATTTCTTTATGCTGCTTTGAACCACTGTCTAATGTCTTTTCCTTTCTGTCTGAAGAACTCTCTTTAGTATTGTGGGTAGCACAGGTCTAGTGGTGATGACCCCCACCAGCTTTTTTAAAAATCTGGTAGTGTCTTAATCTCTCCCTCATTTTTCAATGAAAGTCTTGCTAGATATAGAATTCTTGGTTGGCCTGTTTTCTTTCTGCAATTTAAGTATTTCAATCCATTGCTTTCTTTCCTCCATGGTTTCTGATGAGCAAGGGTTTATGTTTCTCATGGTAACAATAATTTTTAATTATTCATGTGAACATAAATAACTATTATCAATATCTAAAAACCCGAAATCACTCTAGTTCACTAAAACTGGTACTCTTGAGTGTTAGCATGGCTGCAGTCAGGGACAATACATCATTGCCTATTAGACCTCAATAGCCATGGGAAAGACTGTGAAAGGGGAAGAAACCATGCCTTTCCAGCTGTGTTTCTGTAACTTAGATATTTACAGGTGTGATAACTAATCCTTTTGGTTTTTCTTTGCAGTAATGGTATGTAATATACTCTTAAGACCAGTTCTGATCATGGTTGAGTGGTTAAAGATTTGCTTTGACCCATGTTAAAAGAAAAGGAGAGGGGAAAGGGGGCTTTATTTTGGTTTCCTAGCAATTATTTGCAGATCTACTCCTCATTGTCTTGTACTAGGTGTTAGATACCAGTCCAGATAGTAAACTTTACTATTTCAATATTTCCAAGTACCACTCAATCTTTAAAATTTTAAAAATTGCTTTCTGAAACTCTGGTGCACCTATACTTGTTAACTTAGGATGTTAAATAATGAGTTATAGAGAAAGACATGTTACATGCATCTTTGTCTCTGATTGTAACTCAGTGTATTATGAATATCCTTGCACAGACCTTTAAACTAATAGCATTTATAGAGTCTTTGCCTACTTTCCCCACAATCTGCATGTTGCTGCTTTCATCATATACTTTCAGATTTAGTTGGAAATCTCCCAAAATGTGACTCATATAACTCTCTTGAAAGCCTACTACCCAATCAGCCATGCGTGGCTTCAAGAAAGTTTTGTGGAAACTAATTATAGGAGAGACATGATAATCCCCAAACTCTTAGGTTAAGTAGGAAACTGTGTGGAACTATTGTGGCTATTCTTTATTTGGCTACTTTTTAGGGTTTTCACTGAACACTTTTAAGGAACACGAGTTTGCATTTCTGCTCATTAGGCACTGCAGTTCTGGAGCAAAGCTGGGTACAAAGAGACTGAAGGACAAACCTAGCCATTTGTCTGTACACATATACCATGCTTATACCATGATGACTGCTTCATGTTGTCAAAAAAGGCTCAGCGAATTCTCCAATCAGAAGAAATAATGAGCTTAAAGTAACAGCTCCTCTAAAAACAGTTGGCAGTTAGGTAACGATGGATATGTTACAAATCTAGAGATGTCAGCCAAAAAGGATTAATGATGCATATATGAAAAGGAAATATAAAATCTAGAATCTTTCTTTTAAGGATAAATACCTAAAATGCTGTTCCATATGATGGCAGTGTTACCTGAAGTATATTGTGCTGTACAATAAATGGTACCATGTTACAGAATGGATTTCTTCCTGAAGAAGGTTAATAAGAAAGAAATTAGACATGATGGGAACAGCTGCAAAATGGAAGTTGAAATTGTGGTCTGAAGTTTAGGTTTTCCTGTGTGCTCTTTCACTGAAATTATTTTATGATTAGCAACTTGGTCCTCCTCTTTTATATAACGAAGATGGGCTGGTCAACTTAAGACTGTTTACAGACATCAATACCATTGATTAAAAAGTAAAAGTTCTGTCAAACAGTAGTTTGATCTTCATGACAGCAAACAGCCTGTTTGATGTTTTTATTGAATCAATTGATTTTTTTCACTGAATTGATTGGCTGTTTTACTGTCATGTGGACACTTCCTAAACCAACATGTGCCTCTATAGAGGTATTTTTGAAAATGTCTGAATTTATGGCTGTCTTAGTATTTCAGTATAAGAGAAGCTTTGAAACCTAAATTGCATTAGAATAAATGGCATCAACGTTGAGAAAGGTATGAGTTTTTTTTTCTTCTTAAAAATTGGCTTTGAATTCCACAATTCAAGCAACTCAATGTTGTAGACTGTTAAGAGGTCATTTTCTTTCTTATCTTGTTCAAGTATGTACTCTGAATGTTGACTGAGTTGCTAGATAATACTCTATAAATAAAGGTGAGTTTATTTGCATACATTTTGATGGATAAAAGAAAAAGGAAACACATGCCACCCCCACTCTACCCACTCTGTCTCATCTTTTTAATCATAAGCTTATGCATTAGCCAGGTTTTCCTGCCCCCTCAAAGGGAGTTATCAAATCTACTCTTCATTCCTGCCAAGATCTTTTAAATGTCCACAATGCATGCTGTAAAACTTCATTTCTCCCCATAAATTTAGATTTGTCAATAGGCTTTTAACAATTGAGTTTAGGCACAAAGATTAAAATATGTTCTCTGCTACTTGTGGAAGTAATTTACTGGTCATTTACACTGCAGATGGTGGGAGGAGAAAATGTTTGCAGATTTTTTTTTTAATTGTTGGTTTCAAGGAAATGCACTAAATGCTACATCTCAAAGAGACAAGTTTGATCATATTTGTACTTTCCACTTTTTCTGTCTAACATTGGAGCTGCAGTAAGGTCCGTTTACTAGGTAGACTGTGATGGACCTAAAAGGGTTAGTTTATAACAGCTCTGACCCTCAACTTTCAGTGCACATTGAGGTTGTTGTTCAGTACTCCAAATTCACTTAATAAGATTCTGCCTATTCAGCGTGTCCCCTCCTTGGCAATAACCAAAGTGTGCTCTAAATTTTTTCCTATGTCATTTATCTATTCATTTATTCATCCTCACTCTTTTGGTTCCCAGATCCACATCAACATCTCATTTTCAGCAGACTCCTTTGTCTCCTACTCGATTGACCAAAGGTATCTGACATTGTAACTTCTAAATATCTCTATACTTGCATCCTTCTTACCACCTCAAAAAATCTATATATTTTAAACCTCCTTTTCTCTCTTTCCTACCACTTAAGAACAATTTTACCTCACAGAGATTTCACTCCCCTCCTACATAAACCATGCTTTGTAATTACTCCTTATTTCTTCTGAATGCACAGTAATTTCTGTAGGCTCCATTGTTGCAGCCCACAAACATGTTCATGTCTTTCCTAACAAAAGAAAAAGATGTCTCCAGGTCTTGACACTCTTTGGAGTTACTACTCTTTTGCTACCAAGTTTCGCCAAAGAACAATTTACAATTCTAGCCACTATTTCCTCACTCACTTCTTAATCTTAATCCTCATCAGGTACAGGAACTCTTTTCACCAAGGTCACCAGTATCTTCTTAATTGCCAGATCCAATGGTGTGTTATCAGTCCTAATTCTTGAAATCACTGTAGCATTAAGTACTTATTTGACTTCCTTGACTCTCGCCTACTCGTTTTTTATTTGTTTGTTCATTTGGTTGGTTGGTTTTTGTTTTTGCTTTTTTTTCTTTTTTTGGTCCCTTAGAGGCCCATGCATTCTTGTGGCTTCAATTTTGAGGATCAGTGATAGAGAGGTAGAAATTTGATATCAGGCAGTTATCAACTATAATTCTATATGGTTCTTCCTTTTATAAGCTATGTGATCTCAGACAAATTTCTTAACTTCTCTGAACCACAGTTTCTTCATCTCAAAATCATAGACAATAATGCCTATTGCATAGGATTGACAGGCTTAAGATTGCCCAGTACATGGTAGGTGCTCAATAAATGTTAGTTTCCTTGACATTCCTGAATAGTTTTTTCAATAGTTTCTTGTTAGTTTCCTGGATTCTCAGCTAAATTTTGGTCACATGTTTTTCTTGGTTGGTTATTTCTACTCAGCTCTCCCACTGACACCTCAGTTTATCATATTCATTCACAATTAGTCTTTTCTCTTCTCATGACCCCATCCCAAACTTCTTCTAAAGTTCTCTTTATCTTCAGGCCCATCATGACCTTCACAAAGGCCAATGACAGTTGCCTGGGTTCAGTTGGGAATCTCTAGACTGCTGCCTTAGATGGTGTTATGGACACAGCTTTTCTGTAGGATCTTGATAGCTAAGGCTGCTGATATCCTTTCTGACTCCATCTATCTCTACTTAATGTTTTCCTCCCTTTTCTTGTTTGGTGAGTTGGCTTGTTCCTAGCTTCTCTCCCTGACTTTCTTATATGCCCAATAGAGACTCTGATTCCTGATTTGGGTTCATTTTCGGTCTTAGCTCTGACTGGTTTTGCTGCTTCCCATATGGGTTGATAACCAAGTTCATGGTTTTCCAGGCCTCCTGAGTTGCCTGCCTGGATAGCTCTCTGTTGTCCTCACCTGACACAAATCCACAATTATCAAAGCCACTTCACTGGAACATCCTTCCAAGATTCATCACCTCAGGGTATGACAAGTAAGGTCATCACTTTTAGAAAGTCTCTCACCCTGGAAAACTTTAACATTTTACCTTTATTTTCCTTCTCTTTTCTCTGGAGAGCCCCTAAATCCATTTGATCAACAATTACTTTAGCTTTGCAATGCCTCATACATCTATCTTTCTTTTATTATTACACTATTAAAATAATGTCACTAATAATAATAATAATAATGATAATAAATAGCTAACATTTACCAAGAGCCTATTATGTGCCAGACACTGTGGCAACACCTTATCTATTTATCTATTTCATTCTAACAGTAAATATATAAGGTAGGTATTACTACCCTCAATTTATAAAAGAGAAAATGGAGGCTTAATGAGGTTAAAAACATTGTTCAAGATCATTGTAAGTGGTAGGACTAGGGCTTTAAGTTCAGATTTCTCAGCTCCTAAACCAACTTCATACTCACTGTTCTATATTGTTTGAAATTATCCCATTTCCTTGATGGAAGCATTTATTGTGTTTTTCATAAATATTTCTCATATTAAATATCTTTTAACAATAGCCTTTATGGAATTGCACCAAACAAGAGGTCTCATGGAATTAGAAATAAATTGTTAATCTATTAAAGATTTGCCCAGTATTGCAATGGCCTGAAATAAGGACATTTCAAAATCTGGGAGAAGGGGGAAAAGGGAATGGTGTGAAAATAAAGAGAAAGGAAGTTGGTGAAAAATTTATCTCTGATGTGGTCAACTTATTTAATAAGTAAAGAAGTTCTATGGTAGGAAATAAATAAAGGGGTGTCCTTGAAAAGATTTGAAGTTGAAGCAGGCCTAATAGTATCAGGCAATGGGAAGTCAATGGAGAGGACCAGTGGTGTGGCTTAGGAGGGCAGCTTACTGCTTGAAATACTTTCCAAACCATTAAGCCTTGAACATGTGCATTGTAATGTCAAAAGTCTATATGGAAATTCTAGCTTTCACTGTATCCTTTTGCAGACAGAGCACTGGACTTGGACTCTGAAGACTGAGTTCCCTTCCTAGCTCTATCCCTGAACAGCTATTTGACTTTGGGCAGTCCTTATAACCTTCCTGGTCCCCAGTTTTGTCACATTTTAAATCCTTGAGAGTTGGACTAGATGAGCAATAAGACTTCTCACTGCTTTAGCATTCTGCTATTTTATATGCCCCAAATGGGGTGATGACTTCTGGCTTAGGTTTGCGGCCCTTACTTATGCTCCATGTTTACTAACATCACATGTGGATATCACAGGTAGTTCTGGTCACTCAGATTGTGGAGGAAATTTTTAATTGTGATAAGAGAGCTCCTAAATGGGGAATAAGCACATGACATTAGATGTTATACACCTTTTGTAATGTACCAGTCTATGTTAGCACTGCCCTGCCACCAAGATCCTTTCTGATTTTTGAATCAAGCCCTCTTCTGCCTCACAGTGCATCTGTTTCACTATAGCTGCTACGTTTAACTTCAGTTAATGTGTGTGTGTGTGAGGGTCTGTGCAACTGAACATGTGAAAGCATAATTACAACAGAAAAAGGGAATAATTTGGGCAATAGTTTAGTACCTCAACATCTAAAGAATGATCACCTTCGGCTAGACTAGTAGACCCAGATTGCCCTTTTTATTGCTTCACTAAAACACACCACTTTGCCCAGTTCATTTATTGACTTTTTTATCTTAAGAGCAAATTCTTACCTAGGTAGAAGTTAAAGGTCCACAACACACTAATTGTAAAAACAAAAGTGCCAATTCAACAGAATTCCAAAACCACAGGAAAAGCCTGTGAACTAGATAACTCATGTATAAATTAAGTCTGAAAATGATTTTTCTAAAAAAGGTTTTGGATGCTTCTTTGAAAAACTCCCACTGCTGTGGTACAAGGGTGTGTTTATCTGTGGGAACTGAGAAAAGAGCTTAGCTAGTATCAGTTTCAGAAAAGAGTGGGAAACACTGAGTTTATATTTTTGGAGACCAAGAAAAACCTGGCTGCTATGATTTGATTTAAATCACACGCAAAAACATCAGCACCAGCTTCCAGAAATATACATCATTTGAATAAATAACCTGACTTTCCCTTACTGCTCTGCTTTGCAGAAAGCAAGCAAGAGTTAAAACACAAGAGCAAATTTTAGACAAAACCTCATGACTAGCAATCAGTGTTAATAAGATTCTTTTCCTCTTGCAAGATTCACAGAAAGCCCTCGATCCATGCCGAGCACATTCAAAGGCAAGGGACTAAGAGCTCCCCTCACAGGTTCATTATCATTCTCAGGTTATCCCAAGCCAAGTGAATCAGGAAAGCAAACGAATTAGTGAGAATTAAGGAGCCTCTGTGGTCTGAACCCACTCCAAATCTCAGCTAAGATGAAAGGTAGGCGCTGATGTCTTATGTCCCAGGGTTCTCAGGATTGGAGCCCCAGAACCTAGCTGTTCCTCTAGAGCTTTGCAGAAATGTGCAGGCAGTTAATGTTGCCTAACATCTCCTGACCGTGGGTTCAGCCATGTGGGAGAAGTTTTACAAGGCTGCAAAACCAACCCCTTTCACTCACAATTAATTACAGAAGACTTGCTATAGCACCTACCTGTCAATAAGTCCAGAGTGGATGCTTGTCTTCTTATATCGGTCACTTACTGATAATCAAAGATACCAGGGTAATGCTTTATTATATGATGATATCATGGAATTTTTCAAGAGCAAATCTATAAAATATTTGAACTGCGAAGTCTTAGGCTTCTTTGGAAGTAATACTTTAACTGAGAAACAGGATTTGAATGCAAACTAAAATCCTTGGAATTACGGAAGTTTTTGTTATTGTTTTTATTGTTGTTTTAAATGCCACTGGCAAAGCAGCGAGGGTGAAAATGCCAGTGAGGGAGGGAGCATGCCTTTCTACTTATGGAGATATGAAGATCCTTGGAGCATCTGTGGGATTTAAACAAAACATGTCGTAAAGGTTTGAGAGTAGCAGTTTGCTTTCATTAAATACTTGTTACTGCTAATTACATTTGATCACTACAAAGAATACAGTTTAATTAAAGAAACACAGTGGATAGGAAAATATTTGATTACCAAAAGAGAACAATTTATCTTCGCATTAGTAAGTAGGGAAAAAAGTAATTGTGACTGTATGTTTTTCAGTATGGTATTGGTTTATATGGAGAGGTTTTAGTCTATTTGTAGGGAAAAATCTTATTTCTATTACTAGGATTACAATAAAGTACTAATTTCATATCATGTCATATCATGAAGCTTGCATGCATACTTCAATTTATTTAACATAAGTAAATATTTAAAAAGTGAAACAACATTTGGCAAATGACATTAAACAACATGTTCTAATATCAGTCTGCATCAACATATATTCTTTCTCTGGAGATGGTTTCAATGTTGACTCTTTCAGTGATTATTGAAATGTGCTGTGACATTACATGCTTTCCCTAATCAACATGTGTTTTTAATTTTAAATTTGCAAGGTAATATTTTGGCAGTGGTCTGGAGGAAATTAATGGAAAATGAAGGCAGATAACTATCCTGTAACTAAAGCCTTCCATTCATGTTGCTTGTATATCATTATATATAATCATTCTTTTAGGCAATCACACTAGAGAAAGGAATCCGAGTGGGTTCCGTATAATATTTTAGGTAATCTAAGCACCTCTTAAAATATATGTATATATATATATAAAAATAACATTTTTGTAAGCAAATACACATATATGCATATATATTTATATATCATTTTACAAATGTTTGTATGTATTGTGAGAATTTTGATTTTTACCCATAATAAAAAAAAAAAAAAAAGTTTATCTTTCCTACGTCAATTTAGTTTGAGTGAACTCCTATGAGTTCTGCAAGTTTAACAGACAAAGGTATATCTTATATAAGATATTAAAATCTTAAGAAAAAGGACAATTCAGGTATTTACAATATGTAAATGTCAGGTATGACTCAGGCCTAAAAACAACTGAAGTTTCTTTTTTTAGAAAAAAAACAGGCTTAACACCATAAAAAGTATTCAAACAACAAGTGCATCAATAATTTTGCTTCATACTTTAAAAAGAACTGATTTTCGTCTTTCCATTTTAAACATATATCTGTGAATTTTGGAGAATATCTTGTTTGTAAAATCTTTGGACTTTTTGCATTTTCTCTAATAACCCTTAAGCACTGCTACAATTTACATAGCCATGTATTTAGACTATTGCATTGCTAAAAAACTTCTCTTTTATCCCTTAGAGAAAGGCCAACCTAAAAATCATATTTAAAATGTAGTTTAAATACGTTTGAGGCATCATAGCTATTTTTGTTTTAACATTATATTTTAAATGTTTAGTTTCTCTTTGACATTTATAAAAAATAATACTTGAAACCAAGAAAGTATGTATTTCCAATTATATACAAGTAGAAAAGAGAAATGCTATTTTTGCTCTTGCATTGCATTCTGTTTTATTCTCATCATTTCTTATTATCATTTAAATATCTTCTAATCAGTTTTTCCTTCTTTTTGCAAAACGAAAATAATCTGACACTTTTGGGTAGAGGAGGAAAATAAAATTCCAGGTTTTTGATAAATTATATTAATGTGTATGAAAACCTGCATGTTCAAAAGTGCTAAAGCCGTAAACAATTTTCCACTGAAATCAGCTTTTACTAGGTTTCTGAATAAAGCATGGGAAAGCAATCAGAAGAGTTTAGCAAACAGATAGCCCAAAGAGAAGCTTTCTGCATGCTTCCCTCAAAGCAGAAACACACCCTTGTTAATAGAAATATTATTTAAACACTGTGAATCATCTGCTGTCTGCAGCAGTCGCACCAACCAGCAGTCCTGCGTTAGCACAGCAGCCTACCCTGCCCTTGCGCTGCCCACAAATGACCAGGGAAATCCCAGGGGTACTCTTGAATTTCTGCATTCCCATTTCTTCAGCTGTAAAATATCTGTCACTCATATCCTACATTGGCCAAAGTGACACCTGCCACTCACAAGAACAAGGACAAATTATTGTGCCTCCTCCAACCGCATCCAGAAATGAGTACAGAGCAATGGTAGGGTCATGCATCTAAACGGGCATTGTTAAACTTTGCAAGCTGTTTTGGGGTGTTTCTTTCAAGTAAGCTAATTGCAGCAGCTTATTGTTGTTTCACATTACATGTGCTTTTGTGGTCCCCTGTACATCTTACTGACTTACAAAGAGCTAGCAAAATATATATTGAATAAACTTAAGCATATCACTGCAGGGCAATGTGGTGTTATTGTCATGAATGGAGCATGGCTTTGTTGAGGTTGTAAATGTCACCATTGGAGGGCTTTTAGGATCCTTTTAGGGCCAAAATGTGTGTGTGTGTGTGTGTGTGTGTATCTGAGAGAGAGAGAGGGAAAAGGAGGCAGAGAGAGAGAGCTCTGTCATCATGTCGCATGAGGTTATGCAACATTCTATCTGTTGGTGATGAAATGTAACATGACAGAATGTAATGTAATGTAATGTATCAAAAAATGTAAATAATATACTTTGCGGGATTAGATATCTGCTGTCAATTCCTATAGTAGGGATCTGAACTCAGTTTAGTGAGGCGAACAGAAGCTCAGTGAATGCCAAACTGGCCATGGTGTTTGGGAACCAGCACATAGCACAGTTCACTGATTTCCCCAATTACTTTGGGGTAGTTTGGCATGTATAGAAATGTTGAACAAAAGTTCTCTTGTTGGACACTTCTGAGAAGTAATTTGATTGTTAATTACAAACACTCTGGGTGATTGCTCTGCATAATTGTTTTACTCCTTTAGCACTCCATTAGAAGCTTATCCACTGAAGGTTTATTTTTAGTTTTTAAATTTTTAACATCCTCCTTATATCAAATTGATGCAATATGAGTGACTCCTCCAGCTAAAATCCTTTAACCAGCCAGAGTAATCCAGTGCCTCCTGTGAGGAGCAGAAGAGGAGAGATAGTATGATCACAGGCATTTCATCTCCAACAGCATCTGTAATCAAGCAACAACCACACACGCAGGCACACACACACACACGTTGAAAAATTCTCTACCTTTTGAGAAATAACTTCAGTCGTATGGTCTAAATTGCTTGACAATTGTAATGAGTAAAAGGCACTTCTCAAAATTAAACCAAACACCTTCCAGATACCATTTCTTTTTATTCTTAAGCTTTAGTCTCAGCTCTCAGCAATGGAGAGCACAAAACAAGTCCACGTTGCCTTAAAGGTAAGTGGGCAGAAGCTCATTTGATTCTGCATTCCTGAGAATGGAACCTTTTATTTGCTGTCATAGTGATGACTTTTAATTGTCCTAATAAATAAGCTTTTAAAAAGCTTCTAAAATGTTCTCTAATAACACACTTTGGTCTTTAGCCATAGAAATGCAGAAATAATTAGAAGTGGCATTGTGTACACTGCCTTCTGGACTGGGCTGAAGGTGAAGGAGAAAGTCTCATGCTATCCTTGTCAGCTGCAAGGGTAATTACTGCTGGCTGAAATTACTCAACATTTGTTTATAAGCTCCCCAGAGCATGCTGTAAATAGATTGTCTGTTATAGTCCAATCACATTAAAACGCTGCTCCTTGCAAACTGCTACCTCCTGTTTTCTGTAAGCTAGACAGCGAGAGCCTGCTGCTCACTTATTGAGCACGGAGAATGGAAGAGCTATGTTTAATGTGATTGTTTTCATTAGCTTCTTCTCTTTCCAAGATCACATTTGTCGTTTTCAGAGTCTGAATGCTTGTGGAGTACATTACTTTCATTAGGATTATTTTATATGCTTTAGGGAGGATGGATTTCATTATTATTGGAATAAAACAGTTTGGAAGAAAATTTTTAAAAATACCGAAGAGTGACCACATATATTCCTTTCCTCACATGGGATTTATCTACATTGAGTTTTAGGAAGTTCATATCATTTACTAGTTACATCCATTTGATTACATTTCCTATGTATTTTTACAGAATTCTCACTATTTGCCTAATACTAGATTAGATACTACGACAACTATTACTTTTAGGGATATTAAAATTTAGCAGGGACTTGGATACATGATAGAGTTAAAGAGTAATAACATACGTGATGAAATGCAAATTTGAAATGTAATAAAGTACCATAACAGATAAGCAAAGTACACATATTGTTGATCAGCAAGTTTTTGTGTTTGGAGTGTGAATAGAATTTACTGTCCTGGAAAGGTAATAAAGCTTTATGAATGAAGTTAATTTTGTCCTCCCTAAAGGGACCAGAGACTAACCATAGAGTGGTTAGCTCCACCGTATTTTTGGTGAAAACTTTCTTCCATTATAGACAGGAGAGATTTAATTGAACCTTTGGGCTGTCCTTAAAGGTTTTGAATCAAGTAGAAAATAGGAAATTAAAAGCAGTTCAACATAAAGAACCTGGATATTCACTGAACCAAATCCTGCCAGAGTCCAAGTTTGTTCTCGAATTGATTAGTAAGTAAATTTAACCACTTTGTTCTTGTTCATGCTGGGAAAAGAATTGGGAAAAATTCCTGACTTGTTTCCATTTAAAATTGATCCAGGTTTCCAAAATCTGGGTGATTATGTCTTTATATCAGTCTCAAATAGAAAATCTGAATTCATCAAGAGAATTAACCACTTTATAAAACTGTCTTGTAAGGGACATATGTTGAAAAAATATTGCAGAGAAGGATAGCACTTGGTTGATGACAGTCACAGGAACAGGAAATGCAAATTGTATAAATTCAGATTTGAGAGACAACAAGACTAATTGTAATGTAGAGAAACAGTAGGTATAATCTTACTTTCCAGGCAATACTAAGCCTTTCCTTTGTATGCTTCCAGATTTTTCTCAGAGAAATTAACCTTCCAGTTTATCTAGACTGGAACTGAAATGGGATTTTGGAAGACTCCCATTTTCTATTATGCCTACCAATGTCACTAGAAAATAATACAAAACAGAAAGATATTTGTGTACTAGAAATGGTGATTCAATTATATTTTACAATAATACCTTTAAGTACCATATTCTTAGCTTTAAAGTGCAGCAAAGAGCATCAGCTGCAGGTCAGATTTTGGGTAACATATATATTGCTTGGGAAAGCCAGGGATGTTTTACATAGAAGAGTAATAGAACATGGGGATGCCAGTAATGTATTCATTTCATAATGTTTGACTAAATTTATGTTCAAGGAGAACTAAAGCTAAATAAAATCATTCTTTAGGGCTGGCACATATTGTCTTAAAATAGACTGGATTCATTTGTAATCTATAGAACATTTTTATATGTTCCCCATTACTCATTTTATGCCATTAGAAGAGCACTGAATCTTTAAAGAGAAACTTCCTACAGCTAAAAAAGACATTAAGGGGGAAAAATGCTGGGAGCCATAGTGACAGGTACAACTAAGCTTGTATCCTTCGGTTCCCTGGAAACCAGTCAAACACTATCTCATCTTGCAATGGTTGTGTCTGATCCTCTGCTTCAGACATCTTCCTAATAATGGCAACTGCAGAGGTGACTCTCTGCAAATAAGGGCTTGCAGCCACTGGGCATCCATCACATTTCTCCAGAGCAACATTAGACCACCCTAATGGGTACTCCCGTCTTCATTATGATATTAATTCTCTAAATTTCCGAAGTGATTTCATTTGTAATATGACAAAGGCTAGCTGCTCAGGAGACAAACTGTTTTCATCCCCCTCCTGCATGCTCACAAAGGCTTGCTCTCTTTAGTCTTTGGGGGAAAAGGAATTTATAGCATCAGATCTCTTGTGATACACAAGGCTGGCTAACAGCTACACCACCTGCCAGCACTTCATGCCTGGCCATCCAGCCTGAAGCTTTCTAAAGCAGTGGTTGATGAGTGGAGCATGGATGTTGGTTTGGAAAGAAACTATGAGGAAAGGAAACAGCGGCAGAATAAAAAACTCGGCATGGAAGCTGAATGGGATTTGAGGGTAACAGTGGGGTCAGAGAGAGGCTAGAAACAGAATCAATTGCAATAAGGCTGGTTGGGGAGATGCTATCTAACAACATGATTTTTCTCCCTTGTACATTTCAGCTTTTGTTGTGGCTACAGATTCCATGGCTGCCAACTGTATACAACTTCCAAAATCTGGTAATTCATTTTCCTTTCAATATATTAACCTCTGTTGACTTTAATTCTGTCCACTCACATCAAAATTAGCTTTTCTTCCACAATGTTCACTAGATCTTAACATATTCGCATGCAAAACAATCCAGTCTTGATCAACATTGAGAACTTTCCACTCCTGATCATCATTGTAACTGAATTTTAGCATCAGTAATAAAATGTCTGAATTGAGTGAGTAAATTCTAAATATTGTAAAGGTCCAACATTGGTCAAAATACTGATGGGGATCATGTTTTTTCCTGCTGTCCTTTTCCTTGCCTTCTTGCAGCTCCTTACTCTTTCCTTAATGACTGACACCTATTTTAAGTTAAAAAAAATCTTGTTAGAAAAGCCTAAGTAAATATTCTTATTTTGGTATAAGATATAGCCTCAAAAGTAGCTCATTGTTACTTAAAAACCTAATACCCTCGTTGGAAGGAGCTCAGTTTAGTAGTTTGAGGTTGATTTTACTAGCAAACTATGCAAACTTGAGAAAGCTAATGAAAGAAATTACCTGGGCTTTTGTTTCCTCAATTTTAAAGTGAAGGATTTGGACTATACACTCCAACAAGTTTTGGTATTTTATATTATTCATAGTATATTCACAAAAATATTTAAATCTTAATTTCTATTATATCTGAATTTTTATTTAAACACTTCATGTCCATGAAGGATTCATTTAGACCAAATTCATTATTACAAATTGAGTATTCATATCAATGACTTAAATTTCAGGATATCTGCAGACCATTGTTGGATTTAGAATTTTTTAAATAGCTTTTAATCTTTAATAGATTTAGTGGAATATAAGTAGAATTATTAGTGGGATATGACCACATACATTATATATTTGCTATTAGAATTATCAAAATAAAAAAATTGCAAAATTTTTATAATAAAGTAAAGCATTTATTTGGTAGTCATAAATTTTTCTACTTTTCCCAAATCACAGATTCTTCAAAAGAAGTTCTTTGGAGCAAGAGTACATTTCTAGACATTTCTTCTCTCATTCATCCTATTTTTCAATTTCAGATACAATTCTGTATATTTTTTAAAGTTTTATTGATTCTTTGGTTTTTTAAAAAAATACTTAAAACTAAGCTTTGCTTATTCAATCTATAACTTCTCTGGAAATGTTACATTTTTTCCCTTTAGAAGTTGAGAAAGAGTTCTTTGTTTTCTTCTGACAATTAAGTTTCTAGAATAAATCATGTCTCAAACTGTAATGCTTTCCTTCTCAAGATTTCCAGAGGATAAAGGATATACTCTAATATTTTTAAACATGAATCTTATGGATATTTGCAAAATATGTGATCAAACCATTCTTAAATTAGCAATGTCTGATTTCAACTCTTACATCCAACTACCAGGCACTTGTGTCTACACAGTTGCTAGAAACTTCGTAGATTCCTGTTCCCTTCCTAGTCCCTTCTACAGCACTGGAGTCCCCCAGTCAACTGTCACTGCTGTGGCATCTTGCCTGATGACATGATGTGTGGGGCAGGGCACAGCGTGGAGATTCCTGATACTCCTGAAGAGTTTTCATTGTGGGAGTTGCCTTTCTTGGGTCCCAGGTTGAAGCAAAAGAGTTGAGTTAGATTTGTTCTATCATCAGAAATGTATTGAGAAATCACTATGTACAAAACTAAGAAAGTCTTCCTAGTGCCTTACTCCTCTCAGCCTCCCCGACTGTAAAATGTCCTCCTCATATGATTAGAATCATTCAGGCTCATAACATATATGTGAGGCATAGGACCTTTGCTGTTGTATTAGTTCTGGGTAGATGACATTTTACTACAGTCTAAAAAAAATAAACAGGTAGAGGATTATCAGACCTCTGACATTTGACTGAAAATCTATATTAAATCTGAGCTCCTTGAATTCATGGGTCAGTACTTATTTATATTTTAATCATCTAGTCTTAGTACATAGTAGGTGCTTAATATATGCCTCTTGAATAAACTGAACCTAGCATCAGGATCCACAACTTACACATTTCCATTAAAGTTTACATTACAATGTAGAAATTCAAACCGATGGTTCAATTTTTGGAATTAATGAAGACCCTGCAAAGAGAAATAGAATGCTATTATGCTTTGGCTAATATATATATATATAGCATATTTTAATAACATTTTATATGATACTAGAAATAGTTCATGGTCAATAATTTCATTTTAGGCATAAGCAAAACAAGTGTCTAAATCATCTTAGAAGTAAAGATAATTATTCTTAGAAATAAAGTCATATGAAGAACTATTTAATTATTTCTATATCGCTATTTTACAACTTTCTCTCAACTAATATATTTTAAGATATTAATTCGTAGAAATGTTTTTCACTTAAAAATAAGCAGAGCAAAAAAATCATTAGTGACTGCTCTTGCAGCAGCAAAATGTTTTAGCAGTCATGTATACAAAGTTGGTGACCAGAAAGGATTCAGTGATTCTGCATAAACTTAGCCTGTGGGCAGATGTTTGGGTTCCTGTTTCCCATAGTTGCCATCTTTAGAGATCCAGAATAGGGTTTAGATTGTACCCTAATGATTGTTGTTTCTTGGATATCATATTTCTGATCTAGCAGACCCCACTAAGACCTTTTTAAAAATGCATTTGTGAAAAGGTCTTAAGCTAATCTAGCCCTTCAGTTACAAAGTGAGGTTGAGGTTGTTTGGCTAAAAGAGGTGTATAGCCGTATTAATAACGAGAAAATTAGCTTTCCTGATATGATGTACTTTCGCTTTCCTGGAGCTAAACCCTCAGGGCAGGGGGTATTGTGGAAAAACTAAGAAATTGTCGAACTTTTCATAGTCACTAGATGTTAGCTTATAGCATATGGGGATTGTGGGAACATATGGGAAATAACTCTCAATTGTAGTTTTTAAAATTTTAAATTCATTCATAAAATGTGGTGCATATAATGTAAGAGTACTAGTCTAAATATTAAGAACCCTGGGTTCACTTTCAACTTGGTCAAGAAATGGCTCTTTGACCATGGACAAGCCACTTAACCCCTAAGAATTTTAGTTTTCTCATTGTTCAAAAGAGAAAATTGATGTAAATAATCTCTCAGGTCTCTTCCTGCTTTAAAATTCTAAAATAATTGCTTTGTCAAAAAAGCAAATTATGCTTCTTTACTATTTTACAGTCATTCCTTACTTTTAAAAAAAAGTAAACAGAATTTTCATTTACTCTATTATTTTAAAAAAAATACTTGCCAAAAAATATGCTTCTTTTTATATAGTTACACCATTCTCTGTTAGTAGGTTGTTGCTATTTGAAGTAACCTTGGCATTTTGGGCTGAAGAGCTTTCCATAAATAGGTTACTTCAATAGACATTTTCCTCCAGAGTAGCAAATTTCCAATATAACAAAATTCTATCATTAGTATTTCAGTGATAGCAGAAGCATCAAGTCAAGTTGCAATAGTAAAAGAAGAGTTTAAAACTACTGGTTTATTTTCCATTTGATTAAAAAAAAAAAAAAGAGTAGAAAACCACTGGCAATTTTCGTTTTTACTCAGCTAAGAAAGCCAAATGAGTATGTTAGAGGTAGTTGTCTGCTTGGAAAGCTACTCCCTCAGACACCTGCATGGCTCATGCTGCCATTTTTGGGGGGTTTCTGCTAAGATGTCGACTCATCAGACAGACTATTCCTGACACTGTTGAAAATAGTATCCCTTGTCACCCCTATCTCCTTCCTCTGGTTTACTTTTCTTTTATAATGTTTATCACCACCTGTAATGTATTTATTTATTGTCAGTGTTCCTTGCCCCTAACAAGAATGGAAACTCTATGAAAGCAAGCATTGTGTGTACTGTGTTCACTGATGTGTCACTGGTTTCCAAGACAGTACCTGGCACTATAAACATTAAATGAATGAATACCTGTGAAAACTTAGTGCTATGCAGAATCTGTCAATTAGAGGGAATAGCTCCAGTGTGGACTAAGGAATATTTCTTGCACCAGGGGAAAGCCCAGGCCCTAGGCTAGGGCTAACCAACTCAGATGCTTACAGTGGACAAAAAGTTAATTGTAAATATATGGGTAAAAAACCAATGGGAGGGGGCCAGGATGTAGATAGGGAATGGGAAGTTAAGGTTTAAAATGTACAGGGTTCCTATTTGGAGTGACAGAAATGTTTTGGTAATAGATGGTAGTGATGGTAGCACAACATTTGAACATAATTAACAAACTGAAATATATATCTGAATATGATTAACAGCAGAAATGTTAGCTTGTAAAATTTTCAAAATTTTAAAAAATTTAATGGAACTATGCTACACAGTGAGCTCTAAGTTAAACGATGGACTTTAAGTTAATAGTATAATTGTAAAAATGTTCTATATTCAACTGTAGCAAATATTTCACACCAATGCAAGCTGTTGGTGGTGTGATATGTAGGGATTCTGTATTTTATGCATGATTGTCCTGTAAACCTACAAGTTCTCAAATAAAAAATACATATATATTTTAAAAACAAAGGGAGTGGTAAGAAATATAGTGAACTGGAAAAAATGTATCCATATCCAAAGAAATTCAAACACTGTGGGAACCAAACCACAGGCAGCTATGTGTTGTCTTTGGCTCAGGGACCACATGCTTACAATCTATGCTAGGTAACCTATGTGGGACTGCAGATAGGGATGACCTTGGCTCTGTTATGGAGGCAAAATATAAACCAAAATAAATAAAACCTAAAAGGGAAGTCACCTGATGATTTGAATAGCTATTGATGTAGAAGGTCACCCAAAAACAGAACTTGAGCCCCTGGATATTGAACCTGATGGTGACATCAGGGTGTTTATCAATAATTAACTTGATATTTTCAGGAGAACAATGTTTAATATGATTCCAAGTATTCACTATAAATCATTATTTCTCAAGTTGTACATCTCTCACTTCTTGAGAAAAGTTCCTTTTTCTGCAATCAGTTTCCATTTAGGAAATTAGGTCATTACAAAAACCGTATTTCTGACATGCTTGTTTAAAGCAAAAATGGCAAGCTAGCAAATTCTAATCACCTTCCACTCTTTCATTGTGTAGTTTTATTTAAGGCTTCTTATGCTTTTCAGAACTCTTTACAAAGACTTTTCTATGGAAAATAAAATATACAGGAATAGAGAATTTAAGGTACAGCAAAGTTTCTGTTCCAGAGAGCTGCATTGACTGCATGGGTGTTTGCTATATTGTTTCAAGATATACTTACAAAGCTGTCTTCTGCTTGTTTATAATTGCCCCAACTTCCACTCACCAAACAATAGTTGTTAAGGTGTCTAGTTTCCCTTTTTCCCATATCCATCTTAGGTGCAGAGATAAATCCAACATGCAAATATACATGTAGACAGTTCATCTTAGGCATAAGGAGTCACTCTGCTTAGCTTTCGAGATATTTTGTGCTTCTTTGGTCTTCTTAAATCCTGCCTTAGGGTTAATATTGAAACTAAGCTTGCAGATCAACATGGAAATACTCTGCTCCTCATCTTCTACCTACCTACTCCCAGGAACCTGAAGGGATCAAAGTCAGTGGGAGGGAATTGGTTGTGGGATTCTCTTCCCTCTGTATTTAGTTTTCTTTTCTAACAGTCATCTAGTTCCATGGCTGGAAAGGCATAACTACTTAGATAGACCTAGTTAAACATTTATAAACATGTTAAAAGAAAGGATGGACTCAAATCCAATAAAGAGGCCATTAATGTTTCTATTTAATTTAACAGACATTTATTGAAAGCTGCCCATGCTCTAGACCTTGTGCTTGGCTTCTGCTGCCAAGGGGTTGACAGTCTAGAGGAAGAGATGACATGCCTTCCGAGTACATTACATGCGCCATAGTGTAAAGGACCACCAGGCCAGACATGCCAATAGAAACATCATCTTTGGCCATCCTGCAGGATGTGTGTAGTGATATATGATTAAATTTATATTTCCCATTTTTTAAATTTAAAAAGTCCAAAATTTTAACAGGATATGCATCCTAAATTCTGATTTGAATATTGACAAGAAGAAAAGGAGTGATCAAAGATACATGAGAGTTTCTATATGATGTGGTAATCAGAAAGGGTGGCTTTTGCAGTATTTCTCAAGCTTTATTTGTCTGTCAGGAAAAGTAAATTCCAGGGGTAGTCTAGTTCCCCAGAGTTCAAAGCTGGAAACTATTAACAGAAGTGCTGATCTTAGCTGTCCTGAGGGTATAGAAAGCGTAGGGAGAAGGTGTTTCTCAGGTACTAAATATAGATTAACAGAGCCCCAATCAAATGGTGATGTTCTTCAGGAGCAAAGGCAGGCGACAGGTACCTGGGGAAGGAAAACGAGGTTTGAATGAAGCCATTGTGAACTGCGCAGTTTTCCATGATGTACAACTGTGCACCTGACAAGTATATATGTAGCCAAAGTGAAAAATGCATAACTGCCAAACTGGGCACATACTTCCCTCTCAACACAATTGAGGCTGAGCTTCTAATGCATCTGTGATTTGGGTCAGTTGATAAATACCGCAGTTCTGTCCCCAGGAAATATGAATGTGTATAAAGTTCTTGAATTTAGCATTTGAAATAGGTGGAATGAGCTAATCACCTTTCCCTTTCCCCTCCTGCTTGCTTCTCCTTTTCTCTTTTCTTCTCCCTTCTCCTTTCCTGAATTTGTGATCTAGAAATTATTCAAACTGACTTCAAGTTCTGTCATTTCTTCATGGGTGTTTTATGCCTGTTCTTAGATTTTCATCTTATCATTGGGTTTAGAAGAGGTGCTGTATCATTACATTAAAACACTTCACTCTGATGAATCCGTTGACTTGGTTAACTCCAGGGTGGCAGGAACCAAACTAAGTTCTAAAATGATCCACTGGATCTTTTCTGCATACATTTAAAAAAGAAAATTAAAAGAAAGAAAAGATTAGTACCATAATTTAAGCAAATGCTACATTAAAAATAAAGAGCTACATTGCTAGACATTAAAGCCGTTAATTATGGTTTTGTTTAAATCTTGAAGATATTAGTTTTGTGTTTCTTCTGCAGGCAGCTGATATAACTGGAGATTATATACTGCTGGATGAATATTTTTTATCCTACTTGATTGTTTTATTGTTCTGTCCCTCAGTTCATGGATGCAACTTGCTGCATGTGATTATAATATATATGCTAGGGTTATATGGTCTTTCTTTTCTGTGTAATCTTCAGAACCATGTAATAGGAGGGTAATTATCTTACCCTAAACATATAGCATTATGAAGAACCTTGAGTATATTCTTCCTGTATTATTTCTCTCACACATAATTCTCCAAATGTGCATGTGCTTGTTTTGAGATGACTGACTTTTCCCATTGTGGGCAAGATGATGATTAATCATCTGGACTACTATCTATGCTTAAATGCTTGTCTCTAGCACTGAATGAAAAGGAGTTATTATACTAGCTTAGTAAAATAGTTTGCATAATACAGACAACTATTAGAATTGCCATATTGGTAAATGTCATCACTACCCTATCACTTGAATACATTTCAAGACAATATCTGTAGGAATACATAATATAAATCTGATTCTGGGCATAACTATACAAAATTTTCATTTCCAAACTCTTTACTTATAATATTAAAACACTCGAAATTTTAAATGGTGGGTTCATTGTCAAGTGTAATGTACTTTTCATTCTGAAGGGACAAAAGCCTTTGTATCTACCTAAGTCTGCATGGAAACGCTACTAGTAGTTTTCAGAGAGGACTTTACCGGATAAGACCATTCCTACTTTCAGGGTGTCCTGTGGTGTGCTCCATCCAGTTGTAATAGGAAAAAGAATGATGAAAGAAGTGAAAGGGAAAGCTTTTTTGTTTATTTGGAGTCAACAGAGTTTTATTTCTCTCTCTCTCTCTCTCTTTCTGTGTGTGTGTGTGGTTGGTCTTTTGCAATAATAACTGGGTGTTTAAAAATAAATCACATGAATAATGTCCCCAAACTGGAGAACAGTTTCATGAGTAAATATCCACTTGTGATAAGTCTGAATTTGCTCTCTGTCTTTGGCAAGATGCTGCTTCTCACCTTGGAGCACCACTGTTGGCAGATCACAGCAGCCCTTCCCATAGAATGGTGTCATACCTTGACTATTCAAAATAAGTGAGGGTTGCATTCCTCAGATTTGCTTTTTAAGAAAACATGAGTTTAGAACTTCCAAGAGTATAATGTTTAAAGTATCACCTGGAGGTGGGAAGCCTCAGAGAGAAAAGTATACACCAATATTTTCAGTTACCCTTCCCAAAATCTGGATGTAAATTACAATAAGCTTGTGCAATAAACTCTGAATTATCTTTTAATGCAAGTGTGTACCTTTTGAATATTAAGATCTAAGGAGTTTATATTTCCTTTGCAAGTGACAATGAGGGGGAAAGGCTTTGAGGAGTATTAGATGGCAAATGGAAGCCACTTTGATAGCAATCATTTTTAACAGAGACGCCATGAAGTAGGTAATTTACAGTTGTGTGATCTGTCGATTACTAGAAATGACAGAAGGGATATGTGCTTAGAATTGATGCTGATGTGTACATGACTCTCAGGTTGATTCCTGAAGAAGAATGTCAATAGCTCTATGATGTTGAAGTAAGAGCATGCTACCTGGATCCAAAGCACTTGAATTTGAACTGCATCTCTGCTCATACTTATATTTATTTATGTATGCATGCATACATAAATATATATATAATATTATATATATATATATATATATATGTAGTAACTTTTCAAAGTCTCAGAGTCTGTTTATCCATGAAATTGAATAATATATGTGCCTTTCACATCTAATGTGCTTTGTATCTGGAAGTTAGGTAATATAGTTACAAGATGGGCAAGACACAATCTGGGCCCACAAAGAGATCAAGGGTATGAGCAGAGGTCAGATAAGCAAATAGGAATTGCACTAGTCCAGGAAGAGTTATAAAAGAGGTTATATTGGGTAACTCTATCACCTATCTTGTAATAATTTGCATAAATCTCTCTGAACCATGAAATTCTTGGAGTCAAGAATCATTCATAATCTACCATATAATCACCAGAAACTAGAAAGGCTAAGTGCATAACAGGCACACAAAGCATTCTTGTGGAATAAATTATTCTTGAGACACTCAGATTGCACAAAAGATGTAGCCCAATATAGGAGAAGCTAGTCATAGAACCAAATACTGTGTGCATGCTCCTGGGTCAACACCAAGTTTACAAGCAGGTAGATGAGGGCTTAAGTGTTTGATTAAATGAGATCATATTTCTAATATACCTGACATAGTATCTGGCAGGCAGTTCAATAAACAGCACGATTATATGTTGGTGTGATATGGAGTGGGAACCATAAAACATCCACCCACCCAAAATATCACCCTCAGCAGCCTGTCTTACTTATTGATTAATTGAAATTTCACCATTAGACAGTCATTCTGACAACTGAGAAATTGAATCCCCAGAAGTATTCTTTGAAATGTTTACAGTCCCTGGAGAAAGATAAAACGTTTAAACTATGGTGAATCCATAACACTCGACTATTAATTAATTTTTGATATGAGCAAGCTTACTATCAGAACCCAATAGTTTGAGTTGTAGGGGTATAGCTTAGTAAGAAAGTAAGAAAGAGGGAAAGTCTTGTTGTTGAGAACTTGACCCATTAGGGTAATCCTGGAGTTCTCTTTTCAGCAAGTAACAACTTGATGCCATTGACTCTTTGAGCTCAGCACTCTGTGAAGTTCTAAAGAGTGGAGAGAGGATGCTGATTGCAATCTTCACCTAGCTGTGGGCTAGTCTTGGCTGTTTTTGTGTAAATCTGCCAAAAAGGCAGAGAAACTTCATGTGCTGAACTCCCTTTCTTAACCTCCCATACGAAGTGAGAAATAATCCTAAGAATACATCAAAATGGGAGTTTTCATAGGAGTTAAAATGTGCATTTCCTTCCCTGCTCCTAGGTTGCTAGGAGAGGACATCAATTATGAACTGGAAGAGTTGGTATGGGGCAGGAAGTAAATATGAGAAGCTCTGTAGACCACTTTGATTATGCACTTCCCCTTCCAACCCAAGTGTCACTCACTTAGGCATTCTTATGGAGGAAAAGCTGTCAGGCTGTCATACAAGGGAAATGCTGAAACAAAATATCAGTCTGCACCTTAAATGTTGGAAGTCAAATACTGGTCATGGAGATTGTTAAGCAAGTCTAAGGAACAAAACTCCAAAGTCCATGGGTAGAAACAAGTCCTGTAATTTTCTGTTTAAAATAGACAAGATTTAGCAATTTGCATTTATTTTTCAATATTAGAGAATAACCCGTCTTATTTGTGTTTGCAGCAGATACATGAATGGGTGAAAATTACATATTACAATTTGCTGTGAAGATCTTATTATCCCAATTAAGTGTCTGTGTAGTTAGCACATTCTGCAGCCAGTTATCCTTCTAAGGCCTGGTGGTATTTCATGGTATGTCAGTCAATAACCCCTGTCCCCAGCCTAACTGCCAAGGGAATATATCTTGATTCCTAGGCAGAGGTTAGCTTTGGAAGTATAAAGTTATGTTTGTTAAATGCAAGCCTCGTGATCTCTGGAAAGCCTTAGCAATAATCTTCCTGCCCATTGCACAAATTCCTCCCTGTAAATGCCAGTGATCATGATGTACACAAGCATGTGCTCCAATCTCAGGATTTTACTTGAAAATGAAACTTCCTGCCAGCTTCTAAAGCCTCCCTCTCTGCTTTAATGTTAACATTTTGTTAAAGTATATGGAATTAGAAGGAGAAATAAATCAGCCTAATCACACAGGAATTAGGAGTACAACGATGATTTTTCAGTCATTTTTACAATGAACAATGGAAAAATGAATGTGTTAATTCATAGCCAGATTGAACACTTTAAAAAAATATTTAATTTTATTCCAAACACTTGTCTATGTTACTTATAACAAATCTTTTTTTAGATGACTCATCTGTGAGTCTAAATTTGAATAATACATTTTCCCTAACATCGTTTATTCTAAAGCGAAAAATTCATATTATGCCTGTGTGTACATAGACATAAATACACTCACTCTTTGTGGTTTTTGAAATTCAAGTTTAAATGTATGTAATTCATCTCCGAATACAGTACATCAATGTGAATAGATATGGATTCATATTCTCTTACTATAGCTCTCAGTTGAGTAAAATTTATTTCTACTATGAGAAAATAATCAAACAAAATAATTTAGCAGATAAGTTTTTTCTAATGTTTACCAGTGTTTAAATTTTATGACCACATATTTGAATCTTCAAAAAATAAAAGTATTCCCCTAACTGCTATAGATGACATAGAATCCGCTATCTTTTGGGTTATTTTGAAATTCATATTGGATTTACTGTCATTCTGAAAAGTGAATCCAAGTAACAAACATGCTTATTTGCCATAATTTTCTATCATACCTTAACAAGTAAATACATACTCAATTAGTAATAATAAATCATTTGGAAACACCTTTGCATTTAATTTAATTGTTAACACAACAAAAAAAATGTTTCAGGGCTGCTGCATAAGATTGGGCAGTTTGCATACTGCATAAAGATGACTGGTTCATGGGTTGATGGGCTGGGTGGGAGGTGAAATAGAGCCTGTTCTCAACTCCTGAGGGCTGAATCTGCCAGAGTGGACACCTCTTCTAATTCCCAGAAAAAGTATTATTTAGACTAACAGGACTCTCCAGCTTTGATCCAAGTTTAGTTTTCAGTATTAAAGTTAGCCTCTGAGACTATATCTTTATAGTCCAACCAGAACAACTATTTGAAAGAAGTAACCAGTAGAATGGACCTGACAAATTTGACTGATATTTTTCCTCTATTGAGTTCACTGCATTGACATAAACCATGTTTTTCTCATAAGGAAAAACATTTAGTTCAGAAAAATTCAGCCACGATTAAGAGATTCTATTTTCATTTTTATCCCTCATACACTAACTCCCTCATACACCAACTCTCTTTAACTCTGCTTGATAAATTTATTTTGAGCCAAAATCTGTCTCCTCTTTATTTTCCTCTTATTTTCAAGATATCTGATTTTCAAGATATACCTGCTTAGCATGACACAGAATTAGTATAACCCTCTCTCTCTTATATGACATACCTTTGACTATCTGGAGATAACCATCTGCTACACCCTTCTTTCTTTTTTTCTTTTCGGCCCAAGTCTTCTTCAGACTCTATCCTTTTCTCAAATGACTGAGCATTACTTTTCTTAATCTGGAGACCATACCTCCCTTAACGCATCCTGGGTTTGCTCCGGTGTTGCTGTTCTCATGTCTTTTCCACGTGAAGAAATGTCTCAGGTCTCACCGGTAACTGTTTTTTTAAATCCTTTGTACAGTACTTTAAATGTGTTGGTTAAATTTCATGTCGATTTTAACACTTCATTTCAGCAGGGTGAGATAATTTTGAAAGAATACAGACTTTAATAAGAACATGGGTAAATTCAAGCAAGTTGTTTGTTTTTTCCAATGAATTCACAGATTGCTATACTCATACTTCTGCATCTAAAATGAAATACTCAGCATTTAAAAATATTTAAAATGATTGCTACTACTCTTCCTAAAGATTTCTTAGTGCCAGATACTGTAAGCCTTTTATAAGTATTAGGCCATATGCTACTTACCACAACCCTATTATTATTCCCATTTTGCTGATAAATAAATGAGACTTTAAGAAAAAGGATGACTTAGGTAGAAAATAACATAACTGAGTCATATGTAGGTTGGTATGACACCGAAGCTTAATTAGGCACTATATTCTGCTGCTTGAGTTTGATGAGCCTCACTATCTGCAAAGTACAGACTTCTGCCGTATAAGCGGTTTGGTGTACGAAAACGATAAAGCAAATATTTAGCTGTCATCACAAATGCATATGCCTTTCTGTATCTATTTTGATCATTTTATTAACTTAAAAGCAAGGGAAGGAAAAAAACCTCAAATGATTCAGAAACCCCAATGATCTATTTAAACTATTAGACCTGCTCTACTACTCAGGATACTTGACTCCTGGCACTTCACTGAAAACAAAGGATATTTTCTACTCTGTCTTTTTTGCAACTTAGTTTCCACAACTGAATTTGATCCTGAAATGGAAGGTCTTATTTCTTCTTCTGTTGGTTTAAATTTATTGGTCTAGTTAGAAAGACTATTATAATTCTCAAAATCACCATCAGTTATCTAAAAGACTTAATGTTTTTTTTTTTTTTTTTTGGTGTTTCATTTCTTTTATGAGTTGACCAGGAGAACTTTGCACATCCAATAAAGTATTTAAATGCTGGCAAGGTCAGCTCTCAGTGTTGATGTGAAGCAGGTGTACTTTGTGTTTAGGCACCCCTATCTTCATGTCAAAATAATTTCCCTGTCTTCTGTAAGTCTGACCACCTTGCTTTTGTGCAAACCACAACTGTTTTCGTGCCTTTCTACGTTAAAACCCAGAAAGAAAAGTGCACACTAAGGAATTATGGATATCTTATTTGGGGCACTTAAATGTTGGGGACTTAAAAACCTTGCATTATCTTGATGTAAAAATGGATGTTGTTACTGCATAAAAACAAAGGCTATTAAGTTCCGAAAGAGTTTACTAATAATCTGCTTCAAACTCCTCATTTTATAGATTAGTAAACCGAGTCCCATAAAGCTTAAGTGACTTGCTCAAGTAGGGAGGCAAATTTGAGTGAGAAGACATTTGTGGTATCCTATAAGTCACTTCTTTCTTGCTTAGAAACATATATTTATCATTTGACCTTTGGTAATGAATATTTTTATTTGTAGATCAGAGTGTCTAATGATACATGTAGAATATTTTTTAAACCTTACATGTACTGTGTCTTCTGTCTCTGATAGGCAATAAATATAATTAATAAAAATAATGATAAAAATAATAACTAATATAGTAGAAAATATTGGTTGAGACCACTTACTATGTAATATGCTAGAGACTAAGATAAGTGTTTTATATTACCAGCTTATTTGATCCTCAAAATAACTCCATGATATTGGTAAAATTATCACCTTTCTTTAGAGACAAGGAAATTGAGGTAATTGAGTAAATTGCCTTAAGTCACACAGATGGTAGTGGCAAAGCCAAGAACTCAAACCCCAAAATCTGGGTTTAGGTTCTGTGCTTAAGCCACTATACATTCTTTCTGATAGAGGACTCATCCAGCTAGTTTTTCACACAAGGGATCAACTGGTATGTGTGTTCCTGTGTACATATATCTATGATATTCATATTATAGATCATATTGTGTTAATGTATGTGCAAAGTAGTTTTTCTATTTGTGAGCAACAAAAAGTTCAGAAAAAAGTTATTGAGTTATGGACACTGATTTTTACTCTAATGGCATTAATCTTATGTGATCACAGTTTGTTAAGAGAATGGATGAACACAAGAGTGGATAGGGGGATGGAGGGAATAAATAAACTATGTTTTAATTATTACAATTAAGGTAAATTATTAGATTTGCACAACCATTTCTTTATCTTAAAAGAACTGTCCTATGTCTTAACACAGTATTTGCTTACCAAAACTGTCGGTCCATAAATCAAGCAGCTAGCAGGCAAGAAAACCTGAGAGAGAGAGAGAGAGAGAGAGAGAGGTGAAAATTCAAGTATTCTTTACCTCCTCCACCCACTAGTTTGAATAGAAAAAAAAAAAAAAAGGTGTAATGATGCTTTGGATCAAGGATGTAAGAGGACATTTTTGTCACCTAACCTCCTCATGACCAATGTTCACACAGGCCACCACTCCCATCACCCATTTGAAATTCCTGAGACTGTTAAAAAAAAAAAAGACACAGCCTATTCTTAATTTCAAAATGAAATTTTAAAATTACAGGATGAAAAGGAATTTGGGCTGTGATTCATTTTGCTTCTAAGTACAATTACACTAAAACTAAATCTTGGTATTATTTCCTTCGAGGAGTTTTATTAACATGGAACCAGGAAATTTGTGTGCAGGAAACTTATTTCAAAGTTTATAATTGACTTCTTTTTTAGACTGTAGATACATATAGTTTATTTGTTACTAAATAAGAATATTCATGTTTTGTTTTCCAAGCATTTATGCTGTTAATTTTTTACCATGATAATATGTCTAACATATTTAGAAAATAAATCCCTAATACAATATGAGCCCTGGCATATTTAGGGTGTTACTGGGTTATCCAGAAATTGGAAAGACTGCTCTTATAATGACATCCTGTGATTCAGTTTAGCCAGCAAGCTTTTATATGATTAAAATTTATACCCAAAGTTGGTTAGATTCTTTATATTTCCTATAAACATACAGAATAAACATTCTTTGTCAATGTTGAAAGGGGAGAGATGAGTTTTAGAAGAAAAATTAGACACTTGATGTCAGTTAATTTTAGCCTCGCACTTTCATTTCACATAAAAATTTCAAAATATGGCAATGCATTCAGAAATATCAAATAAAGTTCAAACTGTTTAAACTTAATTTGCATCATATTACATCAGATCAAATTTCTAGTTATTTCTTCAATCAACATTTATGATATGCCTGTATTTTAATAAAGATCCATGAAATAGACTGAAGCTTTGGTTTTGCTACAAATGTACCACCTGTATATGTTATAAATATGAGACTAGCAGACATTTAGCATAGATTCATGTCAGTCAAACCAATGTCAACATGTTAATGCTCTTTTTTTTAATTGGATAATGGAGCTGAGGTGGCATTTTTATTATGACATCCTTTGAGATTGACATGTGTTTTTGCTGAAATACATTTGTGAACAATTTCAGAGTGTAAATAGTATAATTTACTTTCAGATGAAGTCTCCTTTTAGAAGCCTTTTTTCATAAATCTAAGAACTACAAAGTGATATTTGTTAACACCCTCTTTGAGGAGGGAGAAGGCAATAAAATACAAAATTGTTAAAAGTTACAGTTTAGAAATATGTATCTGCTTTATTTGTTGTTATGATTAGAGAGGAATGGATTGAATTAATATTTGAAACAGAATTGTAGCAAAATATCTAAGTGTCATACATCAACTGCTTTAAAAGAACCCATTATTTGTCTTTTGTTCTCTTTCCTTTAAAAAAGATAAATGCGTCTCCATTTGATTTTGTTATCAAACTTCTGTTTAGAGTCCAGTATTTGCATATTTGACAGGTTAAGAAAATAAACTAGAATACAGATGACATATTTGAGAATTCATCTCTCTGCAGTCTAGATTTTTATGGCGTTCACTAGATGATTTCTTTTGAAAAAAGAAAAGTTCTTTCAAGTCCATAGATCTACAAAATTACAAAGTTAATGATCAGTTTTTCCTATTTTATTTGCAATCTCTTTTATTCTCTTAAATTGCGAAGAAAAGAAACAACAACGGTGGCCTAAGTCTGCAATGTAAATGAATGTAGATTATGCAAATGATATTGTTTTATCTTTAACTTCTAAACTGGCTACCCTATAGGAAAAAACAATTGGATGACAAATGCCTTCCATGTTTCTAGAGGTTCTTAAGAATATATGCCCCAAGACTTATTTCAAACCAGTGTTATTGTTTTTTTTTTTTTTTCAAAACTGGGCCCTCTAGTGTGCATTTTAAAAGAATAGCATGAAAAGCTTCAAAATGGCCTGCCTTTTGAAGCTAAATAGTAATATAATGAAAAAAGAACTTCTCCCTTCCTTCCTATTGGTTTGCAATTGAGCACCAGTTTCCTAAAGTTCATCAAGCCAAATGAAGAAAAGAGAAAGAAAAAAGTGACAGAGAGAAAGAGAAAAATGGATATACAGAAATATATTGAAAAAGAAGGAAGGGAAAAAATGAAAGCGAAAGCTAGTCATTTAAAGATGGAGAGACTGAGCTCTGGAAACTGGTCACATAAATAGTCATGAAATGAAAAGTTTCAGATTTGTATTGAAGTAAAAAAAAAAAAAAAAAAAAAAAAAAACTACTTAGAGAAAGGCCAACAGGCCAGACTAAATAATCCTCGACTTACCGTCCAATTCTGAATCCCATATTAGCTGCAGAGATTTTAATGTAAATATGCCATTACACTGTCATTACAGTGATCAGGCTTCATGGCTCACAGGTCACATCTCAGCCACTGTTAATTTTGCAGGCAAAAGCTTTTTTTCTCTTGAAATGTTAATAACTTTCTATTAGTTAATGTAGCGTGACTAAAATTCAGATTAGATATAATTCATTTTAATATCTGTGACTGGCTATCCTGATCATTTAGCAATGGTTTCCAGCTGAATACAAGATGCTAAATTGGACTCATTTGCATAGCCCTGTTAAAGCAATGCCATTCTAGAAATGTAGGCATCTTCAAATTAATTTAAAAGATTTTTTTTCTCCTGGTTTTGCTAGTAGGATAAAATCTTTGGTTGGCAACTAATTGAAGTTACCATCAGCTGAATACACTTTCTTTTCTCTGCCCACCCTCCCATCCCCCATGGAAAAAGGAAACCAAAACACTAGTCAGGAGTATTAATTGGTGAGTGTAAAAGATATTCAGTGCCTCAGAACACAGAGAGAGGGCTTAATTTAGTGGTTCTAATGTTGTTACACAGACCTAAGCTATTGACAAGGTTTTGTAACAACCGTATCTTGAAGAACATTTAGTTCCACTATTACAAACCTGTTTTATCTCTGTGTTATTTAGAATCAAAGTATCACTACCTGTCCAACGTGTGGAGTTTGTTGAACTAGACAGATAAAATTTGCTGCTTACCTAAGAAAGCCTGCACCAGGATTGAAAACACTGTTGTTATTAGTCATAGACTGAGTCTGTACTTCTCTTTCTTTGCATATGTAACACTTATTAATGTCTAATGGAAAAGACAGAGAATATATTCATACAACAAAGAGAGACCATAGCCCTGAATCATCAATGCCAGTGGGTAGATGCTCATACAAACAATTCAATAAATGTACCTGTGGAAGGGATTGGGGATTTAAGAATCTTATAACTTCATCCTATTTTTTTAACTTATTATATTTGGCAATTTGTTTTCCTTTCAATTAAATGCAATCATTTAAAAACATTATCACTTCCCATTTATTCACAGGTATCACAAACTTTGTGGAATGCCATATAAATAATCTTATATAGTAAGGCAAAAGTTTCAATTCAGGAATCCTGAAAGGATTTCTATAAAATTTAAATAATTTATAAAATTAAAATTTAATAAAATTTAAATAAAGTTAAAATTTAAATAAATGAATTTTAAATATGCTTTCTTGATATCACTAACTTAAACATCAGTACTTGAAATGTTCATATTCTTTTACAAACTTATTTAATCATTATCTTTTCATTTATATAAAGATATTTGGCTTGAGGAACTCACATTGTGAGTCTCTTTGAATGTAATTTTGAGGAATGAGGGTATAATTGTTTACATCCCATAGGGAAAAATATGTTTCAGATACCAAAAACTAATATTTGCCAAGGTTTCTTTTTATTGAATTCCATCATATCTAGGACATTAGAGAAAATACATGAGTTGGAAAAACATGTCATTATAGTTAAACTCTACTGCCCCTTTCCCTCTTTCTCTTCCTCCTTTTCCTTTTTTTCCCTGGGGCAAAACACTAGATTCTTGTACTGCTGCTTATAATCTGAGAACTTAAAGATTGTTTTGTCATCCCTCTCTCAGTCCCCACCCCCAGGAATTTTGTGAGAAGTAATAGGGTTTGGGACTATTCTGTGTTTGTTACAGATGGAGAAACTTCAAAGAAAAATAAATTAAAATAAATTCTAGTGGAAATTTTGAATAAACACAGAATGGCAAATTTACTACCTTTAAAATATATAAGGGATAATTTTCAGTTCTATAGTTCATGTTAAAATTAGTCACAGAAGCAATATTTACAAGGTGCCAAGCAAATAATAAACTTGACTAATGATTGGCTATTGGGTAATTGCATAACTAGACTGGTTGCTCATGAAAACAACTACTTGTACTATTTGGGTGATTCCTTCAAAAGTCAATGGTTAGTGTAGACTAAAAGCTTTGTTGGCAGCTTTCATCTCTCAGTCTATAAACATTATCATATATATAAATGTCCTGTCTGGACCCTGTTGCTCTGCGTCTCCTTCCTTTCACTGCTATGCTTCTTGAAAGACTATCACCACTGCTTCCTTTCTCCTCAATGCACTTCCCACCTTCTCCTTAAACCTAAATGCACTGCAGTCTGCCTTCCCTTCTTTCCATCCATCCAACTCAGTGAAACTGTTCATGACCTATTGTTGACCAAATCCTGCCCTCATCATTCCCCCTCTCTCCAATCCAAGCAGTCAGGTCATCAGTCATTCGGTCAACTGATACTTAATGAGTATCAACTCTGACCCTCAGCTCCATAATAGGTACCTGAGGATATATGAACATACCCAGGGTTATAAAGTCCTGGATATTTAGATTTTGAAAAAGTATTCCTCTTGACTTTAAAATGGCATCTCTATTCTGGTCACAGTCCCTTAGCTATTTTATCTCTTTGTAAGGTGATTCCTATCAGCTATATCTTCCAAATTTACAGCTCGATTTTGGTCTCTTTTTGCCCAGTCATAGCTAAACTATCTCCTGACTATCTTCAACAAATTATTCCAAAGTCAGATCAAAATAACAATGTGCTAACTAACTCCTTTTCCTTTGCCCACCATACTCTGGTTCAAAATAGGTAACATTTACCTGGGCATCCATTTTTTTAGGGCCTTCATAACAGGGATTCACCCCTTTTATTTTTTTAATGAAAATGCCTGCCAAGGACCCACAAGGCACTGTTAAGGGAAAGCCACAGACATCTCCTCTTGGTACAAGCTGTTGTGACTGTCCCTTTTCTAAAGGAAACCTAGTGTCATCCTAGGCTTACTAAGTCTATACATCCAACTGGTCACTAAGTGCTATTAATTATACCTATTTCAGAAGTCTCTAATTTGAATCTATCCTCTAATCCATTCAACCTCCTCCTGTCAGACCTTTATAATTTCTGAACGGGAACTATCTTCGCTACTCTTACTTGTTTTCAGAGCCATTTCCCCTCCAGTTTATCTTCACAGCTTGAGTTGTATTTCCACAGTATAAATCTCATTGCCTCCTACCCACACTCCCTTAAAATACTTCAAAACCTCTCTATCACTCTTAGGTTCAGATGTCTCTATAGTAAACGCATCCCCTGATGGTTGGCCCCTGACTGGCTCTCTAGCCAAATCCCTGCATAATCCCACCTTGATCTCCTCCCTGTACTCTGTGCCCCAATCTGGAAAATGATTCCCAGCCCTGGAGAGAACCATGCTATTGCTTGCTTCTGTGCCTTTGTTCATACTGTTTTCCTTTTGTGAACACTCTTCCATACTCCTTGCCCAATTTGGAAATTCTTACTCATTCTATAATATTCAGCTCAATTGTTATCTTCTCTAGAAAACCCTTCCTCACCTCCTAGTCACATCTTCGTATAAGGACATGATCTGACCTTCTGTGCACCAGTGGTAACTTGCTCATATCTTGAATATACTAATGTGAGAAATATATATTGTGAATGCCTGGAGGATAGGGGCAGGTATTGGCACAGAGTAGGCCCTTTATAAATATTTTTGTATTAATAAATAAATAGTAAATATGCCTTTCCTTCATCAAGCATCTAGCCTTTGTAAAACCAATTCCAAATTTATTTCATCTCCCTGTATTTTCATTTCATTAGAAGCGTCCTTCTCTGACCTTAAGCATGAAGTCTTCCAGGATCCTCAGAAAAAATCTTCGCTTTAAAAGGTGGCATTTCAGTTATGTTCTGAGCTTCCTTCATCACTTCTAACTTTCCCTACAATCACCTGGAATTGCCAGTTTTTAAAAATATTTCCCTAGATAATGACATTAGATACATCCATTTAGAATAACGACACTTGGTAATTAGCGTGAAAAGAATTTTTCCTCACTATAATTCCATTTATAATGACTTGGGGTTATGGAGTGGATATCAAAGCTAGAGCTCAAATCCTTGTTTTTTGGAGATTTCTTCCATTTAAAACATTATTTTAAGAGAATACTTTGGACCTAATTTTAAAGTTCCAAAATCTGTTTTGATCCCTGGGTTGAGTCTCTCTTGTAGAAAATTTTTCATTCAATACCATGAATCCTTCTCCAAGACTAGAGAGTAACAAACCCGTTTCTTTTATTATTTAGGATTTCCTGGCTTCAGTATACAAATACAGTAGTATCAATATGATGAAGCAAATATAAAGGTGAAATCTTAACCTTTAACCCAAAAAGTCAGCCCTAAAGTAACAAAGCACTTTCACAAAAGAGACCTGCAGTTGTGCTCTTCTATTACATAAGTGTAGTCACCCTATACTTGTGTTAAGATCCATGTTAAGATCCTTATAATATATTCATCCTCATCAGATTTAAAAAGAGAAAAGGTCTTTTAATTTTATATCCATGCACACTCACTTTTTTTTTTTTTTTTATTATGGGTAAAAATCAAAATTCTCACAATACATACAAACATTTGCAAAATGATATGTAAATATATATGCATATATGTGTATTTGCTTACAAAAATGTTGTTTATATATATATATACACATATATTTTAAGAGGTGCTTAGATTACCTAAAATATTACACGGAACCCACTGGGATTCCCATGTTGCCCACCTCCCACACCTCCCACCACATCCCACACAAACATCTCCCACAGTGTGGCCCACCAACCTCAATGAACTTACACATCCTGGAGCCTTGCCACCAACCATAGACCACAGTTCACACTGTAGACCACACTCTCTCCCACTCAGTTCTGAGTGGTGTGTGCTGATTTAAAATGGCCTACATCCATTGCCACAACAGTACTCAGGACAACCTCCAACTCCCAAAGAAGCCCCTGTATTTCAACTGCTCATCCCCTCCCTACCCAAAAACTGTCAAGTGGCCACTGGCTCCACCTCATTGTTATAATTTCTTGCATTGCAAGAATCACCATATGTGAGCAAGAGAATACCATCAAGTCCACTCTAGTCCATAGCTCTTCCCCCAATCCAGAGGCGACTGGGATGGTGATGTCCACTCCAACTCCAAGTGAGAGAGGGCTTATATCCCATGGATATGGTGGGTGCGATGATCCTGCCTGCAGATGCAGGCCCTCTCCATTCCCTGGGATGGCCATTTCCCATCGTTGTCTCCTCACCAGGTGACTTGGATGAGTCCATTGAGCTGTAGGGTAGGAGTTGCAGCTCCACCTAGATTTCATGCACACCTGGCACATAGGTAGGCGGGAGGCTCCAGTCTCTGGAAGTATACCTAAGAAACTCCAGCATCACATGTAGGTTTGAATAGAAGGGACTGGTGAACCATGTGCAGGGAGGACTTATTTGAGTCTAATTCTGTCACTCTCAGGAGCACAGATTCCAAAATAGAACCCACTGATAAGGCATCAGTCTCTGGGGCTATCCCCCCTTATATAAGACCAGGGTGTCTCTGGAGCTCTCAGGAACCCCACTGAGTGGGGTGATAGGCACTTAGATGTTCTATGAGCTCCTACTGAGGTGTGCGTAAGAGTTACCTCTGGGATGACCTCCCGACTCTCTTTGAAGTCTCTTAGCCACTTGAACTCATTTGTCTTTACCGTTTCCCCCTTTTATTCAAGGTCTTTTTCCAGTTGTGTTGCCAGTTGGCACTTGGGAAAAGTTTTCAATTAGCAATAATCGTGCCTCGGATAAACCTCATTGGCTACGATACTGCCACTGCACAAAGCTGCCAGTTGGCACTTGGTATTAATCCCTCGTTGCCAGGGAGGCTCATCCCCAGGAGTCATGTCCCACGTTGGGGGGAAGGTAATGCAATCATATGCTGAGTTTGGCTTAGAGAGAGGCCACATTTGAGCAACAAGGAGGCTCTCAGGTGGCAACCCTTAGGCACCCCACAACTGCAGGCTAAGTCTCATTTACAAGAGCAAAAACTCACAAGGGTAGTCATCAATAAAAAAAAAAAAAATCAGTGGGTCATCCTTTTTTGACAGGCACTGTCCCTACACTCAGAGGACTATTGCTGCTCCCTTGGAGTTTGTGGCAGAGCTCTCCAGGCTAGGAATTCAGATTCCCTCATTTATTGTGTGATTATCCACCCATCGTGACCATGCCCCATCCCCCAATCCTTTGAATGATTTTGTATATCTTTCATGCATATTCGGTTGAACCAATCCCCACGAACCCCCCCCCAGACACCCTCCCCCCAATAATCCCCCGCAGTACCCATTGTAACCCTTCTGTGATCCAAATCCTCCACGAACATTTAGTCCATAAAATAATCAAATACACTTACTAGGAAAAAGAAACAAGTGTGATAAGCTTACATGCAAGAGACTTTTTAAAATCAAAAGTGCAAATAGAGTAGGAGAAACAATGGGAGTGGTTTTTTTCACACTTTCTTTTTAGGTGAGAAAACTCTTTGCACATTGGCTAATGAGGTCAAATATGTCTCACAGATTGCATATTTTAGATGATCCATGAAATATGAAAGCTCATTAATACATGAAATAATGGGTAGTTGCAATGTGCATCTCCAACTTTTTTGAAATTTAGAAGTTTAAACATTGATAGTAAGTATGAGATTCACCACTAATAATTCATTTTGAGAAATTGGTAGAAATCTTTGCTCTGGGAAAAATAAACGTGATATGATAATGCAAAATTAAAACAAAACAATACAAATGAAACAGGTGTTCACCAAAAACACTTTTTGCTCAGTCTTTTCTCTAAGTCAAAAATGATTCTACAATCTTAGTTTGCATAATCCTACCATAATGTAACCAGAGTGATTTTTCTTTTAGGCAGTGTGGGAGATTGAACACAGTACATCGTACATGGGAAGTAGGTGCTCAACCACTGAGCTACATTCGCTCCCCAGAGTGATTTAAAGAAAAAAGAATGAGATGATTTAATGCCCATCATGCAATGATGCCCACTTCTTCTTAGAATTAAATTAAATTTCTTATTATAGCCTGTAAGACCCTGTAAGACTAACCCCCCTCTTCTTTTTCCTGCATCATCACTAACCCCTCTCGTCATCTTTAACTGAACTTCAGTTACTCTTGTTTCCTTTTAGCTCATAGACCAAGAAAAGTGCTTTTCCACCGCTCAGGGTATGTATATTCTGCATTCTATGCCTAGAAGGCTTTGCTCTCATTTTTCACTAGTATGGCTCCTTCTCATTCATAAGTCTCAGCTTAAAAGATACTTTCTGTCATCAAATTTCCTTGAACTTAGCAAGTCATTCCTCTCTTCACACATGTTGCCTATCACAGCATCTTTATGATGCTTTTTTCCAGCTTGTATACACACTCACAAACATATATATATACACACACACAAATACACACATATAAAATATACAAAAATATATGTGTATATGTATGCATGTGTATATATATATGTATACAATATATGTGTGCATGTATGTGTGTGCTTATGCTTTGTTAAGGAAATATATGTTCCAAGTGTACACAAATCTTAAGTGTACAGAAATCTTAAGTGCTCAATGAATTGTTAGAGAGTGAATACTCCATGAATATACTCTTGTAATTCCCATCCAGATCAAGGTATAGAACATTATCTGCATACCACCCAGCCTTGCTCAAGGCTGCTGTCACTATCTACCCAACCCTTGTACCCCACCCAAAAAAGATAATATCTATTATGACTTCTATCACAAAAGAATTATCACAACCTCTTTTTGAACTTTATCTATGTATCTACTGCTTTCTGCCTAAATTATTTCACTCAACATTTTGTTGTGAGATGCGTCTATTTTTTATAACATTTAGCAGTAGTTTCTTCATTCCCAATGCTGCATAGTTTTCCATTATACAACATGTGACAATTTATTTATCCATCCTAGTCTTGATGAATAATGCTGCTTGAATATTCCAGTGTTTGTATTTTGGTGCACATATGTATGTCATTTTGGGGGAGGGGAGGATGGAAGTTCTAGGCATAGTGTACTCATATACTGGGCTTTTGTAGACACCGTCAACCATTTCCCAAGTTAGTTGCACCAATTTATCCTCATGTCAGTAGCATAAGAGTTCCAGTTCTATATGCTCGCCAATACTGGGTATTGGTACTCATTTTAATTTTAGATTTCCTAGAGGGTGTGTATTGGCATGTAATGTTTGTTTTAATTTGCATTATCCTGATGACTAATAATATTAAAGATTTTTGTTACTCTTTTTGGCTCTTTGGATATCTCTGTTCTGGAAATGTCTATTGAAGTCTTTCTCCAGTTTTTAATTTGGTTGTTTGTCTTTTTCTGATTGATTTGTGGTTTAAATATATAAATATCTGAGTATATATATATATATATATATATATATATATACACACACACACACACACTCTATACATTTATCCTTTGTCAGATATACATAATTACATATATTATCTCCCACTGTATGATTTGCCTTTTTACTCTTAATGGTGTTTTTGATAACCAGTAGTTTTAAATTTTAATTAAATCCAAAATGATCTTCCCATTATGGCTATTGCCTTTGTGTCCCTTTTTAAGAAGACTTTATCAAGGCTAAGATAAAAAAGATATTCTCCTATATTATCTTTTAGTAGTTTTATTACTCACTTTGTTCTGTAATTCATTTGGATTGTATTTTTGATATTGTGAAGTAAGGGTCAAGATATCTTTTTTCTTATATGTTTATCAAACTTTTCTGAACCAACCTTTCCCCTCTTCTCTGACTTGCTTTAAGTCAGGTGACTATATACATGTGCATTTATTTCTGGACTCTGTTCCATTGTTCCAATAACAAGCATTTAATTACAATATCATTAAAGTAATTTTGATATATGATAATATAGAAATATAGATACTCACTTGTTTTTCTTTAAGATTGCCTTTGCTATTCTTGGTCCTTTTTTTTTTTTTTTTTTTTGTCCCTAAAGAGCAACTTGTCAATTTCCACATAATAACTCACTGAATTTTGATGGGATTGCATTGAATCTAGATTTTAATTTTGGGGAGAATTGGCATCTTTTCAATACTTAGTTGTCCAATCCATAAACATGATAGATCCTCATATTTGGTGGTGATGGTGGTGGTAGGGTGGTCCTTCTTCCACTATCTTTCAGAAATGCTTTGTAGATTTTGGCATAAAGAGCCTACATATCTATTGTTATATTTATTGCTAAGCAATTGGTATTTGTGGTACTATTATAAATTGTATAACTCTTAAATTTAAATTTATAATTATATGCTATCTAAGTTCAATCTATATTGACTCCCAGTAACTCCAGTGACCTCACTAACTACACTTACTATTTCTAATGGTTTATTTGTAGATTTCTTTGAATCTTCTAAAGGCATAATCATATAATTTGTTACTAATGACAGCTTTAATTTTTCCTTTTCAAAGTTATATTAATTTATCTCTTTTTCTTGCCTTGTTGAATTGGCAAGGACCTCAGTGCAATGTTGAATAAAATTAGTATTTCATTTCTGATCTCAGAAGAAAAACTTTCAATATTTCATCATTAAGTATGATGTATATTATGGACTTTTGCTTTTGGTTTTAGTATTTATCTTTATGACATAAAGGAAATTTCCCCTCTATTCTAAACTAACCTTGCATTCTAGGAATAGTTTCAACATGCTGGAAACTTATGTATAATTGGATTTTATTTGCTATTATTTTGTTTAGGACTTTTTGCATCTATGTTTTGCATCTATAAGAGGTTATCCTATGAATTAATTTTCTTAAATATAAAAGTTCTGTCTGCTTCATTAAGAGGATTAGGACATATTCCTTTTTTTTCTGGAAAACTTTCTGTAAAAGTTTTGTTATTTTTTCTTAAAATGCTTGTGAAAAATTACTGATGAAACCGTTTAGGTGGGAGAGATTTTTCTGGTAAGATTTTAAATTATATATTTAATTTCTTTAAATACTCATGGAACTCTTCAAGGTTTTCTTTTCTTCTTTTCAGTTTTGTTAAATAAGTTTTTAAACCTATTTATTGAGGTATATTTTACATGCCATACAATTTACCCATTGTCAGTGAACAATTCAATGATTTCAAGGAATTTATACAGTTCTGCAACTATCACCATGTTTGAGTTTTAGAAAATTTCCATGACTCCAAAACAATCCCTCATGCTTGATTACAGTTAATTCCCACTCCCACTCCTAACCCACACAACTATTTATCTGCTTTCGGACTCTAGGTTTGCCATTTTAAGAATTTGACAAAAATGGAATTATAGCATATATATTATTTTTCCTTTGGTTTCTTCTGCTTAGTAAAAATGTTTTGAGTTTCATTTATGTTGTAACAAGAATTAGTGTTAGTTCTTTTAAATTGCTGAGTAGTGTTCCATTGAATGGATATATCACATTTGTTAATGGACACCCTAATTGTTTCCAGCTTGTGGCTATTATGAATAATTCTGCAATGAACTTTCACATAGATCTGTTCAAATAAATCACCAACTTCCTGTTTAATCATGGTAAAGAGAGGCGTTGTGTTCTGATACTTTCTGTGAGTAATGCTATTGATAGTAAGTGACTCATAATTCTTCATGCTTTTCAAAACCTTTCAAAACCTAAATATATATTATTTTCAAACCATCTCTGTAGGCAGTGGGCACTCACCTCACAGTCATGCAAGTATCAAAACTGCATTTATATGATAGCAAGAGTGGGTGCCTCCTTAAATTTTGTGCCCTAGTTGCCTCACCCTACTCTCAGCCTCACTTATGAGGTAGGTAGGGAAAAATTATTTTATCACTTCCTATTTTGAAATAATTTCAAACTTTCAGGACAGGTACAAAGGTAATACAAAACCAATTAAGAGGACTTCAATATGCCCCCTTCCCAAATACCCAAATTGACCTTCTTTTAACATTTTGCCATATTTTTTATATCATTCTATCTATTTATCTATCTATCTATCTATCTATCTATCTATCTATCTATCTATCGATCTATCTATTTTCTAAATATTTGAGGGTAGGTTGCATCATAGTCCTGAATACTTCCATGTATATTTCCTAAGAACAAAAAAATTTTGTAACCTTATTAAGTACAGTTATCAAGCTCAAGAAATTTAACATTGATATAAAGCATACAGTCTATAAACCATTTTAAAAATTGTCCCAATAGTGTCCTGTTGGGCATTTCCTCCTCCATTAGTACATCCAGTCCAGGATTGCTTATTTCATTTAATTGTCATTGTCTCTTTAGTCTCTCTCTCTCTCTCTCCACCCCCCCCCTTTTTTTTAAATTGTGGGCACATATATACAACAAAAAATTTCCCATCTCAACTGCTGCCAAGCGTACAATTTAGTGAGATTAATTATGTTCCCAATGTTGTGCTACCCTCACCACCTTCCATTACCAAAACTTTCCATTATCCCAAACAGAAACTCTGGACCCACTAAGCATTAGCTCTTTATTCCCCTGCCCCCACTCCTGGTAATATGTAATCTATTTTTCTGTCCCTATGAATTTGCATATTCTAGTTATTTCATATAAGTGAAATCATACAATATCTGTCCTTCGTGTCTGGTTTATTTCACACAACAGGATATCTTCAAAGTTCATCCATATTGTAGCATGTATCAGAACTTCCTTTTCATGGCTGAATAATATTCGGGTAGGATAAGGCAAAATTTACTCTCATGATTTTGTAATTGAGGAAGCTGGCATAGGCTGATAATGTGATCTCCCTAAGGCCATATTGGAACTCAGAATACTGATCAAGGGAGTCATAAAATAGCTTTGGTAAATATGAGTCGAATATTCAATTTCTTGAATATTCTGAAATATTCAATATTCTGAAAATATACCTTGGAGCAGGATGATATGAGAAAACCATGTGCAACACTAGTAAAATTTAGATCAAAGTCACATGAGTACTTTAGAACAGTAAGTAAAAGTAAATCTCACAGGATAAGTCACCATTTATCCAGTATGCTCTATGACCTGAAAGAGTATCTTTTTGGTTTCTGGGTAGAACATATTGGATTTATTATTTCCTATTGTTGGAATTTTGATCTCTATCATAGCTATCAGGCTTAAACTTGAATTAAGATATGACACTTAAATTCTGTTCTTTTTTTCCCCTTAGCAGATGCAGCTCTAATATCTACAAACAAGGCAATAAAGACATTTGTAGTAAGCATTTCAGAAAGTCCCAAGAGATTTACTTTACTTGAGTGGGATGTCTGTGTTTAAGAATGTGGAATAATTTACAGATGTTAATGTACATGCATTATTATTGAAATGTTGCTCAATAAAAGCAACTGCGGAACTACAGAAAGGGCTGTGTTGAAAATGAGTGCACCTGTCTGCAAAATGCTAAAAGACCCATTGAGGATAAGATGAAGTTATCCAAAATAATCCTAGAGTTAGGGATTATAAAGCCTTATCTTTCTAGTCTTCCTTTTTTTCTGTATTAGTGCCTTCCTCAGGTGTGAACAAAAAACTTCATTGTGGATCAGAGTCATTTCACTTAGGAGCAGTAAGGTTGAGTTTAAAACACTGTCTCTTAAATGAAGGTCAGTGGTTTATCCATTATAGCACCCAACCCCGAACACTACTAGCAATTAATTGTGTCTATATCTGTTTTTATATAGTAAAAGAATAAGGAAGTGACAGTCAGCAGTTTTAAGAAATATATGTTAAAGGTGTCCTACCACTTAAAATATGTCATGTTGGAAAGAAAATTTAAAAGCTTGTATATGCAATCTAAAATGAAATACATATTTTGAATTTCAGACTGTGAAGCTAAAAAGATCAAAGTAAAGTCTTTACATTATGTTGGGATTTGGTATTATACTTCCTGGGAGGTCATTTATGCCCATAATTTAGTCTGACTTATGGTGTTTCAAGTGCATTAAAATGTGCAACAAAAAGGAGAGTTCTTTTTACTTTAATATTTTCCAACAGCGTGTCAGTAAAAAAGAAAGGTGTTTGAAAGAGGATCATCTATCACAGTCCTAAGTCTTCTGATTACTTGAGTCTGATTGAAAGAGAAACATATCTATTATTCAACCCTTTCCACTCTTCAATGGAGAAGTATTACATTAGATTTTAATGCAGTCACCACCTCCTATGACACTCATGGTTACTACCCCTTAGCCAAGGAAAGTTTAGATGTCAAGAGAATAGGGTATGTTATTTGGTAGGGTTTTTTCCTGCCTCCTCATTTCAAGTGATTGAGTCCTACTCATTTGAATTCCATTGATCAGTGGGTAGTTAAATACATAAAACCAAGATCAAGGTAAATAGTTTCTTCCTCTTTTTCTTTTTTACCTCCTTTTTTTCCTGTTTATCCTTTTCATCTCTCCTTTTCTCCCTTCCTTCTCTCCCTCCCTCCCTCTCTCCCTCCCCCCTCCCTCCCTCTCTCTCTCTCTCTCTCTTTCTCTCTCAAATGCACACACACAGAGCACGTTAAGAGGAAGGATAAATATTTTTTATCAGAGGCTGCATTCTGCAAGGGCTATAGCACTTGGCTGGACATCAAAAAAAAGAGTCTAGTGTTCTACTTTCATCTATGCCTCTGGGATTTACTGTGGTAAGTCATTTCACTTCTCTAGTCTTCAGTTTTCCTTATTTGGAAAATGAGGGGGCTCAGGTTGATGAGATTTGAAGTTTCTTGCATGCTTGAAACTGTTCTGAGCCTGCCACCTCTGGAATACTAGTAATTAAAATTTTTACGATGACAAATCCTAGAAAGAAGTGGTCATTTCCTTATAATTTTGGCCCAGAAAGCTGGCAAGAGAATTACTTTAATTGTACCAATATAGTTAAACTAAGCTTTCTAAATAAGTTTCCATGAGAGCAGATTTTCACCTATTATAAGGATGATAAATGGTTATCAACTCATTGAGTCCTTTGCTGAGAAGGGTAATAAAGCTGGGTCCAGAGAGTGCTGTGAACTCAGAGAAATGCCTGCCGTTTGTGAGGTGATGTGGTGGCTTGAGTTATGTCCCCCAAATTCAGACATATTCTTGGTCTTAATCCACATTCTTGTGAGTGTGAACTCATTGTAAATAGGATCTCTCGAAAATGTGATTTTTTGTTAAGGCTTGGCCTAACTGAAGAAAGTTGATTCTTAATTCAGATTACTGGAGTCCTTTATAAGCAGAAGAAATTCAGAAAGAATGAGAGAAAGCCATGGCGTGGAGCTACCAGCCAGAAGCCAGAAGTCGCTGGAAGCCAGAAATCAACGGAACCCAGAAATCAATGGAACCTAAAAGAGAAAGAAGAGGAAATTTCCATGTGATGGGAAAGCCAAGGAACCCAAGGATTGCTGGCAGCCAGAATGCTATCACTCTGAAGCTAGAGGCAAGCCTTCTCATTGTTCAAGCCAACCATTGTGTGGTATTTGTCATATCAGCCAGGAATCTAAGACAGTGAGCAAGGGGTAAGTGGGGCATTCTTAACACTTTTTATCATCACTGACCATTCTTATTGCTGCCAGCTTTGGGGAAAATATAACACTGGTAAGAACTTAGCATAAATTAAGCTTGAATGAAATAAAATAGAAGGCATAAACAAGGCATTCATAAATATCTTTGTAAATTAGTTTAAATTGTAACCTATACTGCAACCCTAATAAGTATATAAATTTCTAATACTTGTCCTGAAATTTTTAATTTTATTACTTCAAGAAATGCATTTATGTACTCCTCAAACATATTCATAAGGTGGAAATATGGTTTATTAAATAATCAAGGAATGTTATAAACTCCTTGTTTACAACACATTTTGGGGAGCCTCTCTACTCACCTACCTACTGAAATCCTCATGGTTTAAATAATTCTACAGTAAAAATTGGTTTTGTGTCAAAAACCAGTATTTAGGATGCATGTTTGAATGAAATGAGATACATTTCAGAATTCCTGAAAATAAAGGAAATTTTTGCATTTTATTTACTTTTTGACTTGTTGGCGAAAGGTTCTTGCAGGTCACACTCTATTGTGTTATAATCAAAGGAAAATGAATGACATTAGGCATTATGGAATTTATATTCTTATTCTAGTGGTAAAAAAGAATTGGTAACAATTTTTTGTTATATTCTATTGTCATATAATAAAAACCAAACAACTGCTTGGAGTTATGGCTACCATGATTCATACAGTTCACAGATACATTTCTGATATCTTCTGAAAAGTTTGCAGTGTGTATTAACCCATTGTGAAAAAATATATAATCTGTTGTATTGTGAAGAGAATTTTAGCCATATTGTATGAATTAGTAATCTGTTGATCTTTGTTGCATTTTTCTTAATTTGGTTTTAAAGGTTTTTTCTTATAACTTTCAATTTTCATATAATTTCAAACTTATAGAAAAATTGCAAGTTAACAAGAATGGTTCAAGGACTCCCTATACCCTTTACTCAGATTCACCATTTTTTTACTTCTTGCCCCATTTACTCTCCCCCCTCTCTTTACTCACACACACACACACACACACACATTTTCTGAACCAGTTGTATTAATTGATGTTACCATGTCCCCCTTTCCTTGAAAGTGAACACACACTTATGTGTGTATTTCCTTAGAACAAGGTTATTATTTTACATAACCACAATATAAAGATCAAAATTAGGAACTATAACATTAATACAAAATATTGTATAAGTCACAGTCCATATTCAATTTAAATGTACTATATAGCTAGTTTGTATTTTGATGGGAAAAGTTCACTAGTGAGTGAATCAGTGATATATAGGAAAGGGCTGGGAGAATTACTGGAGCATGACTTTGAATAGGCAAGAGGAGATGCTATCTAGTTCACAAATCATGGGGTTGATCTCAGTTATATGATTAGGCAGAATGTATAATAGATAAAAGTGGTTGATTCATATGGTGATGGGAACTCATGAAGTTTCTCTTGTGTTAATTTTATCTTCTTAGAGAAATAAAGAGCTGAAGGTGAGGAAGGCTGAGGAGGTATCAAAGGTTTTAGGAGGAAGTGGAAGGTATTAAATAGTCATCTATTAGTGTGGGCCAAGAATGGACTAGAAAAATGTGTGATGATTTCCAGGTAACATAAAATACAGACTTGAAGTTAGTGGTCATCAAAGTAAGACTGCTTAGCAGTCTCTTTTCTTCCAGACATATTTTGCTGTTTGGACGCAATTGCAAAGTAAGAGAATCATTTTATTTTACCAGGACTGAAGTTTTGACATGGTTATATATGAATATATATATTCATATGTATATATATTGAGAGTGTATGCAAGGGAGTGATTATGAAGACTGACATAGATTTAAGCTGAATATGAAGTTAGGGGAGTAGAGACAGTGAGGAATGTTGCAATTATTGAAATAACTAGACCTAGGATTCACTCTTCGGAATGAGGAGAGGTAGAGAATAAAACCATTAGAGGAGAGGATGTCAAGGAACTCAGAAACCTGAGTTCTGGAAAATTCATTTATGTGATCATTGAAATCAGAATAATAGTGTGAGAGGGCCAGAGAAAAATTGCCAGCTAAAATCCTCCAGGCACAATGAGTGACACAGATTTCATAGGACTGCACCAGGAGTAGTCACCTGTGGTATAGTTAGTCTGACAAGAGATTCAAACTCTTCCTTTTTTTTTTTAGGGAGGAGTGATTAGTCTGAAAGCAGAAATGAGGAGCATTGGAAGCACTTGCCACACTTTCAAGCTTGAAGGTATGAGAAAAGGGGTGAGAAAACATGAAGGTGAAAGGCTAGGGGTGAAATAAAGTCCTCTGCAGAGCCAGGCTTCTGTGAAAGCACGATGCGGAAGTGTTCTGCACTGTATAGGAGCACCCCATCTAAGAAGGTTTCATTCACATCATAGGTACCACAGCATTGCAAATTTAATCTGGTAATTTTCCTTCAGATGGAAGTAAAGTTTCTTAAGGAGGCACACTATTTTCTAATTGACAAAATGGTGCACTTCTTAGCAGAAGAAGTTGAAGACAAGAGATTTTGTGGATGATGGACTATAAGTTCTAGAAGACCTGGTGAAAGGATTTGAGAAACTTGGGAAGTACCGGATATGAAGTAAAAGTAAAGTGTAGAGACTTTGAAGATTAGACTCTGGGTATGAAGGAATCCAGAGATTTTGATTCAATTGATTTTTCATGGAGCTGGGCAACCGTAATTTTTAAAAGCTCCCAGATGTTTCCAATATGCTTTTGGGACCAAGAACCACAGTTCACATATTTAATTGTACTAAGTTTTTTAACCAATTCTTATAAATGCTTTTAAGCACTATATTGAGTTCATAATAAGGGACACGTATAATATTACATGTTGTGTAGTGAGGATTAAGTGTATAAATTACTAAAGCATATGCATGCACAATTTTTAAAAAGTAGTCACCATATCCCCATCACTGTTTTTGTCAATAAATCTAAATTAACACAGTTTTTACCCAATAACTGGGTGCTTCCATGTTCAGTCACTGAAAAGATCAAATGAAATCTCCATCTAACTGGACTTTGGAGACTTATGATGCATTTTGCATTGTGCTCTTTAACAGTGTAATTCTTGAGTAGAATCATTAACAAAATAAGCACACATTTGTTCTGTTATGGATTTGGGTTGCTTATTGGAGTCCAATCTAGGATAAAATAAACATTTTGGTCTGAATTTTGAATTTAATAGCTAGTGCCTGTATTAGAGTCCTTGAGAATGAATACCTTTCCACATTCTCTAGTTTGGTAATCATTTGAATTTACATATAAGAGAATTGATTTATGAAAGCAATGATATCCAAAGCCAATTATAAATGTTATGCATTACCATATTTCCACCCCTCTCCTGTCTGCCCTTCAAACATCAATTACCTGGGTTGAGCCATTTTGTTAAAACAATTTTATTTGGAATTTAACATTGATATTGATAAAATAGCAATTATCTCCTGATCAAGACAGACTTGATTTCACAGACTCCTGAGAATGAAAAGAACTTCATAAGATACAATAAAACAACAAAAGCAAAAGGTTATGCTGCAATTAAAATTCCAAATCTACAATCTTCTACACAATTTACCGGGAACTTAATTCAGTTCTACTTTAGTGTCTCACCACTTATTATGAGGCCAATAATGTCAGAAAAAAACACATTGAAGATGCAGAACTCGTTGCTCATAACTTTTTTTCCATTATAATATTAAGCACAGATGTAAGAAACACTAAATACAGCACATCAGAAAAATATTCTACAAATACAATGATTTGGATTTGTTCCATTTCCAAGATATTGAAAATGGTCTAGAATAGGGTACACTGATTTCTTAGTCTGTAGTAGCTAATCCTCCCTATTGGATTGGTACAAGTAGTCAGATCACTCCCAAATCTTCAGGAAATGAAAGGCCAAATCACTAATCACTGCATGTGTACTTCACTTTAATATTTCATTCAACATTGATAGAAGATTATAATAGAACATATTATGAAAGGGCACCACTACAATTGTACTCAGTGGGCCATGTGTAATATTTGAAAGTTCATCTTCTCTGTGGGTACTTTGTAAGTTGCAGTTGTTAGGTGAAGAATAAATGTTAAACAAGATTCTCCTAGTCATCCTATCAAAACCATTTATTCTGTGCCCTCTTTGTACAAAGAACTGTATTATGAGTGCAGTTTTGTCTCTGCCATTGTTCTTAAAGTAATCTCCTGGTATGTTTTAAGTAGGGCCAAGTGAGCCTTACCACTAAAGACTTTTTTTCAGTTTCTAGAAAATAAGTTCGTGCTTAGAATTTTAACAATTTTATTTTTCTCTTGCTAGTTTTTCTTAAATGTTTGATGCCTGCTACTGCTTATTATATTAGTATCTTATTTTAAATAGTTTCAAAATTATTTTTGTTAAAATGTAATACATTTATATTTTATGCTGTTCTATAAACATCATCATGATTACCAAGTGTTCTTTTGTTGTGCAAACAAATTTGAACACAGCATGACTTAAGACTCCTTGTAAACAACTGTAATCATAAAATTCATCTGCTAATAATCAGTAAGTTCAGACATTTGCCTTATATCTAAATTTCTAAAATATAATCATGACTTTGAAAGAATTAATGCAGCTTTACAGTCAGTTAGAGAATGGAAATAGGTTAGATCCTAGGAGAGTTCAGTTTATTTTGTTTTTACTTACATGATTTTCTGGAGAATGAAGCTAAATCATGTCTATTATATTTTAATACCAATCATTTCCTACTCCATCAGACCATCTGTTAATTTAGGCTACACAGAATATGTAATAAATCTGTTTTATTTCTGTTGAGTACCATTATCTTGGTATTTAATAATAAGAGCAAACCCTTACTGAGAACATACTATTTGTCAGTTACTCTATTCTAGATGCTTTGACTACTTTAAGCATCACATTGACCCTATGAAGAGGGTTTTATTACCCCTCCCACCCTTTATTTAGATGGGAAAATTGACTCATAAATGTGAAGTAAATGCATCATAGTTTAAAAAGCTAAAATGTGACAGGCAGAGATTTAAACCCAAGCAGTTTGGCTACAGAGGATGGGCTCTTGATAGTTAAGCTACACTAATTCAAAAAATTTTTTTAAATTCCAGAATGTTGTATTATTTAGCATGTCTTTGGTTGCAAGTACTACTGTCCTAATATAAATGGTAGAAACAATAAAAATTACTTTACTGGCTCACATAATTAAAAAGACTAGAAATAGTACTTGTTTCCAGCAAAGCTTGATTTATTAGTTCAGTGCTGTAACTAAGAACCCAGTTTCCTTTCATCTTAATGCTCTGCTTTCCCAAGATGGATGCCAACAGCATCTGTGAAAAATGCTTCTATATTCACATTCAGCAAGAAAAATAGTGTCTTCATCTCAGTATTTTTTGCAAAAGTCCTCAAACCCACTCTGAATAACCAGTTTAAGTTATTGACTGCTCCTGAGTCTGTGGTCAAGGGGACGAAATGCTCTGCTTGGCTTTGGTTAGATTATGGGTGTGTCCCTGAAACCACACAAATCCCCAAATGGGTTTCTAGTAAAGGAGGAAATGGATACTTGAAAGGCAACCAACAAATTATACAGAATATAGTATTTTTATATTTGGGTGTTTGTGTTGAGAGTCACTTAATTTATATGTGTATATATTTAATATATGTGTATATGTATAGTATGTATGTATACATATGGTGTGTATATATTATCAATATTATTATATACTATCTATCTCTAATCTATCTAATTCTACTATTAATTGATTGGTCTATCTACTCTTAAGTAACTTTCCTTGAGAATCAATAATTTAATTGAGATAAATTCCATACAAAATGATTTTTTTTCCTTTGATTAATTTAGGAGGATCTACATCAAAAGCATCTTGTAAAGTGTTGGAAGAAATAATGGCTGAAAATTTCCTACTCTTTTGAGGGATATGGATGTACATGTCCAGGAAGCACAGCACACCCCAAACAGTATAAATCCTAACAGTCCTATGCCAAGACAAATACTTGTCAAATTGTCCAATGCTCAAGACAAAGAGAGAACACTGAAAGTAGAAAGAGAAAGGAGATCCATCACATAAAAGGGAAGTTCGATAAAATTAAGTGCTGATTTCTCATCTGAAATCACGGAGGCAAAAAGGCACTGGTATGACATAGTTAAGGTGCTAAAAGAAAAAAACTTCCAGCCAAGATTTCTCTATCCAGCAAAACTGGCATTCAAAAATGAGGGAGAGTTCAAAATATTCACAAATAAAAGTTAAGATAAAGAAGATAAAAAGAAATAAAAACAGCATATGACATAAATAAACCTAAAGAAAATATGGCTAATGTAAGTAATTCCTTGGCATAATAACATTGAATGTTAATGGATTAAACCCTACAGTCAAGAGACACAGATTGGCAGAATGGATAAGGAAATATGACCCATCTATATGTTGTCTACAAGAAACCCACCTTAGACCCAGTGATGCAGGGAGGCTGAAAGTGAATGGTTTGAAATTTTCATGTAAACAATGACCAAAAAAGGGCGGGAGTAGCTATACTAATATCAGACAAAATAGACTTTAAATGCAAAACTATTGTAAGAAACAAAGAAGGACACTATATATTAATGAAAGGAGTAATCTATCAAGAAGAAAGAACAATCATAAACATTTATGCACCTAACCTGGGTACCTCAAAATACATAAGGCAAACATTGGAAAAAGTAAGTGAAGAAATAGATGCCTCTACAATTATATTGAGGGATTTAATACACCATTTATCATCAAGAGACAGAACATCTCGGTAGAGGATCAATGAAGAAACAGAGGCCTTGAATTGTACATCAGAGGATCTAGACCTAACAGGCATATAGTGAACATTGCACCCAAATATAGCAGGATATACATTCTTCTCAAGCACACGTGGATCATTCTCCAGGATATACCACATGCTAGGTCACAAAACACCTCTCAATGAATTCAGAAAGATTGAGATTATACAAAGAAATTTCTCTGACAACAATGGTATAAAGCTGGAAATCAGCAAGGGGCAGAGAAGCAGATTAGGCACAAAGATATGGAAGTTAAACAACACACTCTTAGAAAATCATTGGGTCAAGGAGGAAATTGCAAAAGAAATCAGTAACTACCTTGAAATGAATGAAAATGATAGCACAATGTACCAAAACCTGTGGGATGCAGCAAAAGCAATCCCCATAAAGACTACAACAGCATTTTTTTTTTTTTTACTGAATTAGAAAAGCTGATTATGACATTTATTTGGAAGGACAAGGGGTCCTGAATAGCCAAAAACATATTGTAAAAGAAAAATGACATTGTAGGAATCGTGCTACCTGACTTTAAAACATACTACAAGTAGACAGAGGTCTAAACTGCATGATATTGGCACAAGGATAGATACATTGAGCAATGGAACTGATTTGAGAGTTCTAATATAGAGCCTTGCATATAAGGTCAATGGATATTCAACAAAGCCACCAAGCCCACTCAAATGGAACAGAATGGCCTCTTCAATAAATGGTGCTGGGAGAACTGGATATCCACATCCAAGAGAATGAGAGAGGATCACCATCTCATGCCCTATACAAAAATTAACTCAAAAAGGATCAAAGAGCTAGATATAAGAGCCAAGCACAAAAAGCTCCTAGACCATAATGTAGGGAAGCATCTACGAGATCTTGTAATAGGAAATGGTTTCATAAACTTTACACCCAAAGTGCAAGAAAAGAAAGAAAAAATAGATGAACGAGACCTCCTCAAAATTAAAACCTTTTGTGCTTTAAAGGAATTTGTCAAGAAAGTGAAAAGATAACCTACTCAATGGGAGAAAATATTTGGTAACTATCTATCTGATAAGGGCTTAATATCCAGCATATATAAATAAATCCTACACCTCAAAAATAAAAAGACCAAAAGCCCACTTCTAATAATGGGCAAGAGATTTGAATAGACACTTTTCTGAAGAGGAAATACAAATGGCTAAAAAGCACATGAAAAGATGCTCAACATCACTAGCTATTATGGAAATACAAATCAAAACTACAATGAGATACCATCTTACACCTATTAGACTGGCTGCTATTAAAAAAACCCAGAAAATGGGTTTGGAGAGGATGTGGAGGAATAGGAACACTCATCCACTGCTGGTGGGAATGTAGAATGCTGCAACCACTGTCAAGTACTGTTTGGTGGTTCCTCAGGAAACTAAGTGTAGAATTTCCATATGATCTGGCAATCTCACTACTGGGAATATATCTGGAAGAATTGAAAGCAGGGACATGAACAGATATATGACCTTCAGTATTCATTGAGGCATTATTTACAATTGCCAAAAGTTGGAAGCAACTGAAGTGTCCATCAATTGATGAACAGATAAACAAAATGTGGTATAGACATACAATGGAACATTACTCAGCTGTAAGAAGAAATGAAGTATTGACACATGCAACAACGTGGATGAATTCCAGAGATGTTATGTTGAGTGAAGTAAGCAAGTCTCTAAAGGACAAATATCACATGAGCTCACTGATAAAAGCAGACTCACAAAATTAGAGTCTGGCAGATAGGTTACCAGAAGATAGAAGGGGAGTAGAGAGTGGTGAACTGATTCTCAATTTGGGCAGAATTTATGATAAGGTGGATGTGGGAGGTTTGGCAGTGGATGGGAGTGATGGTGGTGAGGCGATGTAAATGAGGTCAATGATGCTGGAGTGTGAATATGAGCAGGGTTGGGGCGTGACTTTGGCTATCCATAGAGCTGGGGAGAGGGCCGGAGGGAGGAACAGGTGAACTTGGGGGAGATGGAAGTCTGTGGTTGAGAATACAATTGTGGGAGTTTTCTTTTGGCAACTAAGGCAGGAGAGGGTCACCGGTGTCAGTGGTGGAGTATGTGTGGGGAAGGATGTACCTGGGGCATTCTGTGGGTTATGAATGTGTTCAGGTGGTCATGGGGTATTGTGCTGGTGGGTGGATACACACACAATACCCAAAAGAATATTGAATTTCCATCCTGGGGAGTCCTGCTACATTCTCTAATAGAGTGGCAAGAATCCCTAGAGTACATGGGCAGAGGCTAGCAAAGGAGAACAAACCAGTATGCCAGGCCCTTGATATTGATGCTTATACTTATGAAACTTGATCTTGTAAAATTGAAATTTAGTCTAGTATTATATATTGCCGAAAAGTTACTTACTGAAAGCCTCCTTGTTTCTCTAATGTGGACTGTCTCTAAGCCAAACTCAGCATAAAAACTCACTACCTTCTCCCCGGCATGGGACATGACTCCCGGAGATGAGCCTCCCTACCACTGAAGGATTATTACCAAGAACCAATGAGCGAAGCATTTAGAAAAAGACCTTGACCAAAAGGGGGAAATATTAAATAGAAATGAGTTTTTATGGCTAAGAGATTTCAAAGTGATACAGGAGTTCCTTCCAGATATTATTCTTATGCACGTCTTAGGAAGATCTGACTGACTGCCACAGTAAACAGTGCCTCAAGCAGGGGGGCTCCTGGGGATCTAGAGACATCTGGACACTATAGGCAGGACAGAAAATCTCAAGACAATCTCAGTGGGCCTTACCTTGGTATGTATGATAACCTATCCCTCCAATGTATCAGAGTTGGACTCATTCCTAATTTTCTTACACATAGTTCTTATGCCCCTTTTATTTGAACCTATCATTAGCAGTATACCCATTAAATGTGTGTCCCAGAGACTTAAATCTTCCAGCTGTTCATATGCCTATTGAACCTTAAATCTCAGCAGAGTTGCAGCCAATATCTACCCTCCAATTCATTGGACTTACCCAGGATAATTAACAAAAGGATGATGATGGACAATGCCCATCCCCCCAAAAATGGAGAGTTTCTACAACTGCAAGCAAGACATTTCCATTCATCTGCCCCATGGGATCTAAGCCCCCTTTCAATCACAAGCAGAGTGGGCTTCACCATCCTATATCCTCAAGAATGAGGAATGAATAAACATAAGAGGGGAATGTAACATGGACTAAAGTAGACTTACCATTCTAGTAATGGGAGAACTTGTAACACTGATATAAAGGCAGTGGTCACCAGAGGTTCTGAGGGGACCAAGAGGGAAGAATAGATGTAACATGGGGCATTTTGAGGACATTGGAATTGTTCTGCATTGACACTGCAATGACAAATACAGGCCATTATACATTTTGTCAAAACTTATAAAATTGTACGATGCGAAGTGTAAACCATAATATAAACTATAGACCATGGTTAATAGCAATACTTCAATATGTGTTCATCAATTGTATAAAATGTTCCACACTAATGGAAGATATTGTTAAAGGGGGAAAGTGTGGAAGCAGGAGGGAGTGAGGCATATGGGAATCCACTATATTTTTGATGTAACATTTATATAATCTAAAGCTTCTTTAAAAAGAAAAAAAAAATCATAAAAAAGCACAAACCCAAAAAGAAAAAAAAAAAAAAAGTATCCTTTCAAGCTACCATATAAGTAGTAATGATTATTGAAACCAAGATTTATCCAGAAAGATTTAATTTTGTAGACATTTGGAGCACGGAATAAAACAGAGCAAATAACATTTCATTTAAAGTGATTTTTCAAATCTCACAAATTGACATTGTTCTCTATGGTTGTTATGTGAATATTTTTTTTTCTTTAGTGGAGTTTAATGCTTTCATTCACACTCTTTCAGGAACTAAATACTTCTCTGAGATCTGGAACTCACAAAGAGTGTAAGCCTGACAAATTCCAATAAGGTTATATTGGCAACTTATGACGTGGAGGAATGAAATTCTTGTCCAGTGGAGACATATATGCCTCATGTTCTTCTCTGCTTAAAAAGAAGCACCATAAGAAAAACCCATCTCTGGATTCTCATGACAAGGGCTAAACTATTTACAAAGTACACTAGTAAACATGCAAGTGGAATAAGAGAGAGAAAAGATAAGTGACTTCATTGGTATTACTGCACTTCATGGCTTCCTAAGCTGAAATCAGCGCTTGCCCATCTCAGTGTTACGATTTATGACATAGACCGTCTTGTTGAACCTAGAAATTGTAAAAGAGAATATGACCTTACTATAATTATGTAGAAAGACTATCTCCTTTATGTCTGATGTTTCTATTTAAAATCAGTTGTGGTAGATCTGCTTGAATTAGCTGTAGCTAGTTATAAATTTATACAGCAGGAACATAAATACTTCATTGAATATGCAGGCAAATCATTGAACTGTTTTTGAGAATTTCTCCATTGGTCTAAAAAAAATGTAGTGATATAGTGAAGACATATAATCTGAAATCTTCAAGTAGAATTTTAAAAATAATTAGTAAAACCGAATAAAAAGCATTTTAAGTAAAATGGGGTATAGACTAACATATTCTTTGCTTGTCAAATCTTTTCTAAAATAATTTCTATTTACTGTGTTTAATGAATTCTAGATGTCCATTATTCGCTGGGCAAAGTAGAATATTCTTATATTTGTCTTAAATGTATCTCACTGAACAATTATTAACAACACAATAGCAGCAGCAGAAATAGCAATTATGAGAAACATAGACTAAGCATTAAAGGATTCAGGAAAAAGATTTATTTTGAATTATATCAGAGAAGACTTCTTGGATGAGGTAGCTTTTGACTTAGATCTTGAACACCTGGTAGGATTTGTGCACAAGGAAATGGGTATGGGCACAGGCTAATGTAGAATTGGCTTCCAGTCTTCCATTTTCTCCTGGTTCTCCTTTCTTCTCTCAGATACCTTTATGTGCTCATCAAATTCTACCTGCTTTTTAAATATGAAATTATCAACTTCTGTCCATGATCCTCTTCTGTTTGTACTCACTATCTACTTTGTGGTGTAAATTGCCAGTCACCTGCATAGAAAATATCTCAACAGGTATCTCAAGCTCAACAAGTCAAAAATAACTCATCCTCATTTTCTTAGATAGAAACTAACATGTAAAATCATTGGCTTTTGAACCAAGCATTCCTGGCCTGGAGTCCTGGCTCTATCACATACTACCCAAGAGAATTTGGGAAAGTTTCTTTACTAAGTCTATAACTCTTTTTTTTTTCTTTTCTTTTTTTTTTTTTTTTCACTAAACCAAATCAAAATTACATTTACTTTACTTGGATGTCCTGAAGATTAAATGAGATAATAATTGACCAGGCTTTTAAATGATGGTAATTATTATTTTTATTATTCATACAATTTTCATAAAGGATGCCACCCTCTACTTGGTCACCTAAGCTCCAAACCTTGCAATTACCACCAATTTAACTCTTTAATATCACCTTCCACCAGTGCTGTCATTTTTGTTCTAAATGTCTCTCCTATGCCTCTCTTCTATCCTTACTTATAATTTCTTCATTCCAGACCTTCTTCCTCTAATTACAGATTATTACAGATTGCTTTCCTCCATTAAGTCAGATTCTGCTTTAATTAATCCTCTACGTTACTGCTCAAGTTATGTTACTAAAAGCAAATCTGATTTCTCTCCTTTACTTTAATGGATGCCTCCTCATTATTTATGAGTCCAAGTCTAGGCTCTAGCTTGATCTGGTCTCTGGCAAAACCTCCTTAATTATCCCCCAAAAAACTCCAGGCCTAAACAAAATTGTTTCTCAATAACCATCTACCCCATGCTACTTTTGCTACTTATTTTTTTTCCCAACATTCCATACTATTTCACATGTCTACTTGGAAACCTCTGCCAGCAATATCTTTTCCACCCATACCGCAATATGGTGAGCTTGTCCTTACCATCTCAAGGATCACTTCTATAAAGCCTTTCAAGACAGACCCAGTAACTTTTAGGTCTCCATTGCAAACTGTACATGCTGTTAACATAATACCTTAACCTTCTGTTGCATTTATATTTTTCACAAGTCTTTCTGTAATCCGGACTATACATAGCCTGAGGGCAGGGATCTCACTTTTAATTTTGCATTCATTCTCAGATCCTAATAAAGTGCTTGGCATGTAATAGGAATTTAATAAAGTCTTGTATGAATTATTTAACAAATTGGTATTCAAATGATTAAAGCTCACTTATTTCCTCACACTTCTGTCCCTTCACGTTGTTTCATAAGATCTCGTCTATTCTCCAAACCATGTGCTTTGCTAGATAGAAGAATTTGTCATTGGAAACACGGAGAATTCTGGATTATTTATCTACCAGATCATTTGTACTGGTAATGTTTAATAACACTATTGCACCAGCTCTGTAAAACCCAGCTCTATTCCCATCTCCATTTACAGCAGGGCTTCTTAACCTTTTCTGTTCCACAAGACCCTTTTGCCAGACAGGTGAAAACCATGGGCCCCTTACTAAGACCATACTATACTGTGTATTATTTAATAAATATATCACACCTACACCAACATGTTCCCACAATAATAAGTTTGTTTTTTTTTTTTTAATTTCATTTCAAGCTCAAAGACCCCTTGTTAAGAACCCCTGATTTAGAGAACTGTCTATTTTTCTCAACTCATCATTTCCTGCCTCTAAACTAGATCCCTACTATGTCAAAATAGCTCTGCCTTAGAGCATAGTGACCCCATTTTCCAGACATATATTTTGGAAAGATAACTTATCTAATGTTTTCCTCCACATGATACAGAATTCAAAATTAAGTTTGTATTTGATGGGGAGAACCTAGCAAAGATACCCAATATCTTCTTAATTTATCCTGTCACCAGGTATACCACAATGCAATTAACTATTTATTAAGAAATCAAATAAAGACAAAAAGCACTTAATTTTAATTGTCTCTCATGCTCACCATACTGTCACTTTTTCCTGGCTCATTATGGCTGCCCAGCTAGAATTTCTCTTTCATGCAAACAACAGAACTAAATTGAATTACATGAAAAGAAGCTACACACTGACTCCCAGCAGTATGTTTCAACAAAACATTTTGTCTCCTTAAATGATTTCAGATGCTGTAGTCAAAAGCTTTGCCTGCAAATAATGGGTTCATAAAACCTATCTTTAAAATTTTACCTGACAGTAATGCTGTGCAAATATCTGCACTTCTACTTCACCTTCTCTACTTGTTTACATCAGGATTTTAATAGACTGGCTGTCACAGAACAACATCTAAAGGCCACTGTTTGATAAGTTGCTCTAAAAACACACTGCTTAAAATGAGAATTTCTTTCTTAAATTCAGCCATCATAAAAGGTGATAGTGGCTAGAAAAAGTTTGAAGAAACATGTTTTCCTGGAGGGTCTCAATAAAATTCCCGGAGTTAAGTGACATTATAAATAATGATGACTTTCAGATTTTGAATTTTGAATTGTCAAAGCAGCACCTATCAAGGAATACCTCACATAGTAGGTTCTTGAAAAATATTTGTTCCTTCAATAATAAAACCACAGATTCTAGAAAAATGTAGCTTCATAAAGTCTGAATTTTGCCCTAGCACATTCAATTCTATTTAATAAAAACATGAATGATTTTTGTCATGAAATTACATTAAGATTCTAAAATAAACTACATTTACACTGATGTATATGTTTGCTTGTTTGCTCTTACAGCCTTGCTAGAGGACCCAATAAGACCTTGATAATTACCTTAAAGTTAGTACTTACTTTGCAGCTTAAGGTGCCAAGCATTTTACATGGATCATCTCATTTAACCATCTCATCAGTCAGAAGAGGTAGGTAATGTTTACGAAGAGTCAGAATTGCTATTCTAATTTTCAAAATTAAAATTTTTCCATTTAATTAAAAATGTGATCTAATCATAATGCCATAATGGTACAATAATATATGTGAAATATTCAGTGGCTTCAAAGTATTACTTTTCTTCCTTCTTAACATTTTTGAATGTGGGACCTTGTTTCTCATTGGAACAGTTTTCAGTGTCTGATGCTTTCTTCTAAAAAACTTTGCACCTTCTTTTAATATCGCAAATTCAGCTTCAGTTTAACGAGGTGAATTCCACACCTGTTTTAGTTTGATTTTTCAGTTCTGTGAAATAAACAGCAATAGTGTTAGCATATTTACCTAAAATTATCTATCATTTTTAAATGCCAAACACCATAGTTACTAACTAGCAATAATTTGAAAATGCCAAAAAATAATCCTAGATTCTCATGTATTTTGTCAAGATTGGACACTACTCTTCCATTTTATTTTCTTCCTTCAAAGTGATTGTGTTAACACCTATTCCTTTCAATATGTGCTCTTCTTTAATCCAACTTTTAGTCCAAAAAGATTTTTGTTTGTCCCAGAATGGCACCAAACATGAATTGGTTCTAAATGACATTCTATTTCCTGGCAAGCTCCTTCCATATTGTTAGAGAACTTTTTTTAGATTAAAATTGTTACTATTCTTTTAATTATCTTTTATTCTAAGTAAATTAAATTCTATGTCTTGAACTCTCTTGCTTATATTTTATTTCATCAATGTCTGTAATTTGAAAATAGGAAGAAAATTAGATTTTGCCCTGCAATGAGATGCTACTTCAGGGATTATGGCATCCTTAGTGATATTAAGGATTTACTCTACGTTGAAGAAGAAATGGCAATCCAGTTTTCATCAGTATTACTTCAAGATACTGCCTTGTGAATGTGTTCAGGTCTATATTACTTTCACAAAATTCATAGAAAAATCTTCTGTGAATCAGCATGTGCCAACCCTTAAGTCTTGAGGTCGAGGCGGAGTATGAAATGCAGCCCTGAAAATATTTTGCCATACAGGGTACATTTCTTCACCATAGGAGGGAACTTCAGAAAATATTGAATTCAGCATTCTTATAGCAGTACCTGTTTGCTCTCTTGCTTAGGAAAAATGTTATAGCAACTCCCACAATTAAAACAGTTTCTGAGAATTGAAGAACCACAGAGTATTAGAACTGAAGTATATCTTAGATATGATTTAATTATTCAGCGAGACTAAATTCATTCACATGGAAAACACAGGAGACAAATCAGGTGACCCAAATTGAGTCTCCTAGCCATTTTTCTCTAATTTCACATTTGGAGATTGCAAACATGGTCATATTTTTGCCTGGACTCAAGATACAATTGAAACAAAAGCTAAATTTACCCCATCTCTGGCTCTTTTCAGGACCAGAAATGCTTATTTTCCACATTTCATTTCCCTATTTACCCCAAGTCAATGTTCTCATTGTAAACAAGGTTTATGAGACTAAACAAGAGATGGTAGAAGTTTGTTAACATACCCTGAGCTTTGTAACATTGAGCAAATTACATAGTTATTTTAAACCTCAGTTTGACCATCTGTAAAATGAGGATAATAATGATATCTATTTGTAGGAGAAATGGGGAAATATAATGTGCTAATTCATGGAAAGTGCTTATCCTAACACATATAAGACCTCAACAAATATTGCTGTTGTTAGAATCCCGACCATGTGGTTGGTAAATATGTATGAGTAGAATTGAAGATGGGTGCTTTCTTAATATATAGTTTAATATTTCCCAAAAATGATTGATGTAATGATTCCTAGTTTAAAATGATAATTTTAAGGAAATATTTTATTGAATTATACATGCAGAGAAGTGACTCACATATTGGGTTTCATTTCCTGGCTGCTAAAACAAATACCATACAGTAGGTTGGCTTAACAACAGGCGTTTATTGGCTTCCGGTTTCATGGGCAGGAAGGCTTGCTTCCTCTCTTGGTTGGTGTCTTTTTTTTTTAAAGATTTATTTATTTATTCGTTTATCCCCCCCTTGCTGCTTGTGCTCGCTGGGTCAGCTAACCACGCTGTGCGGGCAGGCTTGCCTTCACCAGAAGGCCCTGGGAACCGAACCCGGGGCCTCCCATATGGTAAACGGGAGCCCCACTGATTGAGCCACAGCCGCTTCTCGGTGTCTTTTGACTAGCTGGAAATCTTTGGGGTTCCTTGGCTTTTCCATCATGTGGCAGTGCACACGGTGGTGTCTTCTTTCTCTTTCATTGACTTCCAGTTTCTGGCTGCTCTCCATGGCTTCTCTTTCTGAATCCAATTTCCTTTGCTTATAAGGACTTCAGCCATGACTGATTAAGGCCCACCCTCAGTCAATTTGGGCACACCTTAATGAATAACATCTTTAAAAGTCCTATTTTCAAATGGGTTCCCACCCCCAAGATCAGGGGTTGAGACCCGAATATGCTTTTTGTGAAGGACATGATTCAGTCCCCAACACATGTGTTACATTCACATTTTCATGAGAAAAACTCACCTTTGTAATCACCACCCAGGTCAGGAAATAGAACTTAAGTGGGATACCTCCTACTTCCTTGTGCACTACTCTCTTGATAATAACCACTGTCACCATTGATTTGTTTGCCTGTTTTGGAACTTTCTGTGAATGGAATTTATAGAGTTTATGAAATTAATCCATATTGTTAAGTGTTATAGAGTTTATGAGATTGATATGTATTGTTCATTCTCATTGCATTGAAAATATCACAAATTATTCTTGAGGTGAATACTTATTGGTTTTCAGCCTTTTTTCTTTTCTCATATATATATTTAAGGCTGTTCATTTTCCTGTAAGATAAAGTTTAGATATTTTTCTCATGTTCTGTTGTCATATTTTATTTCAAAAGATTTTGAAATTCCATTGTGTTTCTTCTTTAGCACACAAGGGATTTGGAATTCTTTTATTTAATTTTCCAACAACTGGAAATTTTCCATTTAAATCTTTTTTTACTTAAGATTTCTAGTTTATCATTATTATGGTCAGAGATTATATCCTAATGATTTAGGTCTTTGGCATTTGTTGAGACTTATTTAATGGCCCAGCAGAGGATTTTTTTTTCTGGTGTTCACTTCAAAAGAATGTATATTCTATCTTTGATAGGTGCAGTCACGGATATATGTCAATTAAGGGCAGGGTTGATAATCATGTTGTTCAGACCCTTTATATTCCTAATGAATTTTTAGAAGTATTGTGATGGTTAAGTTCATGAGTCAACTTGGCTACATTATGGTGTCCAGTTGTTTGGTTAGGCAAGCACTGGCCTGATTGTTACTGTGAGGATATTTCCTGGGTTTAAATCATGAGAAAGCTGATTGCATCTAAGGCTGATTACATATACAATCAACTAAGGAGATTACCTTCAACAAGGAAAGAAGTCTCATCCAATTAGTTGAAAGCCTTAAAAGGAGAAGTGATGATTTCAGCAGTCAGAAGGAAGAATTTCCACCTTTACTTCAGCCAGCCAGCTTCTTTCTGGGAATTCATTGAAAATTCATTGAAAATCTTCATCAGAGTTCTGAGCTTGTGGACTATCCTATGGAATTCAGACTTGCCCATCCCCACAATTGCATGAGCCAATTCCTTTAATAAATCTCATAATATTGACATAACATAATATATAATATTTATAACCTGTCGGTACTGTTTCCCTGGTGAAAGCTGACAATGCTTATTTTATAGATTCAAGTATGTTTAAGTAATTTTTTTTTTTTTCAAATTCCCACGAACATGCATATATATATGGGCTCTAGTTTGATATAACTGAATTTCTCTATTTTTCCCACTGAATAGTTGTGGTGCAGTTCAGGGGGCTTATGGTAGCAAGAATAGTAAAATCCAGCTCAAGAGTGTTTTTAACTATCTTTGTTGTTTGAGATTCTTGTGGAGGATAAATTACAGCATGGCACATTTACACCTAGATGGAAATTCCTTAAATCTCAATAATGTTCCAAACTCCTCTTTATGGATTGCTTTCCGAGTTTTCAGAAAATGGCAATTTTAATTCATATGTTAGAAGAGAAGGGAGTATTAAAATAGGCCTTGGGGTGAATTTGTGGTATTTGGGGCTTGGAGAAGGTAAAGTGAGTACATCAGATTTAGAGAAACACAGTGAAAGGTGAAAACAAATAAACAAACAAACAAGCAAGCAAACAAACAAAAAAAACCATACAGGGAAAATTTTTGCCTGATACAAATTTAGTTACCTTAGCTATCATGGCCATATTTTTTTTTTCTTTTCATTGTTTTAAAAGATACTTAGATTACAAAAATGTTACAGAGAATATATAGGGATTCTGGTATGCCCTGATGCCCATACTTCCCACATTTTCCCACATTAGCAACATCTTTCATTAGTATGGTACATTCATTGCAATTGATAAACACATTTTGGAGGATTGCCACTAAGCATGGATTATAGTTTGTAGTTTACACTCTGTCCCACCCAATTCTGTAGGTTATGGCAAGATATATAATAGCCTATATCTGTCATTGTAATGGCATTCAGTATGATTCCCAAGTCCTGAAAATGCCCCCATATTACACCTGTTTTTCCCTCCCCCTGCCCTTAGAACCTCCAGTAGCCATTGCCTCCATATCAATGATATTTCTTCCATTGCTAGAATCACAATAAATCTTTAGTGGAATAACAATAAGTTTATTCTAGTCCATAGTTCATTCCCCAGTCCTGAGGATTCTGGGATGGTGATGCCCACTCCACCTTTAGTTGAGGGGTGGCTTTGATCCCATACAGCTGATGGATTGGGTCTCTCTTGCTTGCAGTTGTAGATACTCTCGGTTCCTTGGTATGTTGGTTATCCATCATCCCCTCCTTGTTAGTTGTCCTGGGTGAGTCCAATGAAAATGGAGTTGCAACTCCATTGAGATTCAGGATTCAGCTGGCACATGGACAGCCAAAGTTTTAAGTCTCTTGGACATACACCTACCAACTTTAGTACTAATTATAAGTTCAAATGGAAGGACAAAAGAGCCATGTGTAGGGAAACCACAACTGAGCCCAATTCTGTCACATTAGGGAGCATAAATTCCAAGGTAGGGACCACTGGCAAGGGACAAACTCCTGAGCAGTCTGTCCTGCCTATTGTGTCTGTATGTTTCCAGAACCCTCAGGGGCCCCACTATTTGGGGTACTATCTACTTTGGCTGTCGATGAGATCCTGCTGAGACCTACATAAGTGTTACCTCTGGAATGACCTCCCAACTCACTTTGAAGTCTCTTAGCTATGTAAACTCATTTGTCTTTACCTTTTCCCCTTTTGGTCACGGTCTTTTTTTTTTTTTCCAGTTGAATTGCTTGTTGGTACTTGGTAGTAATCCCTTGGTGTCAGGGAAGCTCATCCCCAGGAGTCATGTCCCACGCTGGGGAGTAGTTACTGCATTTATATGCTGAGTTTGTCCTGGCCATATTTTTGATAAGAGATACTTAATTGTTCCATATTATCAAACCATAATATTCAAAATTCTTGATGTATCTCTTTTTAAAATATATGGGAACACATTTTGGAAATGAACTTCAATTTTCCATTGGCATCAATTAAAACATCAAAGATATGCATCTTCTATTTCTGATTGATACTCAGTTGGCATCAATTCTCATCACCTTAATTTTAAGTTTCTAAGTTTCTTTGAACACCCCTCTTTCCTGCCAAATAAGTTAATATATAAAACCACTAAAGAAAGAGGCTGCTGTGTAAAGGAGGAGTGGGGAACTTTTTAAATTTCCCTATCAAGTGTCTCTGACCCTTGGGGATTATCAATTAAATACTACATTGTAAAAAGCAGCAAGTTACATTTAGAAAATACATCAGAGAATAATTAAGATATTCAAGTAATCTGTTTTGGTGTAATTAAAAATAGGTGTTATTAATTTTACTTCACTATATACATCTGTTACATAAAACCCTGAAAAAGTCAATTGTATATATATCAATGTGAGTTAAAGGAGAGAAGGATAAAGCAGCCAAATCCTAGACACAGATGAGAAAGGAGAGACAAAAAACATCAAAAACAGGAAAGGAATCAGACCCAGAAGAGATGAGAACAGAGTATACTGAGTATGAAGGAAAATAAAAAACTTACCTGGAGTGGGATAGAAGAGAACCTATAAAGAATGGAGAAAACAAACAAACAAAAAAAAGGTTTGAGAGGATTGGAAATTCAGAAATACAGCCTTAAATGTGACCAAACCTCTTCATTTTTGAGCTAAAGAGAAAGGTACCCTCTGTTCTAGAGATTACTAAAATTTGATTAGGGATTTAACCACTGTTTCCAGACTTTCACTTACTTAAATCTGCTCAACAGTGTTCAAGATTAATTGCAGCCAAATTGGAATTTGGATAGGAATTATTCTTTGGGCTGTAGCTATTGAGGTCAGAGCATTATACAACGTTAGGGCTAAGAATCCTGCTCATTACTCCTGGCCTAGGGTTTTTAGTGTAAATATTTTTTGTCATGTGAAAGTTTTGTAGATATGATTTTTTTTTTCACATTAGTGCTGCATACCATGCCTTTTTAAAAATTATTATTCTATAATATCATGATCTTTTAAAACTTCATATCGTGGATCTTTTTCAGCCACAGGAAATAAAAGACCCAGTGTGTAGGATCCAAATATTAAAAATATGTAGGATAGAAATTATTAGTGTACACCACATTTAGTAATTGCAAATACTGTTTTGTGAAAACTTTGCTATGTATATTTTATAAGTATATGAATATTCTGTATTTCAATGCATCTCTGATTGTGGATCATGGTCAAAAAACTTTCAAAGCTTCTACATAGACCACGTTCTCTGTCCATATCTAACACTGACCCCTAAAACAAACAAACAAACAAAAATTTAAACAGCAAAATTGTGTATTGATTTGAAGTTTCAACATGGTATAAAGTGCACTGATTTGGGGTGGTCCTCTCTGACCCTAACAACCACAGGCAAATAATTTGGATGGTTCTAATTACACTTCTTTCTATTTAAGCAGCTGACACATCTTTCAAGGTGTTTGGAAAGTTAATAAGGAAGCTAAATAATGATTTTTAAGGTCATATTTATGTCCACCTAGGCTTACTTTTTTATTGGCTCTTAAAGTTGTAGCCAATGCTTCTGTAATAGTTTATTCATTTATTAAAATATACTCTCAGAATATAAATATTTATTAATCATAACATAATCTGTAAGATTGACTTCCTTGAGGAGGGAAATGCTAAGAGAAAATGCTAAGTATTTATAACTAGCTGCATATATTTATTTCCTAATTCTTAATCACAACACTGTATGCAGACATCAGTTTTCTGACAACCATCTGCTTAGATGTCACTCACTCCTTACACTCCATATAGTTGAAATTAAAATATTGACAGAAATAATTTTGGCATGGAAAGTAGAAAAGCTAATAAGGGTGGTGAAACTAGATTGGTTTTTACGTGTATTGCTCCCGAAAATATTCTGACAATTTTTAGCTTGCTTCCATAAGTAGCTCAGTCATACATGAGGGAAAAAAAAAAAAAAAACATAAAGATTTGAGCAGATTTTAAACTGTGCTTCTTCTGATGTTCTTAAAATATTCCCCAAAAGTAAAAAATAAAATGAAATGAAATTAGCCTACCAAGCAACAGTATTGCTGCATGTCTCCCATACCTTAGAGCAAACACATGTAGTTTCAAGCATGGCACTAGCAGTGATAAAATATTATTCTGTTCTTTTACAAATACATAGTGACAATAGCAGCAATAAAACATAAATGAAAAAAATAACAGACTGGCGAGAACTTTCAAAAAGCTTTAAAATATACCAATAACAAACTAATTTTGAAAATCTTAATAAACATAGTGTATTCTTCATTGAAAATCTCAACTATTTAAACAATCCAAATCTGAAATTCTTTTTGATCTTAGCAAAGCCTGTTCAGTCACAAGAAAAATAATTGTAAGCTTTGGTTTTAGTATTTCCCTAGGTGGTGCATTATTAAACTAAACACTTGGTTCTCACAAGCTAATAAGTGAGTGTGTCTCAATATGGTTTGGGTTTATCTCCTCAAAACATAAAACAATGACACTAGGCAAGTGGAGGACTCATATATACTTACCTACAATTTATTTGATTTAAAAATAATATTTAAATAGCCAACAGATAAAGAATTGACAGATAATTGGACAACAGTAAGATGATGCATTAACAAGGAGAAGGATAGGGATTAAGATTACAGAGTGAGTGGCTAGTGGAAGGAATCAAGATGGAGGAGGCAGAAGAACCATGTAAATCAGAAATAAGAAAAATAACCAAATAGTTTATTCTGTGCTCTTTCTTAAGACAAGGAAGAGCATTTTTCACATTTGAATTACGAATGCCTAATATAGAGAAAGTCCTTTCTCAGTGATTACGGGATGGCTTTACCAACAGAATTCCAGCCTCACTTTTCTAAATTCATTTCTGGTCACATCCCTTATATTCCTTATGATGTGCTCTTCTCTATCTCCTTGCATTGGCTAATTCACTCCCTGACATATTTTATTCCCCTTTCTTTCTCTTCCTGCAAATTTATATTTATACCTCACTACCTAGCTCTAAACTCACCTCCCCCAGAAAAGTTCCATGGCCAACAGCACTGAGAATTAACCACTTCTTCATCTATGTTTCTAACTCTTCATACCTTTCTTACAATATTTATCAATATTGAATTATATTAAATTGTTTATGTTTCCTAAGATTGACTATGAAGTTCTCAAAGACAAGGTAGGAACTGTATCTTATTAATCTTTGTATTCTTAGAGCTCATAACATATAAGCCAACGATAAAAATTAATTGACTCCTTGGGTGTTTTGCACTAGAGTAGTAGCAACAACATATTTAGGCCTAATAAGAGATTTGCTGAGATAAAGGCAGCTGGGTATGTACTTATTTTGCACCCCAGCCCAGTCTAATCTGTTTAGCTTTTTTCTGGAGAAATGACAACCACCAAATAGTATTTTTCTTAATGCACCCCATCCCCCTCCCCTTATTATTATCTTATCCTTAGCTCTTCCTCTGTTTATGGATTAGCTTTGTTTCTAAGATATTATAGCTCTCTTCTGCACTTAGATTTTAGGACACTTGACCATTTGTGGTTTCTTGTTTTACTGCTGTTGCAGCTCCTGACCAGGACAGCTGTGTCTCTCCTTTTAAAGTGATCCACACTAACGCAGTTTCACTGCTCTTATAAAAAAGCCAAAGCGAGTATATATTGCAGTTCTGTCTTTGAAAAGATGTTTCATTTATTCATGCATTCATTAATGTTTTTTTAATCAATTATTGTGTAGATTTTTATGCCAGATTCTGTTATGGGCAATAAAGATGATGCAGAGGAGCTTATGGTCCATTGGGACTGGTGGGAGGTGAGCTATAAGTTAATAGATAAGTACAATACAAAGTATTAGAATAATAGGAGACATAGGAGATATGGAGGCAGTGCTGCAGGAGAACAGAAACAGGGTTGGGCGCAGCAAAATGTTTCACAGAGAAAATGATATTTGAATAAGGTTTTGAAGGAGAAGGAGGAGTTTGCCAACTGGAATGTAGGCATTTGGGGCAGAGGGAATAGTATGTTAAAAAACACAGAGTTGTAATAAAGGCTTAGCTTATTGAGAAAGGATTTGATTATGTTTGTATCAGATAGTCACGCAGTTCATCTAGAGGACAGGCATCAGAGGATGCTACTTTAGAGCTGGTCCACCTCCCAGGCCAAGAAAGAGCCCTGATTCATGCACAAGTCTCAGTTCATCAATACTACACCATCAGATACAGAGTGTCTGTCTATATAAGCTGAGTAGATAACTGCTCATTCTGCAAGGCAGGCCCTCTCCTCCTCACTAACTATAATTCAAGACAAAGTAGAATGGTTTATGGACTAGGTGAAAAGAAGGACTTCAGTATTTGGCACATATGATCAGGCTGGTAATTCACTAGCAGATTTCACTGTCAAAGAAGAAGGACGGTGCCTATATTAAGGATATGTCAAGAACTGAATTACAGCTTTATCCTATTAAAGATAGAAAAAACAAACAAACAAGAAATCAGAGGAATTAAGTGACTTGTCCAAGATCACACAACTCATTCATGAAAGAGCTGGGTCTGGAACCAGGGCTTGTGACTTCCAGGCCAGCATTATTGCCATTATACTTGTACTAGTCCTTTCAAATTGACATTTGAGAGTAATGCCAAAGAATCTCAACACATGACAGAAATAATAAATTCCCAGAGGAGCTTTGCAGTTAGTAGACTGCTAATCTCCAGCCACCCCCCAAGCAATACTGCCTTAAATATGCACTTATTTCCACACTCCCAATAATGCAATCATTTCACTAAGTTTTCAGGAAGAAAAAACTCAGTCTTCTTTTGTTATTTAGATGCCATCTAGAGTATCTACCAGTTTTGACCTGGTTGAGATTATCTGGCATTCTCTGTATAATACAGATTTAGAGCAATATCAGCCAGGGTCCCAAAGAGAAGAGAGCACACTCACAAGGAATAATTGAAGAGACTTCAGTGATGGGATTATTTACCAAGAAATGGGTAGGATTAAGGAACACTAACAAGGGATGATGAATCACCCTGGAACTAGCCATGGAGGAGAGATGTTAACAACCCAAGGTCTAAAGAGAAAAGGAGAAGGAACTGTTACAAGAATCCAGAGGGAGTATTGATAAATATCAGATGGCTCTCATAAAAGCTGTAGCTGTTGTTATAGGAATATAATCACTGCCAACCCAAGGCACAGCAGAAAAGGAGCCAGAGAATAAATATCCCAACATCAATTTCTTCCTGCCCTCCTATCTTCCCAGTGCCACAGTTTGACCAAACCCATCAGAAAGTCAGAGAATAAGGGAGCCTCTTGGTTTGATCCACACAAGTCAACCTCTAAAGAAGGGGTTCTTAACCTTTTTTGTTCCACGAAGACCTTTGCCAGTTAGGTGAAAACCTCAGACATCTTCCCAGAATGTAGCAGCAGATAGTTTTATGTCACAACTAGCGTAGGGTCAAACAACTACAGTAATTTCAAAATATGGATGAGTGTAAGTGATATTTCGAGATATGCAACAATTATAATGTGATATGAAATAAATACTACTGTAATGTATTACACACATTCATAAGTGAAGGAAATGCTAGATTTCAGTTAGAGGTCAGAGAAAATAAAGATAATACATTGATTTTTTTTTCAGTTCAAGCTCACAGACCCCCTGAAATCTTTCCACGGACCCCTTCCCCTGGTTAAGAACCCCTGCTCTAAGGCCACAGAGCAGGGTGGATGAAGGTGAAGAACGGATCTGAAGGGGCAAATGGAGAATATCCAGGACAGGGGCAAATACCCATTTATCCATACCCTGGCCCATGATCTCTTCAACCCTCCCATTCCACAACCCTTTCTAGATGTGCAACTCTACAAACTGCTCTGATTTCAAAAAGTTTACCTAACACTACTGGGAGAATTATGTAAATATGAATAGTTTGGCTGAGCAGTGACTAAGGAAAGAGGGAAACATGACCTCTATCTGCAAGCAGTGGTGGGAATGGAAATGATTTCCTGTGGGAACTCAGCTGGTATTACTGTTAAATCATTTGTATACTATTAAATGAGTTGCGTGCTGGTGGGGCAAAGAGGTCTTGGAACTGTGTTTGCTGGCATTCTCCCTACCTCCATCATTGTCTACAAGTATTTGAAAGGTTGAAAAAATAGCAAGAGGAGGCTTTGATTCAAGGTGATAGAACCAGAAGTAGTAAAGTAAAATCAGGAAAAGGACTGAGGCTTGAGAGATTATGTTTCTTGCTCAAGATTATACAAACAGCAGGTTAAAAAACATGAAATTGTTCATAGCAGAAATAGTAATCTTTTATTAAAATATTCTAAAGGAATAAAATATAGGGAAAGCTATCCTTTTGCATATTTAATCTCAGAGTGAGCTGATCTGCAACAAATCACTATAGAAAATACTCTTTGCAGAGAAAAAATATCACATACTTTATTTCTTGTTTGCATATCTAACAAATACATTAGCAAGAATAAGCTTTAGCAAGTCTCAAATTTAGGATATAGCTAATTGATATTAACTTTTTCTAAAATACCATTTCTGATATTTTTTTTTCTTTTTCATTTCTGATATTAAACATTTTTAAATCTCTGAAGATAAAAATGCCTTTTTTCCCTTTAGGTGAAATGCTGAATATGTAGTTAAAATACCTAACTTAATAAACTTTTTATGAAAAGGAGCGTAGGGTATGAGGTTTGCTTTCAAGGAATATGTTTAAAGCATAGCATAAGCCTTACTTTAAAATTTTCAATTAAATTAAATATATACTGTGCACCTACTAAAACTAATATTTTCCCAGTTTAAAGCTTTTCTCCCTGACCTGATGAGTTCTTGTAGGCAAGAGCTATGCCTTACATTTTGTTGTTCCACACATACACCTGACATAGGGTCTTGAACATAAATTATGTTATAAAATTTGATTTGATAATATTGTATAATCACAATAATAACTAACATCACTGATCATTTACTATGTCAGATGCTGTTCTAAGCACATTGGGTACTTTAAAATCTCTTAACTTTGTGAGATATTTCTATCTTTCTCGATAAGGTAACTGAGGCTTGAGAGCTTATGTTTCTTGCTCAAGATTATACAAACAGTTGGGGAAAAAATGGGATTCAAATCTGAGAACTCTCATCCCAGGTTTTGGGTTTTTAACCATGATATCATTCTATCATAAAGGTTGAGGTAGGGTAGGGCCAGAACACATAGGTGCCAGGACATCAGGTTGGCAAGTGAGAACTATTATAGGTTTTTACATAAGAAAGTATCATGGCAAAATTTATGTTTCAGGAAGATGAGTCTGATGTCTTTTTTTAAAGTTCAATTAAGGCAAACAGAGAAAATTGGTAGTTTGAATTTTTTACTTAATATGTGGTTTACTTGATATTTACCAAGTGTCTCAAACATGCTATGATTATAAAGAAAATAAACAGTTTATGCTATAATGCAATGGTTTTTGAGCTCTTATTTAAAAAATTATAGTAGTTGTAGGTTTACAGAAAAATCGTGCAGAAAGTACAGAGGTCCTATAGTCTCCGCTGTCATACATACCATTTTCCCTATTGTCATTTGACATGTGTGGCACCTTGGTTATAGTTATTGAAATAATATAATTATAATTATGCTGTTAACCTTAGCCAAGCCACTGTTTACATTAGAGTACACTCTCTGTGTTGTACAATTCTATGTGTTTTTTTGTCATAATATATGTAACCTAAAATTTCCATTTATCCCTTTTCAAGTATACAATTAAGTAACATTAATTTCAGTTGCAACATTGTGACTCCCTCGCCGTCATCCATTGCCAAAACTTTTATATCACCCCAAAGAGAAACTCCTTACCAAATTAGACATTAAACCCCATTTCCCTGCCCCACTCCACCCTTGATAATCTATATTCTAGTTTTAGACTTTATGAATTTGCATGTTCTGCTTATATCATATAACTGAGATCATACAGTATTTGTCCTTTTGCCTCTGGCTAATTTTTCTCAACATGATGTCTTCAAGGGTCATTCATGTTGTCACTTGTATCAGAACTCCATTGCTTTTTATGGCTGAATAATATTCCTTTGTATGTGTATACACATTTTGTTTATCCATTTATCTGTTGATGGACACTTGGGTTGCTTTTACTTTTTTATTAGAGAATTTGTGGGTTTTCAGAAAAATCATGCATAAAATACTGGGTTCCCATATATTACCCTATTTTTAGCACCTTGCATTAGTATGATACATTTGTTACAATTTATGAAAGCACATTTTTATAATTGTACTATTAACTGTATTCCATGATTTAACTTAGGGTTCAATGTTTGTGTTGTATACTCCCATGGGTTTTTAAAAAATTTATTCTAGGAACATAAATACATCCTAAAATTTCCCCTTTTAAACACATTCAAATATATAATTCAGTGCTGTTAACTATGTTCATAGTGCTACAGTCACGACCATCCATTACCAAAACTTTTCCATCATCTCAAATAGAAATTCTGTATATTTTAAGCATTAACTCCTTATTCACTACCCAACCCTGTCCCCTAGTTACCCATATTCTAGATTCTGACTGATTGAGTTTGCTTATTCTCATTATTTCATATCAATGAGATCATACAATATTTTTCCTTTTGTACCTGACTTACTTCACTCAACATGATGTCTTCAAGTTTCCCCCATGTTGTTGCATGAATCAGAACTTCATTCCTTTTTAATGCTGAATAATATTTTATTGTATATATATATATATATACAATAATTTGTTTATCCATTCACCAGTTGATGAACACTTGGGTTGCTTCCATCTTTTGTCAATTGTGAATAATGCCACTGTGAACATCAGTGAAACATTAAGGAGGAAGTAGTTTTTGGCGAAGTGGTGCTAGGAAGACTGAACACATCAAACTTCTTTCTCAATGGCTGTTTCCTTTTTTCTCCTTTTACCAGTCATACGTAGCTGATAGAGACTGTACTATCCAGGCAGTCCAATTGCTGAAACAGACAAATACAAAATCTAAGTTGCTTAACACATCAGAGTCTTTCCCCCCATTCTCATCTCATAGTTCATTGCAGGCTGGAGGGGCAGGAGTTTGCTTTAAATAGGTCATTTAGAGAGCCAGGCTGATGCAGACCACACCATCTGCAATGCCTGGAATTCAATATCCAACCAGCAAATCAAGAAGAAGGAAAGTATAAGATATCATGCCAACTTGTCACTGACTCAATCTGGAAGGAACAACTCACTTAAGTCTATATTCCACAGGTGAAAGCTAATCAGATCATTCCACTGTGATACAAGGGACTGGGAACAATAATTTAGCTGTATGCCCAGGAAGAGGAAATACTTTTCGTGAATATCTCTCCCATGGGGACTGCACTACAAATTGGATATTTCTTTTGAGTAAAGCAATATGCTAAGTGCTAAAACATAGATAGGTGAGTCAAACCTAGCTCCTGCTTTCAAAGAGCTTTCTGTCTAGAGGTGGAATTTCAGTAAATGCACAGCTGAATATGAACTAATGATAATATTTAAACTTACCAATGGCTTGCAATGTAGCAAGCATGTTTTACAGGCATTAACCTGTAGTTAATTAATGAGTTCATCAATAAATAATTAATGAGGTAGTTAGTATTACTATCCCTATTTAATGGATGAAGAAACTAAAGCAAAGAGTAAGTTGCCCAAGGAGACATGGCTATTAAGTTTTGAACCAGGACTTTAACTCAAACTCCACATTCTTTAGAACAGTAAGTGGCACAAGACAACACAACATTGTGGCTCTGTGAGGGAGGAGCACTTGTGTAACAGTGATAGTTGGTCATCAAACTGTGGTCTTCATTTGGAAGCACAGGTTGACTGTTCAATAACTTAAATATTTTATTATTGTAGTAAATTTCCAATAAAAGATAAAACTTTGAAAATGGTTTAAAAGTGATGAACCATTTGAAATGGGAAATTAATGTGAATGGGACTTCTTCCAAAGTCATGAGATGGATTTTTTAAAAAGATACAAACCAAAAAAGTAGAAAAAGGAATGAAAATAGTCTGAGAAAGTTTCATGTGAGTAGAATGAGGAGGAAGGATTTTTATGTTAGCTTATTCAGTTCTTCTTTCCTTCTGATAGACTTCCACTCATTGCCCTTCTTTAACTTCAACTTTCTACCAACATGTCTTTTCATTTGCTTTCCTCACGTTGAACCCAGATCTAAAATAGCATCACAGAGTATAGAAATATCTTCAGAGAGGAATCAGTGTTCTGATTTGGCTCTGATAATAACCCTTTTTTGAACTGGAGCAAAATAAACTTTTTGGGTCACAGGTTCCTTATCTTTACAAAGAAAAAAGTATGAATTATATCATTCCCACAGCTCTTACTAATGTTGTTCTTCAAAATGTCTGAAATTCTAGGCTCTTAATACCTAGTAATTTTTTCATGTTTCTGTGCTATCTCATTTTTGTGCAACCTCTTGCAGTGGGCCAGATTAGTTTTAAGATATAAATGTTTATGTTTGTGTAGGTGTTAACTCATAGTCTGGGTTTAAATATTTTGATATATACTGATCTTGTAATGCCATTAAACTTTTCTTTACATATTTTATTGACTTTCTGTTTTATTTACAAAGAAAGTTTTTCACAATATAATTTGGCAATAGGATCATGGAAAATTTCAGGATCTAAAGACATCTATAGGAAATATGAGTAGGAGTGTGTTTTCCTGAAGTTAATAGCAAAAACTTAAAAATCAGACTCTGACAAAAATGTCAAGAAATAGTATACTGTATTGATGAAAGGTTCTGTGAAAACTTTAGTGGAAGTTGGAAATTAGAAATAAAATTATTTAGACCTTGGCTGTGACAAGCACACACTATTTAATCTATTTTATGTATGTAAAAAACAGAACTTTTTAATCTATTAAATGAAGCTGGAGCATATTATCATCAACCTACCACACAAAAACAAAGTCTATGAAAACTTCAGTCACTTTGATCTCAGCACGATGATACCCCCTGTGTGGTTCTATAATTCTCAATTAAAATGAGTAATTCAATGAATAGGTGTCAAGAAGGAATCTTAATGTTAAAGAAATATTTTCCCATGGTAATTCTCTTGCAAAGATTGGTACTGCTTCAAATGTACCTATGTTACTACTCATCTATTTGCATATTAATCTAGCAGTACTATAGATAATTACAGAAACAGAAATTTAAAATGGCTGCTGTTGTATTACTACTTGTTTTTTTCAAATAGGAATGATCCTACCTGACTTGGCTAAAGTCACACAGCTGTAAGTGTTCAGGATTTGAACCAAAATCTTTTTTTAAAGCCACTATATAGTCAGGCATTTAAACATTCATGTTTTAATACGTCCAACTTATGGTTTTACCCAGGCAGTTTCGTGGATAGGTCCCAGATCAAATCAAAAGAAGGTATGCTGTTGGATTAACAAAGGAAACATTTCGGGGGACTGGCTCTGCACCCATGTGGGTAGGGATGCAAGGTTAAGGGGAAAAACACCTCCGTAAGGGCCTTTGAGGAAAGTAAATTTCCTCTGGTTCTCAGTGTTTTGGAATAACAAATCAAAGTCCACAATTAAAAATGCAAGGAGGACAAACATATTAAAATATTGATCATTAATACCTTAGTTTCAAGTATTTTTCAGACCTTGTCTCCAAATAGTACCCTGAGAACATGGAACTCAGGGCTGGGCAATTGAAATGGTGAACTGAAAGATTCACAGACTGGGGATGTTTGAAAGTGAACAGCTAAGATCCTGTCACAATGTGTTTCTCTCATGGTCACTGTTAGCAAATGCACCGCCTTTTTGTGAATCAGTAAAAGATTCCCTCCCCAAGAAAGAATTACAAAATGGTACCTACTGTGGGTAGTTGAATTACTATTACAGGGCATCCTTTCCTCCAGGGCACAAAGGCTGGTGAAGGGGTGTGGGCTAGGCATCTGCTCTTACATATCCCCCTTGGCTGAATACCTTTGTGCACAAGTTGCATGACCTTATTTGGTGTCCCCAATTTTTCTGAAGAGCCACTGGGTTGCATGAGGTCATAAGGCCCTAAGAGGTGGAAGAAGAGTATTCTTATTGTAGAATGGAGAACCAGATTTACTCAAGGTTGGATCTTACTCTTCTCTGTGGGGGGATCTGGCAGCAGGGAGCTCCAGCAGCATTACTCTCACTTTGAGTTCACTGAAGCTCCACCCTGTGGAGAGGAGCATGGCCTAATGTGGAAAATATGGGATTTGGTCCCGGAAGAATCTGGCTTTTTAAAGATGTAGTTAGGTGCTCGTCCCTCTAATAATGAGCTTAGTTATTCACTAAAGGGGTATTCGTTTTTGTGAAATTTTAGTGCTATCTGTCTCCTGGAACTACTTTTGCATACTACAAATAATTCAACAACTTTAGAAAGAAGGCATTATTTCAATTTCCAAAGTAAGGGCTCTAAGTTTCTCTTTAGGCAACAGAATTGGATATTTGTTGTACTTGCTATTTAGTTAGCAGTGTTATATGTTGCTACGTTCTACTACTATTATCATACTTTTAGCAGCAGTAATAAATGTAAAGGTAATATGATTTATTGCATAAAATTTGGAAAATACTGAGAAGAAAATAGGAATTAAGTCATAATCCTACTACTAAAGATAAAGTTGTTAACGTTTTTCTTGACTATTTACTAGGTCTTCGAATTTATTTTAATTAACAAATTTGGAAATTATAACTTTTTCCCCCCACGCATTGCATGATCTCTAACAACAGTGTGGCAGTTTGAGCTTATTTTATGAATCACTAAAAGGGAAAGATTATGTTTGTAAACTAATCTGTTCTTTTGGGTGTGATTCCCTTTTGATTATATTGGATTCAGTTGAGGGTCCTTGATTAAATTATCTGTTAAAATTAGGGCTTTGATTTGACCACATCAGTCAGTAAGGCGCGACTTAGGTTAGGTTCCCGCCCCCTTAGTGGGCCAATATAAACAGACACTCACTTACGAAGACACATGGGCAGAGAGAGAGCTTTGTCATTTTTGATCCTGGGGCCCCGGAGAGAGATGAGCCATTCTCCTGATAGCTTACAGCTAACCTTCACAAAGCCTTAAGAAGAAGAGGAAGCCCAGGAAGGAGAGACCAGGCAGAGAATAGTGACCATCTTGCTTCAACACATGGCAACTGACTTTTGTGCAAAAGAAACCTTGAGTTGGACTCTTTAGGGCCTTGTAAATAAGATTTTACTCCAAATAAATACCCTTTATAAAAGCCAACAGATTTCTGGTACTTTGCGTCAGCACCCCATTGGCAGACTAATACAGTTTTTGTTTGTTTATTTGTTTTTGTTTTTTTTAACTCTGGCTGCCTATTTTCTCGATGTATGCTTTACCACACTTATTTAACCAATGCCTTATTGTGGTAGTTTTGAGGTAGTTTTTCTTTCTGCTATGAACAATATTATGGTAAATATAATTAATTATAAATTTTATACATCCCTTTAATCACTTTTTCAGGGTGAATTCTTAGAGGTAGAACTGCTGATTCAAAGGGCTTTTGATTCTTATTGGCAAACAATTCTTAGGAAAGGTCCTTTCAGGTTATATACCTTCCATCATGATAATTCCCTGTATCCTTACAAACATGAGATTATAAATTAAAACACAAAATTATGTATTTGATAATTTGTTAACTATTTCAAGTGTACATACTCTGACTATTGATATTTATACATATTTATATATCTCATCATTTGCATTTCTTCTCGTCTGTATTGCCCATTCAGGATTTTCCCATTTCTCTTGTACGGGGTTTGCCTTTTGCTTCTGATTTGTGAAAACTTTTGACATATTGTAGATATGGATAAAATGTTAATGATTTTTTACATTTTAAAATCCTTTAATTTTGTTTACTTTTTTTATACTTAGTTTAACTGTTATTAACATTTTTCTTTAATGATTTCTGTATTAATATGCATACTTATAAAGACTTTAAAATTTAATTTTTCTTCCATATATTTTCCAACTTAATCTTTTACATAAGACTTTAACACATTTGACATTTATTTCAACATGTATTATAAATCATATTTAATCTATTTCTAATTACAAAAGCAATATATAGCCTTTATAGAACATTAGGGAAATACAGATAAATGGAAAAAAAGAATGCTGGTAATTCCCATATCCTCTGTCAATATTTTGGCATGTAATTCTGGGAATCAATTTTTAAAATACATTTTTATTACAAAAGTTGTGAACTTAGAAAACAATCATATAGATGTGTAGAATTCTCATACAAAACCCCTTCATCAGCACACCACAACGTTCTGGAATATTTACAGATTATGAGATAATATCATCAGACTGCTATTACTAACTATGGTCCCTAGGATATATTTGGTAGTTTTTTCATATCCCCCTATTATTAACACAATACATCTTTGGCATTGATGCAAGAATATTCCAATATTGCTGTTAACTATAGTCAATAGGTTACATTAATTGCATTTTTCCCATGCTTCTCCACATTCCCACCATCCTGCAATAGTGACGAATATCCGTTCTAGTTCACAGAAAGACCTCCTTGAATTTACACTATTAATCACAATACTCATTTACCTCTGGGTTCACTGTGTTATTCAGTCCCTAGATTATTCCCTAGCTTTCTTTCAATTGACATTTATATCCCTAGACTACCATGTTCAGCCACAATCCCATTTATAAACCAGCTGCTACTCACTATAATGTGTTATTATCAACTCTATCCATTTCCATATTATTACAGTCAAGGTAATTAAAATTTCTACGTACATTAAGCATCAGTAAACCTTCACAGCCTTCCTCTTATCTCTTAATAACATACACTTTAGGTTTTAACTCCATGTGTTTATTCTTCATATTTAGTTCATATTAGTGAGCCCATGCAGTCTTTGTCTTTTTGTGTCTGGCTTATTTCACTTAGCATAATGCCTTTAAAATTCATCCATGTTATCACATGTGTCCCAATTTCATTTCTTCTTAATGCACATAGTATTCCTTCATACATATGTATCACATTTAGTTTATCCATTCATTGGTTGATGGACACTTGGGTTCTTTCCATCTTTTGGCAATTGTGAATAATGCCGCTGTGAACATCGGTGTACAGTTCGTGTCACAGTTTTCAGTTTTTCTGGATATATTACCAATAGAAGAATTGCTGTATCATATGGAAGTTCTATATTTAGCTTCCTGAGGAATCGCCAAACTGTCTTCCACAGAGGATGCATCATTTCACATTCCCACCAGCAGTGAAGGAGTTTTGCTATTTCTCCACATCCTTTCCAGCACTTATTGTTTTGGTAACACATAACCAACCTACACTGACACAATAAGAAATACAAGAACTTAACAAACCAATCACAATTAAGGAGATTGAATCCGTCATCAAAAATCTCCCAGCAAAGAAAAGTCCAGGACCAGATGGCTTCACAGGTGAATTCTACCAAACATTTCTAAAAGAATTAACATCAATCCTGTTTAAACTCATCCCAAAAAATTGAAGAGTAGGGAAAATTACCCAACACATTTTATGAAGTCAACATCACCCTAATTCCAAAGCCAGACAAAGATTCCACAAGAAAAGAAAATTAGAGACCAATCTCTCTAATGAACATAGATGCAAAAATTCTCAACAAAATATTTGCAAATCGAATCCAACAGCATATCAAAAGACTTATATATCACCACCAAGCGGGATTTATTCCTGGTATGCAAGGCTGGTTCAACATAAGAAAATAAATCAATGTAATACACCACATTAACAAATTGAAGGAGAAAAACCACATGATCATCTCAATAGATGCAGAAAAGGCATTCGACAAAATCCAACATCTTTTTTTTTTTGATAAAAATACTTCAAAAGATAGGAAAAAAAGGAAAATTCCTCAATATGATAAAAAGCATATATGAAAACCCACAGTCAACATCATACTCAATGGAGAAAGGTTGAAAGCTTTCCCCTTAAGATCGGGAACAAGACACGGATACCCACTGTCACCATTGTTATTTAACATTGTACTAGAAGTTCTAGCTAGGGCAATTAGACAAGACAAAAAATTAAAGGTGTCCAAATAGGAAAAGAGGAAGTAAAACTCTAACTGTTTGTGGATGAAATGATCCTGTACTTAGAAAATCCTGAAGTATTCACAACAAAGCTACTTGAACTAATAAATGAGTTCAGCAAAGTGGCAGGATACAAGATCAACACGCAAAAATCAGTAATGTTTTTGTACTCTAGTACTGAACAATCTGAGGAGGAAATCAGGAGGAAAATTCCATTTTCAATAGCAACAAAAAGACTAAAATACCTGGAGTTAATTTAACCAAAGAAATACAGGACCTATATGCAGAAAACTACAAAACAATGCTAAAAGAAATTTAAAAAGACCTAAACAAATGGAAAGACATTCCGTGTTCATGGATTGGAAGAATAAATATCGTGAAGATGTCAATCTTGCCCAAACTGATTTATAGATTCAATGCAATACCAATCAAAATCCCAACAGCTTACTTTACAGAATTAGAGAAGGCAATTACCAAATTCATCTGGAAGGGTAAGTGCACCTGAATAGCCAAAAGCATTCTAAAATAGACCGGCAATGTGGGAGAAATTTCACTGCCTGACCTTGAAATATATTACAAAGCTACAGTGGTAAAAACAGCATGGTACTGGCATAAAGATAGACACATCGATCAGTGGAATAGAACTGAGAATCCAGAAATATACCCTCACCTATACAGTCAACTGGTTTTTGAAAAACCTACCAAGTCCACACTAATGGGAAAAAACAGTCTCTTCAACAAATGATGTTGGGAGAACTGGATATCTATAACCAAAAGAATGAAAGAGGACCCCTATCTCACCCCCTATACAAGAATTGACTCAAAATGGATCAAAGATCTAAATATAAAAGCCAGGACCATAAAACTCCTAGAAGAAAATGTAGGGAAACATCTTCAAGACCTTGTAGTAGGTGGTGGTTTCTTGGACCTTACACCCAAAGCACATGCAACAAAAGGAAAAATAGATAAATGGGACCTCCTCAAAATTAAACACTTTTGCACCTCACAGGACTTTGTCAGAAGGGTGAAAAGGCAGCCAACTCAATGGGAAAAAATATTTGGAAATCACATATCTGATAAGGGTTTAATATCCAGGATATATAAAGAGATGTTACAACTCAACAATAAAAAGACAAATGACCCAATTAAAAAATGGGTGAAAGACTTGAATAGACATTCTCCGAAGAAGAAATACAAATGGCAAAAAAACACATGAAGAAATGCTCAACATCACTCATGATTAGGGAAATGCAAATCAAAGTTACAGTGAGATATCATTTCACACCTATCAGAATGGCCACTATTAAAAAGACAGAGAACTACAAGTGTTGGAGAAGATGTGGAGAGATAGGAACACTTCTTCACCGCTGGTGGGAATGCAGGATGGTACAACCACTATGGAGGACTGTTTGGCAGTTCCTAAAGAAGTTGAATATATATATATATATATTTTTTTTACCGGGAGGTCCCGGGGATCGAACCCGGGTCCCTCCATAGGGGAGACGGACGCTCAACCAGTTGAGCCACATTCGACCCCAGAAGTTGAATATAGACTTTCCACATGACCCTGCAATACCACTACTGGATATATACTCAGAAGAACTGAGAGCAGTGACACGAACAGACATCTGCACACCAATGTTCATAGCAACATTATTCACCATTGCCAAAAGTTGGAAACAACCCAGGTGTCCATCAACAGATGAATGGATAAACAAACTGTGGTCTATTCACACGATGGAATACTATGCAGCTGTAAGAAGAAATGAAGTCATAAAGCATATGGCAACATGGATGAACCTGGAGGACATTATGTTGAGTGAAGCAAGCCAGACACAAAAGGACAAATATTGTATGAATGCATTACTATGAACCAAATATATTGTGTAATATATTGTTTGATTAAAAAAAAAATTTTTTTTATATGTTAAAAAAAAAAAAGAATGCGCCACCTAACACCAGGTCTTGAAGATGTTTTCCTACATTTTCTTCTTGGAGCTTTATAGTTCTAGCTTTTATATTTAGATCTTTGATCCACTTTGAGTTAATTTTTTATAAGGCATGAGATGGGGATCCTCTTTCTTTCTCTTGGATATGGATATCCAGTTCTCCCAGGAACATTTGTTGAATAGGTTGTTCTGCCCCAGCTGGGTGGATTTGACAGGCTTGTCAAAAATCACTTGACCGTAGATGCTAGAATCTGTTTCCAATCATCAATTTGGTTCCATTGCTCACTGTGTCTATCTTTATGACAGTACCATGTTGTTCTTACTACTTTAGCTAGTTAATATGATTGAAAGTCCAGAAGTGAAAGTCTTCCAACTTTGCTTCTCCTTTTTCAGATGTTTCTGGCTGCTTGAGACCCCTTACCCTTCCAAATAAATTTGATAATTGTGTTTTCCATTTGTTTAAAAAATGCTGGTAGAAGATTTATCGGAATTGCATTAAATCTGTATATCGATTTGGGTAAAATTGACATCTTAAAGACAAATTAGTTTCCAATCCATGAGTATGGAATGTTCTTTGAATAACTTAGGTCTTTTTAAATTTCTTTTAACAATGCATTGTGGTTTACTGAATACAAGTGCTTTATGTCCTTGGTTAGGTTTATTCCTAAATATTTGATTCTTTTAGCCACTATTGTAAATGAATTTTTTCCCCTGAGTTCCTCCTCAGACTGTGCATTACTAGTATATAGAAACACCACTGATATTTATGTATTGATCTTGTGTCCTGACACTCTACTGAAATAATTTATTAGCTCTAGAGGCTTTGTTGGAGATTTTTTTGGACTTTCTAGGTATAGGATCACATCATCTTCAAATATCGAAAGTTTTACTGCTTCCTTTCCGATTTGGATACCTCTTATTTCTTTTTCTTGCCTGATTGTTCTAGCAAGAACCTCTAGCACAGGGGTTCTTTTGTTTTTTTTTTCAATAATATATATATTTTTAAAAAGATATTTAGCTTACATAAATGTTACACAAAAATTATAGCGATTCCCATATGCCCCACCTCCCACACCTCCCATAACCCCCCACATAAACATCCTTCATTAGTGTGGCACATCACCTGCAATGGATATTCACAGCCTGGGGCTTTGCCATTAAGCATGGACCATAGTTCACATTGTAGACCACACTCTCTCCCACACAGTTCTGCATGTTATATGATGATATAAAATGGACTATATCTATCATTGCAATGTCAATCAGGATAATTCCCAAGTCCCGAAAAAGCCTCTGTATTACAACTGCTTTTCCCTTTCCCTGACCCCAAAGTGTCCAGTGGCCACTGGCTCCGCATTAATGTTGCAATTTCTTCCTTTGCTTGAATCACAATATGTCTACAATAGAATACCAGTAAGTCCACTCTAGTCCATAGCTCATCCCCCAATCCTGAGGAAACTGGGATGGCAATGTCCACTACACCTCCAAGTGAGAGGGTGCTTATATCCCATAGATAAGATAGGTGGCATTATCCTGCCTGCAGCTGTAGACTCTCTCCATTCCCTGGAATGGCCATTGTCCATCATCATCTCCCCACCAGGTGTCTTGAGTGAGTCCATTGAGCTGTAGATTAGGAGATGCAGCTCCACAGAGATTCCAGGCATAGCTTGCACATGGGCAGGCCAAAGGTTCCAGTCTCTGGAAGTACACCTACAAACTCCAGTACCATATATAGGTTTGAATAGAAGGAACTGATGGACCATGTGCAGGGAGGACTTATTTGAGTCCATCCCTGTCACTCTCAGGAGCACAGATTCCAAAGTAGAGCCCACTGATAAGGCATCAATCTCTGAAACTGCCCCCCCTTATATAGGATCTGAGAGTGTCCAGAGCCCTCAGGAGCCCCTCTGTTAGGGTAATATCCACTTTGGTGTTCTATGAGATCCTACTGAGGTGTGCATAAGCGTTACCTCTGGGGTGACCTCCAGACTCTCTTTGAAGTCTCTTAGCCATATGAACTCATTTGTCTTTACATTTTCCCCCTTTTATTCAAGGTCTTTTTCCAGTCGTATTGCCAGTTGGCACTTGGTAGTAATCCCTCATTGCCAGGGAAGCTCATCCCCGGGAGTCATGTCCCATGCTGGGGGTAAGGTAATGTATTCATAAGTTGAGTTTGGCTTAGAGAGCGGCCACATTTGAGTAACAAGGAAGCTCTCAGTCTAGCACAGGGGTTCTTAACCTTTTTTGTTCCATGGACACCTTTGCCAGTCAGGTGAAAACCAGAACCCCTTACTAAGTCCACACTTAACTGCATATTATTTAATAAATATATCACACCCATACCAACATGTCCCCAAAAGAATATCTTTTTCAAAAAATTTCAATTCAACCTCATGGACCCCTTGTTAAGAACCCCTGCTGTAGCACTATATTGAACAGCAGTGGTGACACTTGGCATCCTTGTCTTTTTCCTGATCTCAATGGTAAAGCTTTCAGTCTTTCACCATTAAGTACAATTTTAACTCTGTTTTTTAAATATATGACCTTTATCATGTTGAGAAAGTTTCCTTCAGTTCCTATCTCTGGAGTATTTTTATCAAGAAAGGATGCTTTATTTTGTCAAATGCCTTTCCTGCATCAATCATTTGGATCATGTGATTTTTCTTCTTTGATTTATTAATGTGGTGTAGTATGCTGTTTGATTTTCTTGTGTTGAACCACCCTTGCATGCCTGATATAAAACCCACTTTATCATGATGAATAATTCTTTTAGCGTATTGTTGGATTCGATCAGCAGGTATTTTGTTGAGGATTGTTGCATCCATATTCTTTACGGAAATGGGTCTGTAATTTTTTTTTCATAATCTCTTTATCTGACTTTGGTAATAGGGTAATTGTAGCAGTTTGATATTGTTTATGAATTCCAAAAATAGATATTGGATTGTTTATATAGAGTGGTCTGTTCCTCTGGGTGTATTAGATTGTATTAGATTGCGAGGTTTCACTTTTACTTTATTAAATCAAGATTAGGGCTTTTATTTGACCATGTCATAAGGACATGTAAGGTTGAGTCCCCACCCCCTTGGTGGGGATAAAACAAACTCTCACACAGCAGTAAATACATGGAAAAAGAGAACACAGCTAGTTTGAGTTTTGATGTTGGAGCCCTGGGAAGTAAATGCGCAGGAGAACACAGAAGAGTAGAGACAGCTCTGTAGATATAGCAGAGGGCCTGGGAAGAGAATGAGTCTGATATCCTACATCTGCAGGTGAGCCCAGAGAGAAATGAGCCCTAGGAGAGAGAAGAGACTTACCCCAGCCTACAGCTGAGATTGGAAGAAGCTGGGACCACTGAAACTTTAGAGGAAGAGGAAGGCTGAACCCTTGCAGATATCGCCTGCCATCTTGCTCAACACATGGCAAATGACTTTGGGTGAGAAAGCACCTCTAATGGTACCTTGAGTTGGACTCTTTAGGGCCTGGTAGTTGTAAGCTTCTACCCCAAATAAATACCTTTTATAAAACCCAACAGATTTCTGGTACTTTGCATCAGCACCCCTTTGGCTGACTAATACAGCGATATTGGCTTCATAGAATGAGTTTGGTAGTATTCCTTCTTGTTCAATTTTTTGGAAGAACTTGAGTAATATTGGTATTAAATCTTCTTTGAATGCTTGATAGAACTCACCTGTGAAACCATCTGATCCTGGGCTTTTCATTTTGGGGAGTTGTTTGATGATTGTTTGAATCTCTTTACTTGTGATTTTTTTTATTTTTTATTTTTTCTTCTAGGGCCAGTGTAGGTTGTTTGTACATTCCTAGGAATTTTTCCTTGGCTTACAGTTGTTCATAATATCATATTATGATCGTTTTTTATTTCTGTGGGGTTGTAGTAATGTCCCCATTTTCATTTTTAAATTATATTTATTTGCCTCTTCTTTCCTTTTTTCTTTGTCAGTCTAGCTATTGGTTTGTTGATTTTGTTAATCTTCTCGAAGAAACAACTTTCAGTTTTGTTAATTCTATCTATTGTTTTGTTGTTGTTGTTCTCAATTTCATTTATTTCTGCTCTGATCTTTGTTATTTCATTCCTACTACTTATTTTGGGAATAGTTTGCTGTTCTTTTTTTGTTCCTCTAGCTATGTAGTTAGGTCGTTGATTTTAGCTCTTTCTTCTTTTTTTTAATGTAAGCATTGAGGACTATCAAGTTCCCTCTCAGCACTGCCTTTACTGCATCCCATAGGTTCTGATATGTTGTGTTCTCATTTTCTTTCATCTAGAGATATTTATTGATTTCTCTTGCAATTTCTTCTTTGACCTACTGATTATTTTAGGGTGTGTTTTTTAATCTCCATATATTTGTGAATTTTCCCACTTTCCACCTCTTATTGATTTCCAAATTTATCCAATTTTGATTAGAGAAAGTGCTTTGTATAATTTTGATCTTGTTGAATTTATTGAGATCTGCTTCTTGACTCAACATATGGCCTATCCTGGAGAAAGAGCCATGAGCACTTGAGAAAAATATATATCTTGCTGTTTTTGGGTGCAATGTTCTTTATATGTCTATTAGGCTTAGCCTATTTATCATATTATTCAAACTCTCTATTTCTTTATTGATCCTCTGCCCAGATGTTCTATCCAATACTAAGAGTGGCGTACTGGAGTTTCCAAATATCATTGTAGAGATATTTATTTCTCTGTTTAGTTTTGCCAGTGTTTGCCTCTTGTATCTTTGGGCATCTTGGTTAGGTACATAGACATTCATGATTGCTATTTCTTCCCTTTTATTAATATTTAATGCTCTTCTTTGTCTCTAATAACAGTTTTGCTTTTAAAGTCTATTCCATCTGATATAAGTATAGCTACTCGAGCCTTTTTTTGGTTACTGCATATGTAGAATATCTTTTTCCAGCCTTTCATTTTCCATCTATTGGTATTGTTGGGTCTAAAATGAGTTTTTTGTAGACAGCATATAGATGGCTCATATTTTCTTATCCATTCCTCCTGTGTCTTTTGACTGGGAAGTTTAATCCATCAATATTCAATGATATTATTCTGAAGGCAGTTCCTATATCACCCATTTTGACCTTTGGGTTTTATCTGTCATATTTTATTATCACCACTCTTTTTACACTTTTAGTTACTTTTACTGATATAATCTTCTTTTCTAGACTCTCTTTCCAGATTCTCTCTCCTGTCTTCTTTTCAGCCTGTAGTACTCTCTTAATATTTCTTGCAGAGCCTGCTCATTGTTACAAACTCAGTTTCTGTTTATCTGTGAATATTTTAAACTAGCCCTGTTTTTATTTTTATTTTTTTTAATTTTTTCTAATTTTTGCACCCTTATTTATGAAATACAATCTTGCTGTATATAAGATTCTTGGCTGGCAGTTTTTCTTTTTCAGTATCTTAATATCTCACACCACTGCTTTCTTGTCCCCATGGTTTCTGATGAGAAATCAGTACTTAATATTAGTTGGTACCCCTTTGTATGTTTTGCCTCACTTTTCTCTTGCTGCTCTCAGAATTATCTCTTCGTCGGGCATTTGACATTCTGATTAGTATGTGTCTCGGAGCTGGTCTATTCAGATTTATTTGGATGGGCATGCGTTGTGCTTCTTGGACGTGGAAATCTATGTCCTTCAATAGGTTTGGGGAAATTTTCTGCCATTATTTCTACAAATATTCCTTCTGCCCCCTTTACCTCCTCTTCTCTTTCTGGGACACCATGACACATATGTTTGCATGTCTCTTGCCACCACTTAGTTCCCTGAGACCTGGTTCAATTTTTTCCATTCTTTTTTTCATGTATTCTTTTGTATGTTTGTTTTCGGAGGCCAGGTGTTCAAGCTCACTGACACTTCTTTCTGCCTCCTCAAATCTTCTGTCTTATGCCTCCAGTGTATTTTCCATTTAATTTATTGTGCCTTTCATTCCCACAAGATCAGCTGTTTTTCTATGTATGCTTTCAAATTCTTTGTGCTCACCCAGTGTCTTCTTAATATCCTTAATCTCTTTAGCCATTTCATTGAATTTTTTAAAGAGATTTGTTTGAACATCTATGATTAGTTGTCTCAACTCCTTTATGTTATCTGGTGGCTTATCTAGTAACTTTGGGCCATATCTTCTTGTTATGCATTGTAATTTTTTGTTGGGGTCTTGGCATCTGGGTTACTAGATTCTGGGTACAGTTTCTGTCTTTATTTTAAGGTTTTCTTGCCCTTTCTCTTTGCTGGTTGTGTAATAGGATCTAAGGTTGTAGTTGGTACTGTAAACTGTGGAGGCTGAAGCTGCCTGCATTGCCCCAGGACCCGATGAAGTTTCTCCTACATTTCTCCTCTGCCTAGGGTAGGAACAGAGCTGCAGCCATGTGTAATAATCCAAGTCGCGCAGGCTAAGACCATCTGTAGTTGCTCAGAGATATTGTAAAAGCTTCACACCCCTCCCTCCCCTGTCTGGGGCAGGGATGGCACTGCAGGTGTGGACAGCAATCTATACCCTGCAGATCCAGAATGACCGCAGTTGCCCAGGCAGACTGATGTAGCACCAGCCTGCCTCCTCCCCTGCCAGGGGTGGAGATGGACCCTCCAGTGTGCCTAACAATATAATCCACATAGGCCAAATGCACCTGTAGTTGCCCTGACAGGCTGAGGGAGTACAGTCCCTTCTGCTCTTTAGGGAGTGGAGGTTGAACCACAAGTAACCAATTTTTCAGTCCCTATAGGCCAAAACTGCCTGCCATTGCCCAGAGGTGGTCCACAGGTGCCCAGCAGTCCAGTTCATGCAGGCAAAAGTACCTTGTGTTGCCAGGAAAGGCTGAGGAAACACCAGCTACTTCATATCCTATTGAGGAGTGGAGGTGGATCCACAGGCACCCAAAAGTTCAGTCTGTGCTGGCTGAAAGTGCCTGCATTGCCTAGAAAGGCTGAGGGAACACCGCTCCCCTCCTATGCTGCTTGAGGGTGGGGATGGAGCTACAGGTGTCTGATTATTGAGTCTGTGTGGACCAAAAGCACCTGCAGCAAGCCAGAGAGGCCTGGCAAACACTACGGCTCTCTTGTCCTATTGGGGATAGGTGTTGAGCCACAAAGCACCCAACAGTAGAGTTCTTGCAGGCCAAAAGTGCCTGCAGTTGCTCTGAGAGGCTAAGGAAACACCAGCCCTCTCCTATCCTATGGGGAGTGTGGATGGAGATGTAATCAAAGGTGCTCAACAAATCAGTTCATGTGGGATGAAAGCGCCTGCAGTTGCCCAGAGAGCCTGAGGAAACACAGCTCCCCTCCTATCTTATTGGGGGGTGGGGGTGGGGATAGAGTTATAGTTGTCTGAGTATCCAGTGTGTGTGGGCTGAAAGTGCCTGCAATTGCCTAGAGAGGCTGAAAAAACACTAGCCCTCTCCTATCCTATGGGGGGTGGAGTGTTGGAGATGGAATCAAAGGTACTCAACAAACCTGTTCGTGTGGGCTGAAAACACCTGCAGTTGCCCAGAAAGGCCGAGGAAGCACAACTCCTCTCCTATCCTATTGGAGTGCAGGGATGGAGCCCCGGGTGTCCGACTATTCAGTCCGTGCTGGCTGAAAGCACCTGCAATTGCCCGGACAGGCTGGTGCAGTTCCCCTAGCCTCTTCCCTGCCAGAGGTTGGGCTGTGACCTAGGCTAAGGCTGCAATCTGATCTGGGTGGAAAGAAACCAGTCCCTACCATTACTATGGTTTTCATTCAGTCCAGCTTCCCTTCATGCTGGGAGTGGAGTTAAAATGGCAGTTACTTGCCTCTTTCCAACTTGGACAGGTTCAAACTTTAGCTGTTCTTAGGATTATACTTTAGCCACCTGAATTTACTATATCAGTAGCTGCAGTTGGTGCCTAACTGTCTCTTCTTCTGCTGTTTTTGGGAAATGGAGCTTCCAATTCCAGCCAAGGAATAGCTCCTGAGGCAGCTGGGCACTGGCTTCTGCAGCATGGAATGCTCTACTCATGCAACTTCAATGCAGATGGGTATTCTCTTCCTTCCATTCTTTCAAGGATGTTACAGGATGCCCTTCTGGTTTCTTGGGGCCCCCAAACAGGTGCTTTAGATAGCTCTGGGTGATTAATAACTGCCCTGTAGGATGAGCTGATTCTTGGAGCTCCTCACTCAGTGGCCAGCTTGTCCCCATCCCCCCTGGGAATCATTTTTGATGATGATACTGACTATGCTCCTGGGAAAGGGATATATTAAGCCGTGCCATATCCCACACTTGTATTGACTACATTTGTGCCTTCACTGTCTTTGATATTGTTTAGTTAAAATTAAGAAGTTGCTGTCTACCTGATCTTAAGACCAGAAGTCTACTACAGATCAAATAGCAAAGCCTTTCCAGTCTTCAAGTTCTTGATCAGTTTCTGTTTCTTCTTTAACTAGCCTCATATTTCTTGGCCCTTTCCATCCATATGTTCTGACCAATCTTTCAATAGTTATTTTTGATAGTGAGTTTGTTAATGAAAAATGGATATTTTACTGTGACTTTCGAGGAAATAAGTAAAGGTAAATTCTACAAATTGCTTTGATTCCTTCTGTTAAGACTCTTCCATGATATTTCCCCTAAGAGCTTGGAAACAAAGCAGTCTGGCTGTTGGTATGCACACAGGTTCATTTTTTCCTCAATGAATTAATTTCAATCTACAGGTTAAACAAATATTTAGGGGCCCTGCCTGAGAAGCCTTATTATCATCATTTTGGAGAAAGAATGGAGTTTTATGAGAAGGCATTAAGGCCAATTCAGAGTGGTAATGGATAGAAACATGTGGTTGGGCATGGAGAGTGGAAGGAAAGAGAAATGGAAAAGAGTGGATATTTAAGACTAGGCTGAGCAGAAGAATGAGAATATTCTAATTTTCCTTTCCTTGTTCCTTGGTATCAGAACTGTACACAGAAAAAAAGGCCAAAATAAGCATATATTTTCTTTTAATTAACTCTCTAAAATTTGTCTACCATTTAGGTGTCTCCTCCAACCCTCACCCATTATTTTGTTCATTTGAGGGCCATAAATATTATTAATCCACAGAGATTTCTTTCTGCTGCCTTTAGTTAATTAAAGAAACTCAGAAATTTATCTTATGTTACCACCAGGAGGGCACAAAAAGTGAAATATTATATTGTTAGTTCATTCATTAGCATAAAATAATCAGTGGGATTGTGTATTGGAGTTTCAATTACCTCTGCCAGATTTTCTTTCAGGACACTAATGCAGTCTACAGAAGAAAAAAGAGGAGAAAAAGGAAGAGAAGCAGAGTGAAAAATTAGAGAGATAGGCAACAAATAGATGAGCTTTTTTAAGAGACAGTCTTAAAAAACTAAACTGGTGTCTAGATGGGTAAGAGCTATAATTCCTTGGCCAGGTATCATTAGTAGTAGCCATAATAGCAAAATTGTCATTCATCTGCTGAAGCTGTGTCACTCAGTTGGCAAAAGAAGGGGAAAAGGAGGGTAGCTGTCACATACACACTAAAATGATATTCTTATATTTTAACTTATTTTACTTTATCTTAATGGATTTTATTACAAAAAGAAACTATGGTGTAAACTTCATGTATCATTCACTTAGAACATTTTATACCAAACCAAGCAGAACCCAACAGTAGACAGCTCCACTATTTATATTCCTCTAAGGGTAGCTCATCCTGCCCTTTTTTTCCACCCTCAGTGTTTTTCTTCCTTCAGGGAGAGATTCTAATAGTGTTTCATTTCTCCTCTGGGTGGACTTAAAGGCCAGGCACATTGATTATTAATCATTATATTGGGATTTCTCTCCTTTCTTGACCAATGACACAATCTGCCGTGCATGATAGATATACTGTAACTGACATCTGTACTGAAAAAAAATCAGGTTATGGCATATATATCTGCACTCATAAAAAAAAACCATCTTTCAAATCCTCCTTTTGTAAGTCTTACTAAAAAGACCAATGTGTTACAAATGCATGGGCACTGAGCCATAAATCCAGTAGCAGACATATCTAAAAGCCCATTTTGGGACATTCTTTACTTGGACTCTTGGGACACTCCAGGCTTGACTAAAGTCACTTATTCTATTTCTAGGTTGTGCTGCTGATAAATACCAGGGAGAAAACTTGAAAATGGGATCATCTGTCCCTATTGACAGTCTGTTCTCTTTAACTTCATCTATTTTGGAGTATATTTACATTTGTGTAAATTTCTCAACTTAAAATAGTTTTTGCCACAAGGCTTTATAAAGTGTGTTAGTGTTATGAGGGTATATTTAAAAGGTATTTGTGACTATCAGTTTATGGTTTTCTATAATATGGTATGAATTTTCATGATTTGAAGAACAGTAGGAAAAATAGTGCAATGGTTAAAAGCATGGCTTTTTATTCAGACTGATGGGGGACTGAATTCTGTCTCTTAGCCCATATGTATGACTTTCGGCAAGTTCCTTGACCACTTAGCAGTTCCTTTTGTCCAGCTACAAAATGGAGATGATAATCGCACAAGTCTAAAGTTCAGGGCCTGTTATAGAGTAATAGTTCCTCAAAAGTGGAACTGTTATTACTGTTATTAGGATGCTCAAATCAGGATTCTTTGGAGAGTGAACATGCTCAGTCTTAATAATTGAAATATAACAGGCATAAACCAGGACTATCCTGGGTAGATTGGGACATTTGTCACTCGGATTCTTGTAAGCAGTAGATTATCTCAGCATAGTGGGATTAGATATTGAATTACTCGTTTTGATCCAATGTTGTGAGGTACATACAGTGACCAAAGTAATAAACCAAACAAAGGGTCTGTTTTGTTTGTTTGTTTGTTTGGTGTGGGTTTTTTTTTTTGGCGGGGGGGGCAGGTGGTGTTTTCCTAATGCTGCTGCTTTTTCTTTTTCTTCTCTTCCTCCTCTTCCTCTTCTTTTTCTTCCTCCTCCTCCTTCTTTAAACTGTTTTCACCTTAGAAAGGAACAGTTTATGCACCATGCCTTTCTTTTCTACCCATGCACATAGATATGCAAGGATATACCCTCCTCTAGTCACACTATTTCTGACTGTAAAGGACAATATGGATTTATGCCTAGCAACCTCTGGCAAGTTTTCTTTCTTTGTTGCAAAATTATGGGAAGCAGCAACTTGATTTATTCCATTAGTTATGAACTATGCTGCCAATAAGTAAATTGGTTCATGGTAATCACAGTATTCACTTCAATTAAATGATCATCATTTGAGTTATTTGCCTTTTTGCATATAATTTATTATGGTCTACTTTTCTCTTTCAATTAAAAAGTTGAAATATATAATTTATTTGTTTCTAGGGATTACAAATAGACTTCTAAAATGAATATCTTTAACACTTAACCATTTATTTATTTATATATTCTTAAATTTTTTTATTAGAGAAGTTGTGAGCTTCCAAAACAATCATCCATAATGTGCAGAATTCCCCATACATCACCCCTCCACCAACACCTTACATTGTTGTGGAATATTTGTTATAGATTATTAAGAGCATGATCAGACTATTACCTCTAACTATGTTATCCATTCTTTTTTAAGTTTTTTCTTTATGTTTTACTGACAATGCATGATTAGAAAATTAATCCGTTATATGCAATCAAAAGCAATTATTTCCTTATGCAAAATCTACCTTAGAGAAAGGGAAAGAGGAAACATATGAGAAAACATATTTTGCCTAATGATTTTCTTTCATGGAAAATATTGCTCTCATGATCGTTTTTAATTAAATAAGAATTTAGCACTTTTGCGTGTGTGTTCTTAATGTCAGACTCTTCGGTTATCACACTTACACCTCTGTTATTAATGTTAGCCATGGTTTGCAGATGAGGAAAAGCTAGTTATCAATGAATAATTCAGATTCCATAACTGTCAGACCTCATTATTTTAAATAGTGCCTGGTAGTTCCAGTTGTAACCAGTTAATTGCCTCGTTTAAACTTAAATGGTTAGACGATTTCACATAATTCACAATTAAAAAAAAAAAAACATTTAAAATTGCCCTAGTACATACAGCAATTTGCTTTAAATCAATCTAGAAGAATAAAAGGCATTCTGCTTGTGATGTGAGTCTTCATATAAGAATTAAAATTTATTTTAATTTAATCCACTAGCTGTCATGAAATGCTTACTTAACATAGAATGAACAAAATGTTTTAATTTATAAAAGAAAATAAAGTAGGAAGACTGAAACGGAATAGTTTGGTTTAAAAATTGATCTCATTTAAACATATTGCCAAAAAAGATTTAAAACAAAATCATCATGATGGCAGAGATCATCAAAGATTATTGCTTTCATTTCCTGAATCCCCAGTACTTTTAAAACTAAAACAACTTTCCACTTACCAGTGGCTTAATTGCAAAGGCAGTGTGGTGGACACGGAGATGCACTGCTTAGATCTTCCTTCAACAGAAGCTGTTGTGAGGGATATAGTTGGTAGTTAGCCACCAGCTGCCACACTTTCAGATCTGCCACAGTGTTCATGCCAAAGCTATACCCTTTCAGAGCCACTCTTAGCCCAATGATTGAGCATGGTGGGGTGCTAGACCCAGGCCATCCCTGCAAAGTGGGATTCCTATGATGGGATAGCATTGCTCTAGGACTCCCCATTGCCCTGGCTGAAACTCTCAAAATTGTGCTGCTTGTCCCCTCCTTCTCTCTTTCCTTTCACAGGTTTCTGATCTGCTTTGTGGTCTGAAGCCTCTCCATGCATACTCCTGCTTTCCCTTTACCCTTCATATGCATTTTCTTAAATAAATCTCTTGCATATCTAATTCTGCCATTTTGTTTTCTTCTTGGAAGTACTAGACTTGCAGCAGTGATCCTACAATGTCTTTATGTCTAATTAAACAATTCTATTCACAAATCCTAACCTCTTTTATTTGATTTTGGTCTTATTTAGAGATAGTGAGCTTTGAAAGAGTATATGCCTTCCAATAATGAAGACCTCCATCCAGTTGTTAAGGCCCATGTGGCCCATCTTTATTTCTTTAGTCAAGCGAAATAACCCTCTTTGGTCCTTCTATTACCTGAATGTTTACATTTCCTGAGTCTTCTGTAGGTTCTCAATATATCCAAGCATGAATAGATAAAAGCTGAGCATGTATCTATTATTTTTACATAAGAACTTTGTCTTAAAGGCTCAGTTAACTCGTCTTTCAATGAGGCCACTGACCTTTGTGAAAATAAATTGAATACTTCCTGGGCCTACAAATCATGTTGCTTTGATGTGAATCCTAGATTTCTTTTTTAAGTTTTGATTAGAAACAATGTGGTTCCTTAACATTGAAAGTGGACGTGCTATCACCTTGGAGAAAATCCCACAATTAAAAAAAAAAATCAGTGAATATTTATTGCGAGTATTCCAGCTATTCATTAAGTGCAATTTCTGATCTTTTGGAAAATATTTGTTAAAGGCTTACTCTTATTTTCATGGCCGTGCAAGTGTGCAAACAGCATAACTTTCAGAATAAGGAAGAGAAAAGAGGTAAACAATTATACCTTACTATCGGTATTGACTCTTAGGTTGGCAGTGTCTACATCTTTCAAGATCTAATGCTTCTCATGCTATTCAAAGACAGCAAAAGACCAGTTGAAGGAATATTATATGAAAATTTGAAAATAATTTACTGAGTTTTCAGCCAAGTTTTAAAAATGCATTAAAATTTTAATATCAAGGTATCAGCAAAATTGTGTTGTATCCATTGAAATGGTGAATTTTGGGGCACACACGTTCACATTGTACAGTTTTTAAAAATTTATTATTTATTTCAATGCTACGAGTTACTCAATAAAGACAAAATCATAGCTACACTAACAATAAACATGCTTTGGGTCAGTGGTTACATTTTTGAGTACCATCCCATTTTTTATTTAATCCTCAATCTTGAGGGATTTGGGACAAATCTGCTCTGACTGCTTCAGGCTGAGAAGAGATGTAGATGTTATGGGGCAGAGGAATGGAACTGTTATGCTTCCCACCCTGCTCTGTGGCCTTAGAGGCTCATTTGTGTGGATCAAACCAACAGACTCCCTTATTCTCTGACTTTCTGATAGGTTTGGTCAAACTGTGGCCCTGAGGAGATCAGAGGGCAAGAAGAAATTGATGATGGAATATTTATTATCCGGCTCATTTTCTGCTGCTTGAATTTGAAGATACTCCTTGTTTTTGGAGTGGAGCTGATCCATCCTCATTGTTTTGTTAATTGTCCAGGTCAGGCCTGAAAAACTGGAGAATAGGAGTTGGCCTGCTGGGTTTCAGGGCTCAACCAGCAAATGAACAATCTGAATACCTTAAGTCTCTGATATTTATACTTAATGGGTGAATTAAAAATTATAGATTCAGATAAAAGGAGTATAAGAATCATGATTAAGAGATTTATAAATGAGTATAGCTATGTTATATTGGGGAAATAGATTTACATATATTCCTAGATAGGGCCCACTGAAGGGGTGTTGATTTCATGAGGCCGTGTGGTTTGCTTATGGTACCGGGATGTCTCTAGGGCTCTCAGGAGCACCTTTATTTCTGGCTTTGTTTACTGTGGCAGTGTGTGAAGTCTGGCTAAAATCTGCCTAAGCATAACCTCTGGAATGACCTTCTGACTCACTTTGAAATCTCTTAGCCATAAAAACTATTTTGTTCAAGAAACCTTTTGTTCAAGGTTTCTCCAAATGCATTTCTGATTAACACATGGTAATAATCCCTTGTTGCCAGGGAGGCTTATCCCTGGGAGTCATGTCCCACATCAGTGGGGAGGTAGTGAGTGTATTTGCAGTTTGGCTTAGAGAGAGGCCGCATTTGAATAACAAGAAGGTTTTCAGGAGGCAACTTTTAGACATGAATTAAACTTAGGCTTAATCCAGAGCTTTTTGCCATCTTATTTGAGAAAGTAGCAGGACTTCCCCAAGAGAAAAGTTTAACATCTTGTTAGCTACTGTGTGAGCCTCTATTTACCTAAAAAACAGACCTATGGCAACCAGGATACCTTTATATCCCATAAAAGTATCTAGATATATGACTTTCAAGATGTTCAAAAGACCCTCTTGTAAAGACACTTGACTGTGTCCCATCTTTATCTTCTTACCAGGGTTAGTTGGCAGGTAGAACTAAAATTGTGTACTTGCCTTGCTTCTTCTGAAAATTCTTTACATGTATTTCCAGAGAAGCCTCAGAGTAAAAGAGTATAACTGACAAGGAAATTTGGTTGCATCCATGGTGTATAGCATTTTTATAAGAGTAAAATCTGCAACATTTCCATATACTCCCCATTTTTTGTTACAGAATTTCTGAATTTACACAGCAATCATGCATAACATACAGGATTCCCATGCATCACCCCACCACTACCACCTTGCATTGTTGTTTAACATTTATTACAAATGAAACATCATCAAAATATTACTGTTAACTATGGCCCATGGTTTACAATTGGTGTATTAGTTCAGTTTTAATACCACCTTCGTACTAGCTTTGAGACCTTGTATTAGTCATGGAGATTCTTGGGGTAATAGAGTGTAGTGTAATAGAGTGTAGCAGGAGAAAGGACTAGAAAAATTCTAAGGTTACTTCTAGTCCTATGAATCTGATTTTAGTAAGTGCAAGTACACCCACACTCCCTTTAAAGGAAATGTGCTCTGGATATTTAGAGAGAGCAATTCTTGGTTTAGCTTTTCAATTTCAATATAAATCCATATTGGCTGAATGAGCACATGAGATGGCCAACTTTAATCTCCCTTTCTGGAAAGGCATGGAAAATAAACCTATTTTCCTCTGATTCTGATGTAGAGCATTTTTATGTATTGATTTTTGTGTAGATATGTTGTCTACCTTAGACCACAGAAGACTGTTTCAGACAATACTATGGTTTGAAAGAGTGAAACTTGGATTATTTCCTCTTTCAATTTACATGTAACAAACAACTTCTGAAATATTGACGCTTTCAGGAAAGCTTGTTCCAATTTGTTGTAATGTGGTTTCTGAGGAAGACTAGGTTTTTATTTGCTTGTTTTATGTTTCATTTTGTTTTGTTTTTGTCTGCTCTGTAACATTCTGAAAGTATATTCAGCTACTATGAAATAATATAGTAAATATTTCCTCTTCGTGAATTATTCTATCCTGAGAATTTCCTCCTAGAAAACCCAGTGAAGATGAAATACAAACACATACAATTAATGTCAGTTATAGTTCATAGAAGTATACGCTTTTCTTCCATTGTGATAACTGACGTTTAGAAGTGAATGGTTTGCCATCTGTAAGCTATGTGTCAACTTAACTGTCTCAGATATAGCTTCATTTTTAAATATTGTGCTCCAAGATAAACCAATCTCAGTCTCTGAATGTCATGCCTGTGACCACACCTAGATCCTATAACAAAATGGAGGCTTTTCTTGTCTATCTCAAAACTCTGGCTTTGACTTTACTCTTCCTATACGAACTTTGTCTTTAATGAAGCTGATCTTTATGCTTAGTAACTGAATTCTACTAAAGAAATTGTGGAACATTAACATAATTCATTTGCCATTTTCAGATAATTACATAAACAGAACAAAAAAGATTGTAAACGTTATACTCAAAATTTATCTCCTCCACATTACAGTTTAGAATCCTATTGTATACTAAACATTTTCTTGTTAAAAAATATTTAAACTGATTAATTTCCTTGCAGCCTGATAGCAGATGCTTTTGGTTTCATTTTGTTTTGTTTTAAAATTCCATTAAATTTAGATTTTAAACCCATTTTTATAATACTTTAAATTTTTGGTTCACAAATTGTGGCAAATTTTGTTTTAGTAGAAATAGAAGTTTTAGATTTTCCAGAGGTACAGGTAAAGAAAAAGTGGAATTATTAAATAAGGATTCAGTAACACAGCATTTGGGGATTGGCCACTGTTAAGTGTTGAGAACAAATTGATAACCTAGAAACAAGTTTCAGATGATGAAGTATGCTCTGTACTCATAGATCAGATTCAAGTCAATTTGAAGTCATTTAAGCTTGGTGGAGGTAAGAAACAAGATGAACACATGACTTTATGATACATGAAACATTGGAACATTCTCAAAGTCAACTGGAGTTTTGTAGAATGGTTTCTTATGGCCACTGTTAACACCTGTTCTAGAGAGGACAAATCCCTTTCTCTGATTATGATATTGAGATGAATGGGAAGTTCAGGAAGAAAGTTGCAATTTTGTAAGACTAGAGTGCTATTTTTGCTGTATACTGAGTGCTTCTAACGCATGGTACTGATGGATTGCAAGCTATACCCAGAAGAGTTTTTTATTCCTAGCATTTAATATTTTTGTTAGGATTTTTAAATAGACATTCATTAGCCAGGTGTGTGTGTGTGCCTGTTTGTGTGTATGTGCATGCAGGCATTTAAAGGCAGGTAAGAATATTTTTTACTATTTCACAGAAAATGAGGGAGAGTACTTCCTCATTAAAAATTTAACAATATACCACCTTGCTGTAATTGTTAGTCACTGACTCTTAATACGGCCTTAGTCAACATGAGGAGCAGATGTCTTGTAGGTATATCTTGTTTTCTTCTTTCATTTTCTAAAATGGAGACCTTATATTTTAGCTATTTTAAGAATAATTCTTTTAATCCCCAAAATCTCTAGTTGTAATAATAATGAATTCAATGTTATATGCTAAGGAATGGTGAACTACAACAGAGAGGAACATTTTCTGCCAACAAGCCATACCTGACATTTGTGATCTTGATCACCAACATATAAATACTGTATATTCAGTTCTGAAAATTTTGTCCACTTTGAAACAAATTGAGCCTTTAAATTCCCTTGGATTCAAATTATTGTAATAGAACAACTAATAACCAGGTATGCATATACACACACGCTCTTTCAACCTGAGCTGTACCATCCCATCTCATATTTAGCACTAGGAAAAATTGTCCATCAGAAAATACCTGCCCACTGTACTATGGAGCCTGCCCACTTGAATGACCCCTTTTAGACATCTCTCTCAATTTATTAGCTCTTTTCTATTATTATATCATCCAACAAGAGCATTGTTTTTTGCCAAGGAATATGTGGTCCTTCTTTCTGTGGAAAAAGTATTTGTTACTAACCTTAATTCTAGCATGTTTCTAGTGTCTTCCTTTCCATATAAGCTTTCTCCCTCCTCCTGAAAGAGGACATATGTATAGCTACCTTGCATTGTGTGTTTCTTGTGCTCATCTTAAATGACTATATATAGTTCAGGAGTTTTGTGAGGGAGAGAATTTTCTTAAATTTGTATTTCTTCTATTTTTATACATTTTGATTATGGAAAAATTCAAACACATATAAGCAAACAAGTAAAGAGAATCACATAAAGGACTTCAAGGTGTCCATCACCTAGATTTAACAATTATCAACACATGGCTAATTCCATTTCAACTGTCCCCATTCTCCCACCATCACCATTGGATTATTTTAAAACAAATCCCAGACATCATGTCATTTCATCCATATATACTTCCATTATGTCCTTAAAATGTAAGGATTCTTCTACATAATGTAATGCCATTAACACATCTAAAAGAATTAAAATAATTCTTACTATCATTAAATATTAAATATCCAGTCAGTGTGAAAATTTCCCTTATTGTCATATGTTTCCTAAGGTACTTCAAAGCAATAGGTTACTCTCCTTTTTAATTTATTTATTGAAGAAACTAGTTTCCTACATATTAGATTTTGCTGATTGCATCCCAGTAGCATTGTGACCTGGTACTTTGTCCCAGTTGGCCAGATTCAGGTTCATTTTTTGCAAGAAAGCTTTAAAAATGATGTCATATATTTGGTATTACATCATATTAGGATGCACATATTGTATTTATTATTTCTTTTGTGATATTTATACTGATCAAAGAGTTTAGATGTTGTTAGCCTGATCTGTTCATTGTAAAGTTTCCCCATCAACTTTTCAACCAATGATTTTCCTAGCCATAGATGATCATTACCTAGCTCCAATATTTCATCTAGGGATTGTTTCTATTTTTGCCAACTTAAATTTCTACCAAAAAAAAAGCATCTGTGTTCATGCAATATGATCATTGAGGGGACAAGTAAGCAGGAATACAATGCCCGTTTCTAACATTTTGCTTCTCCTGAGGGTAGGAGAAATGGAAGAATTTTGTTAACTCTTTGTTTTTTTTTTTGTTTGTTTTTTTGTTTTTTTTTTGGTTACTTTATTTTTAGCTATTCCCATGAGTTATTACTACAAACACAGCTATTTTTCAATATAATGATATTGGAGTCAATATTCTTAAATACTAAGGAAATTGCTTGCTTTAAGTGCATATCTTAAGTTTTATTCTAGGGCTAGATATAGGTAATGATTATTTGGTGCATTCAGCTGATTTGTCATCCATTATCTCATCTGGCAACCCTATGCCATAAATAAGGCAAAGATAATTATCTCTCTTTTACAGATATAGAAACTGAGGTTCTGAGAGCTGAAATTCCTTTCCATTGTTATGCCATGAAAAGGCAGGCAGAACTGGGATCAGTCTCCAGTTCCTGACTCTGATCCAGTGCTATTTTTTGCTGCAACACTTGAGTAATCTCTAGATCCAGGTTTTCAAGCCATTTGCTAAATTCAGTCATATGGACTGATAAACTGACAAATTAATATAAAACTGATGATATGCTTAAAATGAGTAAATATAATTCGGAAATATATTCATAAAAGAAAAGGTTGTTTATAAAGATCTTCATGAAGCCATTAAAAATAGAAGGTATTTACTAATTTTCATTTTTCATTGCTTTTTGTCGTTTTAGTACAGTCTCAAAACTCCTTTTGAAACTCTGTTTGATAGAAGCAGAAGATAAAAAAATGATAAATAGGATATTTTGTTTCTACTAGAGGACTTTGTAGCATGGTGCAAGAAAAAATAAAAAAAGATAAACCAGTAATTATAGTATAGATTAGTAAGATGATGGTTTTTTTTTTAAGGCTTCAAACTATGTCCATTTTGACTTGACTCCAAATCCTGTTTCTCTTATCACAGTCAAGTATATCAGTGACTAAATATATATAACTTACTAAAAACACATAAGGCACATTTTACAATTATAGGTACTGACTTTCTGTATAAGTGAATCAATTTTTTTAGTGATCAGACATGGCTAATTACACTTCTAAAATTTCCTTAAGACTTTCCACCTGAATAAATGACACTTTGTAGTTGGTTCCCAAAGGTCTATTCTTAAGTAGGTTGGGGCCACTGTAACATCTAAGGATAGCCTTTCCTTTGGCTCTGCCACCAAAATAGGTCAGGAACCATGTGTATCACACGTGGGGATAGTTGAGTCTCAGAGTTGGGCACGAGGCCGGCCTTCCACCAAGCAATCAGTTTATTCCTGACTCTAGCAAACACATTTCCAATCCAGGGTTGCCTGGTTTGGGGACACAATTCCTACAACACCTCTGACAGTAGATGAATCCAAAAGTAAAGGATAAGTGAAGGATAAGAGCATAGTTCTTGTGTGATTCCTGACTTGGGTGACACATTTTCCTACAAAAAACTAACTTATGTCCTTGGAAGAAACCTGCATTTTTGTTTCAAGAAACCAATAACAGATAACACTCAATGATACCATGAAAGTAGGGAGAGAAACAAACAATATGAGCAATGCTATGAATACTAATATACTGACTAGTTGAATTTTAATGTCATACATGTCTGACTTAATACCTGTAATGATATGAGAAAAATTTTGGTCTGGAGCTGCTCCTAACAAGATTGGAAAAGCATCTCCGAAGTTATATTATTTTTCTTGTGTCTTTATCACCCACCTTAATAAGCACAATTTTTAAAAAGATAGAAAGCCAAAACTTTCCTAGGCTCTGAGTTTTGGTGAATCTTGAAGTCTTGCCTTTGCATCTTCTTACAATCACATTGCTCACATTGCTTCTATTTTTTGACATTTGTTAAGTGTGTGGTCTAGTATGCACTGGTTTATTTACATTTGTATTTATATTTATATTATTGTAAGAGTCTCTCCTTTCTCTAAAATCTGCCTTCTTTTTCCTTGGTCTGACTTCTACCACAATATAAGGCAAGTTTATTCCTTCATTTATTGCTCTTTCACCTCTTGGCTATCCATATTCAGTAATTTTCAGTGTTACTGAAATTCGTGGTTAAAAATGTTAATAAAATGAACAATATTAAAAAGAAACTGAGGTTAGAGAGGAGGATGAAGCACTGAAAATTCACAGAACTAATGTCCGGGTCTTCAAAATGGTGCAGGTAGCATTTCATGGTCCATAAAGTCATCAGATAAGAGTCTCCAGTGTTTTTGAAACTGTACCTATTGTTTACTGCATAAGTCATTATCAACAAGTAATATTATTGAGGACCCTTTGGGAAAACGACACACTATTAACTGAAAGCATAGCAATTTCCAATAGCTTGTTTAGATATGGAAGTCTCTTCTGGCCAAATGGATAGAGAACTCTTAAATACTTTTGCATTAACATCATCTTTATTTGTCTAAAAATTAACAAGAAAGCTGAAGGTCTCTTGAAAAGAGATGATATCATGTTTGAAGGGAAGTATTTCTTTCCCATCAGACTGATTCAGTTAATTTAACTGTGTGTTTTTCCTTAGGCACTAGGCTGTACAATGGAGTGACTGTGTACATAAATTATCCACCCTCAGAATCATCTGCAATATAATCTTTAGTCATAAGACATTAGGCAGGAGTGGCTAAACAAAATTTTAGAAGACTATTGGAAAATTCCCAGGTATGGGATGCTAGGTGTGCCCACTCTAATCCTTAGAGCTATGTGATTTACCTGTAAGCTGATTGTATTTTTAAGCTGTAAATCATTATTTGTATTTAGAAATCCAATATCATCTGAAACAGGTGAAGTTTTGAAAACTTCAAAATGTACCAATCCCTAATGATTTTCATACAGCATTTGAAAGGCTAACCATGAGTTACAAATTTACAGATGTAGCTTATCCTTATCACACTGCTATTATAAAACTATATAAAATCACCATAATTACAATAACAAGAACATAGATATGAGTTTTTCAATCTCTTTTCTCTATAAGTCTCTTAAAATAGTTTCTGATCACTAGTAAAATTTATAAATGTTTATAAATTATAAAAAGTACAGGTGTTGTACAGAAAGTTGCTTTTTGGTTCTCAGGCCCATAGTCAACCCAATATTGGCATGTCCTGAGCAGCCACACTACTAAGCACCAGGAGAAGTGAGGGGCATTGTAACAAAGGTGGTAGAAGGTGATTTAAAGTGTGATCAGGGGAAGCGGCTGTGGCTTAATCAGAAGGGCTCCCATTTATCATATGGGGGGCCCCGGGTTCGGTTCCCGGGGCCTCCTGGTGAAGGCAAGCCCGCCTGCACGGCGTGGTTAGCTGACCCGGCGAGCACAAGCAGCAAGGGGGGGATAAATGAATAAATAAATAAAATCTTAAAAAAAAAAAAAAAAATAAATAAATAAAGTACGATCAGGAACACAGACTGCACACATAAGAAAATGGCTAGAGGACTATATAAGAAAGTATAAACAACATACATACATTCAAAAAATGCATAAATGATGAGGGAAAACAACTCCGTGCATAGAATCAGGAAAGTATTCTTGCAAGGATTCTTGGAGGGGTTAAGTTTTCAACAAAGTAAATGGGCAGGAATATTTTGAGTGTGTAGGTAGAGTTACAGGGCTAGAAATAAAGGAAAAATATTTGGAAATAATATGGCATGAATGACTTTGAAAATATTGAAGAATAAGAATTAAGATGAATGAGTGATAGCTCAACAACTAAGGAAGAACTTTATAGAGGAGGATAATACCCTCTATTTAGGCTAAACCATATACAATATACAATTGTTGATATTTAATCATTTTGACCTACAAACATTGCCATTTCATAGCATTCATCCTAAATTTCCTTATTTGGGATATAGGGACCATCTATATCAGAAAGGAAGTTTCCTGGGCCCCAATTCACAACTACTGAAGAAGAATGTCTGAATGTTAATCATAGGCAGTTACATCTAAATTAAGCTCTTTAGATGATTTTTATATACACTAAATTTAAAAACCATTATTCTCCCACAATCTTTGCCTGAAGAAGCAGTCTTAAGGGTTCCCTTTGTACTTGATTCTATCGGCCTGACCACATGGCTGTTTGGGCTAGGGTAAATTCTTAACCTCAAGCAGTCAAGCCATAAACTGGCTAGTGGCTCATGATTTATTCTGGAATTAAATAAACTCTGCCCAGACATGTAAAGTGGTGATCAACAGGCCCACAGTCACATTTGCTTTCTCAGAAATCTGAGCCAGAAATATAGGAAAAGACTTTAATCAGTTGGTAGTGGGTATATACATGTGAATCTAAGAGAGATATAAAAATCATACTTTCTTACAAGCATTATAGTAAGGATCAATGAATGCTTACTTCTGAGGAACACTTGTAAAGTTCTTACAGAATCACTACAACTGCCAATCAGCTGGTCTCTGAAGGCATTCCTTTCTCCCTAAATCCTAGCAATATGGTGGGACTTCTTGCTATTTTTTGTGTATCCTTAAAACAAATTTCCAGTTTACTAAAGTAACTAGAGTGAGCTTTGTTCATTTCAACCTGTATAAGGATTGTCTTACACAGATTCAAACCCAAACCAGGATTGTAAAAATTAGTGAAATGCTTTAATTTTAGAATTAAGAAAGAAGGGAAGCCAAGAAACTAGTTATTTGATTAGATAATCAGCCCTGAGTAACTGAGTTTGATATACCTTCTGAAATAGAGCAAAATAATATTAACTTCCATCCTCTTTAATCCCCACTGCCAATCCAAAACCTCTGGAAAGTTGTTCTGTCATACTGCTTGCTAGTTTGAAATTAGTCCACAGAGCCACAACTTCCCTTGATCTTTGGAGCAAAATCTCCAGTAATAAGGTCATGATTTTGAGTGACATTCTTAGCCCATTGCTTTAAATGGTCAGATTCTTTATGATTAAGATATTGGTTTTTCTTGAGAGCAAGTCCAGTGTTAAGTAGTAAGTAATATGCACAGTAGAGATAGTGTCCTTTTTCAGAGGACACATTGATAATGCATTAGTGGTCTTTGCTGAAAAAAAAGTATTGGAGCAGTGAATAATATCACAAACATGCATATGCAATATTTCTTGACAACTAAAATATTGTACTTCTTTTATTTCATGGCCTTCAAAGGCCAAAATTCCCTTGTATTTTTCCCACATGGAACCCTAGTTTAATTTCATGAGTTAGTTCAGAATCCCACTCTGTGTGATAGTTTCTAGGCTTTCCCAGATGATCTGAGCCTCTGATATCTTGTATAAGAAACCTTACCTTCTTGGCTTTTTGTTTTGCTTTTGACTTTTTAAATGGTGTTATTCTATTACTTGTGAGATTTAAAAGCTCAGATAGATAAAAATCTGTAATCATTTAGAAAATCTAGCAGAAGCCAAGTTCTCTTCCCTATATCTCCACGGGCACCATCTAACCCAAACAACATCTCTGAAAAGCTAGAACTTCCTAAATTGTCTCTCTGCTTCCATTTTTGTCTACTGCAATCCAATTTCCATAAATGAACCAGAGTGAAATTTTTAAATCATTGTTCTGATTTTGTTATATACATACATACACACCACACTTCTCAGATCCAATGAATGGCAACCCACAACTTTTCATATAAAATCCAAATTTCTTTCTGTGAACCCACCTCTAACTTCATCCCAAGCAAGGAGCCCCATACTCACTGAGCTCTGGCTTTTTTGCAAATCCAGGACTTTATACTTGTTTGCTTTGGGCTTGTCCTTGAATAGAACTAACCTTGCTCTCCCTGTGGCTGACAGAAGTCCTAGTCTAAAGGTCACCTCTTTAGAGAGGCCCTCTCTGACCAACACTTATAAAGAGATCTTTCCCAACTACTCTCCACTTCATGTAAAATCTGTTGTCCTTCCTCTGACTTAGTTCCTAGATACATTCTTTTGGTTTATGCACTAATCCCTCATCCAATCATGTCGGCCTGACTAGCAAGCTGGTTTTACTCGATGCATGCAGTGAGAGTCACAATACATCATTTATCTTGCCTTCTTCAGTAAGGAGTGGTGGGCATGGTAGGCTCCCTGTGCACGTGCACAGACCAGGCACCCTATTCACTTACTGCAGCATACTTCTAAAGAATAAGTCAAAAATCCTTGAGGGCTGAATTTGGAAATCTAAACCTACTTTCAGTGTCATACTTAACATTTCAAAAAGCAATTTGTATTCTTCAAGTTGATATTCCCAATGGTAGAAAGTTATCTGAAGGAAATATTCAGAAAAATGTAATATATGAATACAAAGTTCAGTGCTGGGGCGGGGGAAGCTACTTAAAGCTCTATCCATTGTGATTAAGTAAGTAAGAGACATTTTTGCAAAGGAGTATAATAAAGTACTTTAAAAGGGTGGTATATCTATATTCAATGACATGGGAAAAATGATGTTGAGGGAAAAAGTGGGCTGCAAAACAACACATATAGAAGGATGCTATCAATTTAAATTATGAACTTACTATACATCGATAAGGGTATTTTTGTATCGAGCTCACAATACATTATAGGTTCTAGCTAGTAGAGATCCTGACAAAATTCTCCTGTGGTTGTGTCCAAATTGTGGAATTTCAAGGGATTCTTACTTTCTTCTTTATATCTTTCTATTTTTATTTATTTATTATAACTTGTGTGACCTTGTGTGGAAAACAGAAAAAAGGAGCCAAGAAAATTGTGGCAGAAAGAAAAATACTGTTACAAACTATACAGTAAAATGTGAAAATGTTTAAGCAGAAGAATGAAAAATTGTACAGCTGTACAATGATTACAGCTGTGTTAAAATACATAAAAACAGTAGACTTGAAGAAATTGTGAAAAATAATGATAATTGTATTGGAATTGGTACAACTAAGAATAATCATTTATTTACTTTGTAAAACATTCAGTCATGCTACATAACTTCTATAATTGAAAATATTAAAAAGGCTAATCTGCATATAGATATTCATCACTTGGTGGAGTTTGAGCAATTCATAAAGGAATTACTGGCTGGTTATTTGGACAAAGAGATTAGAATATTTAAATATGCTATTACCATACACATATTTATATATGTGTGTGCATATATATGTTTTATGATGACAGTACATAAAACTGAAATATTTGAAATCTGTGCAGAAGTAAAGTCAGTCCTGAATTCTACCCTAGTGTGTTTGTACATATGTAGGGTTATATCTTGAGGACCACTTTAGACTCCTTAGACTGAAAAATTTCTGAATGTAGTATTCAAAGTATATTGTTGCTTTGATTCATACTACATTGGCAGAAATACTTCCTTTCCTACTCATTTCAGTGGGGGCATGTATGCCACAGATAATTCTTGGTAGTTTTATAGGAACATTGATTTTGTATTTTGTTTTTCAGTGACTAATAGAACATTTAGGGGTGAATCTATTGGGAAAGTTTCTATATAGAACAACTCTCACAAAAAAATCTTCTAAGTGACTAATCATGTGTGTGACTTTACCCCTGGCCTTAATATCATAACAATTCCAAAAGTGGCTCTGGTAAACGTTTCATATCTGCTAGTTCATCAATATTATTTATATCTTTGAAGGATGCATTCACTTGCATGTTATCATTGCTATATAACATGTCAATGACACCAAAGTTGGTCATTACTCCTGATTTTTAAATAGTATTTAGGCATATAAGCCATTCAGTTCAATTTTTTTAAACAAAAAGTCAGGTATCACTTGACTACTTTATAAATTCATGGGTATTTGCTTATATTTATTATAAAATGAACGAAGCTTTAGAAAGCCTGCACAATGCAGGACAAATAATGAAACACGCATATTGTTCTCATGGATCTTTAAAATAAGCCATTTCATTTCATGAAATAACTAATTTTTGTATATATTTTTCCATTTTTCTTCCATTTTGTGCCCTGTTGCTGCTTAGTTTGTGCAGCATTGTAGTTTTGGAGGATACTGAATAAATAATACAATTCAGACAAGACAATCATTTTCCTCATAAATAAAACTAACAAGGGAGATAGTTGAAACACATTTACTAAGCTTCTACCCTATACCAAGCTTGATGTTTGTTAAGGAGGATTCCAATATAACAGGACATAGTACTGTCCTCACAACCTATTTGGAAAAACAAAACAATAAGTTAACAAATGATGGAATGCAATATGACGAGTGCTATAGAGATCTGTTTAGTAAGTGGAAGGATTGGTCCTCAAGGAAAGCTGCAAAGAGGAGTCATTTGAGCAGAGCCTTGAAATATATGCAGCAAGATGTGAAGAGAAGCATTGACCCTACCATGTGATTGAATAAAATTGTCAACTATCTCACTAATTTTAATTCAGTATATTCTCTAACTATTGGATGGCTTCAATTGTTTTATTAGCATATAGCTTGGCATCCCAGTTCTTCTAAATTCTGCAGTAACAGAATTTAATGTAGTTCTTTGCTTTTCATGAATTTGGCACAGTGATAGCACAAAGTGGCTGATCATAGAAGAAAATTCATTGAAAAGCCGTATATACTCATGATCACTGCAGAGGTTGATTGACACCTTAACCCACATAACAGACCTTACCTTTTTCCCACTAGCACAAATGACTGGAGTCTGAAATGATGAAAAAGAATTGTGATTAGTCAATACAACTGGTATAAAAAGCTCCCTAAGAAAATTATTTTCTCAGTTAGTTCTGCAACTTGCCTCTGATCTAAGTGGCATCAAAACATGCTATCGTAAGTCGTTCCTAATATGGTTTAGTTTCTTCTAAAGTATAGGTAGTGTGAAAGTCTTAATATATAACCTGTGTCAGAGGAATCTTCCTGGATTGTAAGATAATACAATACAATGTGTTGGATAGTCCTTGACAATAATACATCAGGATAAAACCACAGGTAAACAAAATTTGATATTGATATTAGTATTACTATCATGTGACATAAAAAGGGAGTACAATGATTACAAACCCATGTAACATAAAAAGGGAGTGCAATGATTAAGTTCATGTGTCAACTTGGCCAGGATTTGGCATCTAGTTGTTTGCTCAAGCAAGCATTGCTTTGATGGTTACTGTGAGGATATTTCATGCACTTAAGTCATTATTAAGTTGATTGCATCTATGGCTGATTATATCTACAATTAACTGAGGAGATGGCCTTCAACAATGAGAGAAGTTTCCTCCAATCACTTGAAGGCTTTAAAAGGAGAAGTGATGATTCCAGCAGCCAGCAGAGAGAATTTCCATCTCTATTTCAGCCAGCTGGCTTTGTCTGGGGAATTCATCGAAAACCTTCCTTGGAGTTTCCATCTTACAGCCTTCCCTACAGAATTTGAACTTGTGCATCCTCATAGCCAAGTGAGACAATTCTTATAAAAATCTCATAATATTTACAGATATCTTCTGTTGGTTCTCTTTCTCTAGAAGAACCCTAACTGACTAATACAGGGAGCAATTATATTTAGCAAGGCATTTTGTGTGTGTGTGTGTGTGTGTGAATATATGAATGTGCTGGTGAGCTATAATTGGATCAAGAATATTTTACAGTCTCAACTTAAAAGATGGCATGACAAAAGAGAAAGACTGGTTTGGATCACTGAATTTGATCATTGCCAGTTGGGAAATATGGACATGTCAGTTTACTCTGCCTCCAACAACAACATCAACTACAACAGATCCAGGTGAATAACTAGATAGGTGACATTGTGGCTGATAGAAATTTTTCCTTTTGTAAATCAAGCTTACTATAGTTTGATTTCTTCAAAAAGACTGGAGATTTTGGCATGGCATAAATGTTTATTAATTTTGTCATTAAAAACAATCCTGGGGAAGGGGCAAGATGACAGCAGAATGTGTTGCTCCAAGTGTCAGCTCATCCTACAGGGCAGTTAGAAATCACCCAGAGCTATCTAAAGCACCTGTTTAGGGGTCCCAGGAGACCAGAAGAGCATCCTGCAACATTCTTGAAAGAATGGAAGGAGGAGACTGCTCACCTGCCATGAAGTTGCATGAGTAGAGCACTCCATGCTGCAGAGGCTACTGCCCATTCTCTACTGGTTGCACAAGCTTCCTCAGGAGCTATTCTGTGGCTGGAATTGGAAACTCCATTTCCAAAAAATAGGGCAGAAAGAGATGGTTGGCCACCAAGTTCAGTTATTGATTAGTAAATTTGGGTGTCTGACGTATGATCCTAAGACCAGCTAAAGTTTGAAACTGTCCAAGTCAGAAAGAGGCCAGTAATCACTATTTTAACTCCACCCCTGGCATGAGGGGAAGCAGAGCCAATTGAAAATCACAGTGATGGTAGTGATTGGCTTCTTTCTACCCAGATCGGATTGCAGCCCCAGCCTAGGCCCCAACCCCACCTCCAGCAGGAAGGCTTTCAGCCTGCACAAACCAAATGTTCAAAGGAAATTTAATACCAATCTTATTCAAACCCTTCCAAAAATTTGAACAAGAAGGAATGCTACCAAACTCATTCTTTGAAGCCAATATCACCCTAATACCCCAGATAAATATAGTCCAAAAAGAGAAAATTACAGACCCATTTCCCTAATGAATATGAATGCAAAAATCCTTAACAAAATACTTGCTAATTGAATCCAACAGCACATTAAAAGAATTACTCATCATGATTAAGTGGGTTTTATACCAGGCATGCAAGAGTGGTTCAACACGTCTAATACACCACACAAATAAATCAAAAAAGAAAAACCACATGATCTTATTGATTGATGCAGAAAAGGCATTGGACAAAATACAGCATCCTTTCTTGATAAAAATACTCCAGAGATAGGAATTGAAGAAAACTTTCTCAATGTGAAAAAGGCCATATATGAAAAATCCACGGCTAACATAGTACTCAATGGTGAAAGACTGAAAGCTTTACCACTGAGATCGGGAGCAAGACAAGGATGCCCACTGTCACCACTGTTGTTCAATATTGCTCTAGAGGTTCTAGCTAGATCAATTGGGTGATAAAAAGAAATTAAAGGCATCCAAACCAGAAAGGAAGAAGTAAAACTTATGCTATTCACAGATGATATGATCCTATACCTAGAACATCCCGAAAAATCTATGACAAAGCTGCTAGAACTAAAAAACTATTTCAACAGAGTGTCAGGATACAAGATTAATATGCAGAAATCACTGGTGTTCCTACACACTAGTAATGTGCACTCTAAGGAGGAAGTCAGGGAAAAAATTTCACTTATAATAATGACTAAAAGAATAAAACATTTAGGAATAATCCTAATCAAGTATGTAAAGCACTTGTATTCAGAAAACTACAATGCATTACTAAAAGAAATTTTAAAAGACCTAAATAAATTGAAGAGCATTCTGTGCTCATGGATTGGAAGACTAAATATTATTAAGATGTCAATTCTTCCCAAACTGATATACATATTAAATGCAATCTCAATAAATATTATATCAGAATTTTTTAAGGAATTGGAAAACAGTTATCAAATTTATCTGGAATGGTAAGGGGCTGTGAATAGGCAGAAACATCTTAAAAATGAAGAACAAAGTTGGAGGACTCTCACTTCTGGACTATAAATCATATTACCTACCTATGGTGGTAAAAACAGCATAGTACTGTCATAAAGATAGACCAATGGAACTAAATTGGTCATTCAGAAAAAAACCCTCGCATCTATGTTTAAGTGATTTTTTATAAGGATGTCAAACCCATCCAGCTGGGGCAGAACAGTATACTCAAAAAATGGTTCTGGGAGAACTGGATATCCATACCCCCCAAAAAAGAAAGACGATCCCTATATCACACCTTACACAAAAATTAACTCAAAATGGGTCAAAGAGGATTGTGGGAAGATGGCGTTGGATTAGGCAGAAAAGCGTCAGCTCTCTCACGAAAACAACGGAGAAAGAGCCAAAAGCTGCCGAAGGACCTGCTTTGGGGATCAGCAGACAAGGACAGTGCTTCACAACTCTCAGGAGGGTGGGGACAGAGAGACGAATAACCTGAAACAACAAACTGATTTACTAAATCTCCCTTCCACTAGTAAGGCCTCCCCTCCCCCACATTCAACATATTAAGTGGGGATAAAACCCCTTACTCATTGTAACTGACTGAGGGAAGAAGACATATTCCTCCCTGTCATCTGTTACAAAGGAAAAGGGAGAGGAGTCGGCGGGGCTTTACTTCAGTGCATTCAGCCAGTGGAGTTTGCTTTGAATCTCGGCTCCCTCCAGACCAAAACAAAGGAAAATTGAGAGGTATATTTCTATGGAAAGGTGTGCCAATGAGCGCCATCTGCTGAATGGTATGGAAATTGCATGCACAAAAACTGCAATTGGGTCTCTCTGTTCTCTAACTTCTGGGAGAAAATCTGCACCCCATTCGTGACTCCTAGGCATGATTTTGAACACTTAGCTGGGCAATGTTAAAAACTTAGGATAAATTCAACCAAGTATCAAGGAAGAGCTGTGAAAAATAATAACAATAGGCAAGACAGAGAAATTGGCCATCAGAGTAAATTCACCAACATATTCAGATGTCTAAACATCATTTAAAAAATTACAAGCCATACTAGTAACAGGCATAGATGGCTCAGCCAAATGTAAAAACCAAATATCCTGAAGAGATACAGGATTTAAGACAATTAATCAATGATAATCACACAACTCTCCTAAATCAATTTAAAGAATTGAATGAAAATATGACTAAAGAGAAAAAGGAGATTAAAAAGACACTAGGTGAGCATAAAATCAATTTGAAAGTCTGCAAAAAACAAACAAACAAACAAACAAAAAACCAGACCTTATCAGAATGAAAGACACAATGGATGAGATTAAAAATATATTAAAGGCACATAGGAGCAGATTTTAATTGCTCAAAGACAGAATTAGTGGTTTTGAAGACAGAAAATCTGAATCAGAAAAACAGAAGAACAGAAAGAGAAGAGTATGGAAAAAAATAGAACAGGGTCTCAGGGAGTTGAAAGACAATGCAAAATGCAAAAATATGTGCTTTATTGTTATCCCAGGAAGAGAAGAAAATGGAAAAGGGGCAGTAAGAAAATTTGAGGAAATAATGACTGAAAACTTCTCTACCCTTATGAAAGACATTAATATCAATATCAAAGAAGTACAACACACCCAAAACAAAATAAAGAATAGACCTACCCCGTGACACCTACTATTCAAAATGACAAATATCAGAGATAAAGAGAAGATACTGAAAGCAGCAAAAGAAAAGAAAAGCATTATGCTGGGAACTTTGATAAGATTAACTGCTGACCTCTCATCAGGATGTAAAAAGAAAGTAGTATGATGTATTTAAGGTACTGAAAGAGAAAAACTTCCAGCCAAGAATTCTGTATCTGGCAAAGCTGTCCTTCAAAAATGAAGGGGAGTTCAAAGTCTTCAAATACAAACAAAAACTGATAGTATATGTTACCAAAAGGCCAGAATTATAAAAGATACTAAAGGGAATGCTGCCACATGAATGGAAAAAACAAGGGCAAGAGACTTGGAGAAGAGTGTAGAAATTAAGATTATTAGTAAGGGTAACTTAAAGTGTAAAAATACAGACAATGGTTAGATATGACAACAGAAAGCCAAAGTGAAAATAGATGAAGTAAGAAGTGCCTTTACAGTAATAACATTGAAAGTTAATGGCTTGAATTCCACAATCAAAAGACATAGAGTAATAAAATGGATAAAAAAATATGAGCCATCTATATGTTGTCTAAAAGAGATTCACCTCAGATGTAAGGACACAACCAGGTTAAAAGTGAAAGGCTGGAAAAAGATATCCGACACAAATAGTAACCAAAAAGGAGCTGGAGTAACAATACTAATATCAGACAAAATAGATTTTAAATGCAAACTTGTTATAAGGGATGAAGAAGGTCATTATATTGATAAAAAGGGAAATTCAACAAGAAAAAATATTGGAGACTTCAATACACCACTCTCAATATTGGATAGAACATCTGGACAGAGGATAAATAAAGAAACAGAGCTTGAATAATATGATAAATGAACTAGACCTAACAGACATCAATAGAACATTGAACCCCAAAACAGCAGGATATATATTCTTTTTAAGTCCCCACGGATCCTTCTCCAAGATAGACCATAAGTTAGGTCACAAGACAAGTCTCAATAAATTTAAAAATATTAAAATTATACAAAACACTTTCTCTGATCATAATGGAATAGAGATAGAAATCAATAATTGATGGAGAAAGTGAAAATTCATACATATACAGAGATTAAACAACACATGCTTAAATAGTCAATGAGTAAAAGAAGAAATTGCAAGAAAATTCAGCAAATACCTTGAGATGACAATGAGAACACAGCATATCAAAACCTATGAGACATCACAAGGCAGTGCTGGGAGGGAAATTTATAGCCTCAATGCTTATATTAAAAAAGAAGAAAGAGCTAAAATTGAAGACCTAACTACACACATGGAGGAACTAGAGAAAGAACAACAAACTAATCCCAAACCAACGTGAAGAAAAAATATAGTAAAGATCAGAGCAGAAATGCAGAAATAAATGAAAATGAGAACAACAACAACCAAAAAATAGAATAAACAAAACCAAAAGTTGGTTCTTTGAGAAGATCATCAAAACCGACAAACTCTTACCTAGACTGACAGAGAGGGAGAAAGAGAGAGAGAGAGACAAAAATAAAATCAGAAATGAGAGGAGGGACATTACCACTGACCCCACAGAAATAAGAGAGTTAATAAGAGGATACCATAAACAACTTATGCCAAAAAACTAGAAAATCTACATGAGATGGACAAATTCCTAGAAACACATGAACAACCTACACTGAACCTAGAAAAACTAGAAGACCTCAACAAACCAACAACAAGTGAAGAGATTGAAACAGTCAGCAAAAACCTCCCAAAGATGAAAAACCCAGCACCAGATGGCTCCACATCTGGTTCATTCAAAGATGACCTAATGCTGATCTTGCTCAAGCTCTTCCAAAAAATTGAACAGGAAAGAATGCTGCCAAACTCAGTCCATGAAGCTAATATCACCCTAACACCAAAACTAGATAAAGATACCATGAAAAAAGAAAATTATGGAACAATATCTCTAATGAATATAGGTGCAAAAATACTCAATATTTACAAACAGAATCCAAACGCACATTAAAAGAATTATAAAGCATGATCAAGCGAGTTTTATCCAAGGTTAGTAAGGGTGGTTCAACACAAGAAAATCAATTAGTGTAATAAACCACACTGATAAATTGAAGAAGAAAAATAACATGATCCTCTCAATTGATGCAGAAAAGGCATTTGACAAAATACAGCACCCATTCTTGATTAAAAACAAAAACAAAAACAAAAACAAACACTTCAAAAGATAGAAATAGAAGGAAGCTTTCTCAATATGGTAAAGTGCACTTATGAAAAACCTACAGCAAGCATTGTGCTCAATGGTGAAAGACTGAAAACTTTCCCACTGAGATCAGGAACAAGACAAGGATGCCCACTGTATCCATTATTATTCAATATTGTGCTAGAAGTCTAGCTAGAGCAATTAGGCTAGACAAAGAAATAAAAGGCACCCAAATAGGAAAGGAAGATGTAAAACTTTCAGTATTCACTGATGACATAATCCTTTATCTAGAAAATCCTGAAAAATCCACAACAAAGCTACTAGAATTAATAAAAAAGTTCAGCATAGTCACAGGATACAAGATTAACATGCAAAAACCAATAGCATTTCTATACACTACTGATGTGCATTCTGAAGAGGAAATCAGAAAAAAATTCCATTTATAATAATGACTAAAACAATCAAATATTTAGGAATAAACTCAACCAAGGACATAAAGGATCTATTTATAGTATTCTAAAAACTACAAAACATTGCTAAAAGAAACTCAAGAAGACTTAAATAAATGGAAGGACTTCCCATGTTCATGATTTGGAAAAATAAATACTATTAAGATGTCAATTTTACTGAACTAATTTACAAATTCAAAGCAATCCCAATAAAAATCCCAACAGCCTTCTTCTCATAAATCAAAAAGCCAATAATCAAATTTATTTAGAAGGATAAGGGGCTCTGAATAGCCAAAAATGTCTTTGAAAAGAAGAACCAAGTTGAAGGACTCTCACTTCCTAACTTTAAAGCATATTACTTAGCTACAGTGGTAAAAACAGTATGGTAGTGCCATAAGAACAGACAGATTGACCAATTGAACCAAATCAAGAACTCAGAAATTGACCCTCACATCTATAGTCAAGTGATTTTTCACAAAGCTGTTACACCCACCCACCTGGGCCAGAACAGTCTATTCAAAAAATGGTGCTGGGAGAACTGGATAGCCATATCCAAAAGAAAGAAAGAAGACCCTTATCTCACACCTTACTGAAAAATTAACCCAAAATGGGTAAAGGACCTAAATATAAAAACAGCAGTCATACAACTCCCAGAAGAAAATGTAGGGAAACATCTTCAAGATCTTGTAGTAGGCGGTAACTTCTTAAACCTTACACCCAAAGCACAAGCAAGAAAAAAAAAATTAGATAAATGAGACCTCCTCAAAATTCAACACTTCTGCACCTCAGGGGGCTTTTCCAAAAAGGTAAAAAGGCAGCCTACTCAATGGGAGAAAATATTTGGCAATCACATATCTGATAAGGGTTTAATATCCATGATATATAAGAAGATCATACAACTCAACAATAAAAGGACAAATTATCTGATTAAAAAATGGGCAAAAGTCTTGGAAAGATAACTGTCCAAAGAAGAAATACAATGGTGAAACAAGACATGAAAAAATGTTCAACATCACTAGCGATTAGGGATATGCAAATCAAAATTAGGGGATATCATTTCACACCTATTAGATTGGCCACTATTAAAAAGTCAGAAAACTGTAAATGTTGGAGAGGATGTGGAGAGACAAAAATGCTTATTCACTGTTGGTGTGAATGTAGAATGGTACAGCCACTGTGGAAGACTGTTTGGTAGTTCCTAAGGAAGTTGAATATAGACTTGCCATGGGACCACCATTGTTAGATATATACCCCGCAGTACTGAGAGCAGTGACACGAATAGACATCTGCACACTGGTGTTCATAGCAGCATTATTTATGATAGCCAAAAATTGGAAACAACCCAGGTATCCATCAACTGATGAGTCGATATACAAATTTTTGAGTATACACAATGGAATTTTATGCAGTGGTAAGAAGAAATGAATTTGTGAAACATAGGACAACATGGGTGAACCTGGAGGACATCATGTTGAGTGAAGCAAGCCAGGCACAAAAGGATAAAAACTGTATGATTTTCCTATTATGAACTAAATATATTATGTGGATATAAATATATTATGTGAATATAAATATATTATGTAAAATATGAAAAAAAATGGATCAAAGACCTACATATAAAAGCGAGAACCACACATCTCATTCTGCAGCATGCCCTCGGTCCACGCCTCAGAACGTGTACTTTTCTCGTTTTCTTGTTTCTTAATTACCTTTTACTACCTTGCCTCCCCTGGCATGTCCTTAAAACTTTTATGTGACATAAGCCAAGACAGGTGGGGCAACCAATCAGAGCAGCAAAAAATTTGGGGCCCTACCTCAAAATTATAAAGGGGAAGGAGGAAAGACTTTATAAAGGTCTGACCTGGGGCCCCATGTGTGCGTCGCATTCTGCAGCATGCCTGTGGTCCATGCTTTGGACCATGTACTTTTCTCATGTTCTTATTTCTTAGTAAAAGAACTGCTCCTTTGCCTACCCTAAGAAAAAAAAGCGAGACCCACAAAGCTCCTAGAAGAAAATGTAAAGAAACATCTTCAAGACCTGGTGATAGGTGGTGCATTCTTAAACCTTATACTGAAAACACAAACAACAAAAGAAAACATAGATAAATGGGGCCTCCTCAAACTTAAACATTTTTGTAATTCAAAGGACTTCATCAAGTAGGTGAAAAGGGAGCCCATTCAATGGGAGAAAAGATTAGGAAATCACATATCTGATAAAGGGTTCATTTCCTTTCTATATAAAGAGATCATACAACTCAACAATAAAAAAGAGCAAGTAATCCAATTAAAAGATGGGCAAACCAAACTCAGCATATAAATGCATTACCTTCCCCCCAGCATCGGACACGACTCCCAGGGATGAGCCTCCCTGTGCTGAAGGATTACTACCAAGCACCAACTAGCAATGCAACTAGAAAAAGACCTCAAATAAAAGGGGAAAAAGGTTAAGACAAATGAGTTTATATCACTAAAAGACTTCAAAATGAGTCAGGAAGTCTTTCCAGAGGTAACGCTTATGCACATCCCAGCAGGATCTCATAGACTGCCAAAGTGGATACTACCCCAAATAGTGGGGCTCCTGAGGGGTCTGGAGACAGCCAGGTCCTATGGTCAGGGCAGATAGCTCCAGAGTTTGGTGCCTTGCCAATGGGCCCTACTTTGGAGTTTGTGCTCCCAAGTGTGACAGAGTTGGACTGTTATGGCTTCCCTACACATGGCTCATCTGTCCCTTCTAATTAAACCTATACTTGGTGCTGGAGTTTGTAGGTGTATGTCCAAGAGACTGGAATCTTTGGGCTGTCCATGTGTCCGCTGGGCCCTGAGCCCCAGCAGAGTTGCAACACCTACTCTCCAGTTCATTGGACTCACCCAGGACAACAAACAAGGAGGTGAGGATTGACAACCACCATAACAAGGAAATGAGAGAGACTACAAATGCAAGCAAGAGATTCCCATCCATCAACTGTATGGGATCGAAGCCCCCTCTCAATTAGAGGTGAAGTGGACATCACCACCCCAGAATCCTCAGGAATGTGGAATGAACTATGGACTAGAGTGGACTTACTGGTATTCTACTATAGACTTATTATGATTCTAGCAATGGAAGAAATTACAACACTGATGTGGAGGCAGTGGCCACTGGAGGCTCTGGGGGGCAGGGAGAGGGAAAAACAGGTGTAATACGGTGGCTTTCTTGGGAATTGGGAATTGTCCTGAATGACATTGCAATGACAGATATAGGCTATTTTATATCTTCCCATAACCTGCAGAATTGTGTGGGAGAGAGTGTAAACTACAATGTGAACTATGGTCCATGCTCAGTGGCTATGCCCCAGGATATGTTTATCAATTGAAATGAATGTTCCACACTAATGAAGGATGTTGCTTATGTGGGAGGGTGTTGGAGTTGTGGCGAGTGGGGCATATGGGAATCCCTATATTTTTTGTGTAACATTTATGTAATCTAAGTATCTTTTAAAGAATAAAAAATATGTATTAAAAAAAAAAAGATGGGCAAAAGACTTAAATAGACATTTTTCTGAAGAGGAAATACAAATGGACAAAAAAAAAAACACATGAAAAAGTATTCTATATCACTAGCTATTAGGGAAATGCAAATCAAAAGAGTGATGAGATATCATCTCACACCACATAGAATGGTCATTATTTTAAAAAAAACAGAAAACAATGAGTTCTGGAGAGGATGTGGAGATATAGGAACACTCCTTCACTGTTGGTGGGAATGTAGAATGGTGCAGCCTCTGTGGAATACAGTTTGGTGGTTCCTCAGGAAGCTAAATAAAGAACTTTCATATGATCCAGCAATTCCTCTACTAGGAATATATCCAGAAGAAGTAAAAACTGTGACGTGAACAGACATCTGCATATCAATGTTCGCAGTGGCATTATTCACAATTTCCAAAAGATGGAAACAACCCAAGTGTCCATCAAATGATGAATGGGTAAACAAAATGTGGTATATACATATGATAGAATAGTATGCTGCTATGTGAAGAAATTAAACTGGGACACATACGATAACATGGATGAACCTTGAAGACATTATGCTGAGTGAAATAAGCCAGACACAAAAGGACAAAGATTTCACGGGCTCACTAATATGAACTAAATATGAAGAATAGATACATGGAGTTAAAAAAACTTAGAGTATATGTTATTATGAGATAAGAGGACTGCTGAGAAGGAGTAGTGATGTTTAGGAGTAGTGATGTCTACACACTACAGGAGTAGTGTGTAAAAGTTGTAATTAACTTGACTGTAAAAGTGTGGAAATGGATAGAGTTGATGATATATTACAGTGAGTAAAGCTAATGCAGCTGGTTTATAAATGAAATTGTGGCTGAACAGGGTAGTCTAGGGATGTAAATGCCAACTGAAAGAAAGCTACAGAGTAATCTAGGAACTGAATAGCATAGTGAACTCAGAAGTGGATGAGAATTGTGGTAATAGTACAAATGCAAGAATGGCCTTCTGTGAATCAATGGATGTACATCACTATTGCAGGGTGGTGGGAATGTGGAGAAACATGGGAAAAATACAATTAATGTAACCTATGGATTATAGCTAACAGCAATACTGTAATATTCTTGCATCAATGCCAAAGATGTACTGTGTTAATAATAGGGGTATGGAAAAATATTTCCAAATGTCTGCTATAGACCATAGTTAGTGGTAATAGTCTATGATATTATCTCATAATCTTTAACTAATGTTCAACAATACAAGGTGTTGGTGGAGGAGTGCCGTATGGGAATTCCACACATCTGCATGATTGTTTTGTAAGTTCACAACTCCTCCAATAAAAATATATTAAAAAAAAAAAAAAAACCAATCCTGAGAGTTGCTTCTGAATTTCTAAGTTTTGAAGAGCCTGAAGTCTATTTTACTTAATGAAAGATTCCCAGAAATATTAAGGATTCTAAAAAGCCTGCCGTTTTTGGAGAAGCTGTGAAAGCCCTGGAACCTGTTGATATGTGTGGGTAACAGGAGCAACTGCTAATGACTAAGGGAGCCACTGAGAAAATGCAGAGTCCAGAGGACCTGACTGCTTAGTGATATCCACCTACCCATCCACACTGGTGAGGTTTTTTAAAAAATACGTATTTTCCACCAAAGGAAGAAAAACAATAACTTCCCACTGGGAAACCAGACTGAGTTTCGGGCTTAAGCACTATAGGTTAATATTCAAAGCAAGGATGAAATATATAGATTGGTCTTCTGATTCTGAGCTATAAATATATGACCTGTGAAAAGAGAATTAGAGTTGAAATGACTAAATTTCCAAGCATTCTTTTCTTTCATTCCTTTTAAGTATTTTTGAGTACATAGCAATTGTCTGCTTATCTCTATTACAAAAAAGACATAAATCCGTTGTCTTAGGTCTTAGCAAACTAAACTAATGTTTTTATTTTTCATGAACTATCTCTTCATTTCAAGTTTGTTCCTGTCTCTGAGAGAACATAACAAATCTCTTAAAATTATCATATCTATGTCATGTTGGCCAGATTTCTTTCCATGAATTATCCAGAATGGGAAACTACATTTTCTGTAAGAAAAGAACAGAGTGAAAGAATAAGGTTTAGAATAAATTCTGCTTAAGGAAAGGTTATTATAAGAAAGTGTATTTATAAGTGACCGTGAGAGCTTACCAGCCTACTAAATTCTTATAAAAACAGATTATTATGTAAATAAATCATCATGCTCCCAAATGATGATCAACAGGACTGAAATAGGACTGTTCTCCTTGGGGTGTCAATCTTGAAAGAAGAGATATGCATGAGTGCAAATGTTCACTTTTCTATAGAGAGTACTCAGGTGTATTTGCAAGAGATAATTTTTTGCATTCTTCACAGGCATTTACGTGACCAAATTCTATGTGGATATGAGTGACCATCTGTTAAATTTCAAGTCCTGCTTACTCTCATTAAATGTCATGAGAGGACGAAAACTTTATTTTCAGCTCATTTAATTATTAAAGCATATGTATCTGCCCTTTAATCAGCAACACAAAATTTCAACACTCCAATTACTTGTCAGAGTATAACCACAAAATTGCTGCAATGAGTTCTGCACAAAGAATATACAGTCTGTCTATTCATCAAAATCAGTCTTTCACAACCTTTTTAAAACCTACTGATAACTTTTAATAAACATAAACTCCTCAAGCACTCCTAAAGTGTCTCAAAAGATGTCTACTGAGAATGATTATTTTCTGGATATTTTCTCTAGTCAAGAAGTTATGCTTTACTTTCTATAGGTATTGTACTATAATAATAAAAGTAATTTTCTTTTAATTTTAGGAATGTTAATTAATACTTTAATTCTGTATATGCTTCTTAATAGTTTGTGCTCCCCTTCTGAGTTTCTGCTTTGCTGTGGGGTTTAAGCAGGTAAGGAAGTGTGCCATCAATTAAGAACCACTCCTCTAGATACCCTCTAGATACTTTTGGATCTATCTAGACCATCAGGGAGCAGAACACCTGGCTTGCCTTCCTCTCCTTATTGTTCTTCAACCAGCAATGCTGTTAAGAAATTCCATTGGACTTTTTGTATTGGCTTGCATTGAGAGACTTGATGAACAACAATTTGTACAAATATTGATATTGCATTTATCATAGGATGCTGTTGAGGCTAGAATTCACTACATCATACTAATACTTTTCATAAAGACATGAAGATGTGTGTGGTGGTGGTGAGGTAGTGGTGAAGATTTTGATCTTCCTACGTGAAACTATTATTTGTTTTATCTAAATATATCCAGGGAATATTGTAACTGGTTCCATTTTCCTTTTTGCTTTGGATACCAGGTATCTTGATCTAAACATAAGCTCACCCATTTCAATTGTGCAAGATTTTATGGTATATATAACCTAACTACTAAATGGTTAAGATAGTCAACCTTGGATGATTGACAAGGGACTTCGATCTCAAAGTTGGCACTTACTAGCCATATGTCCTTAGACAACTTAAATTCTCCAAGTCTTTATTTCCTTATTTGAAAATAAGCATCAGCGTATACTATGCAGAACTGTGCGGGAGAGAGTATGGTCTACAATGTGAACTATGGTCCATACTTAGTGGCAAAGCCCCAGGATGTGTATGTCCTTTGCAGGTGATGTGCCACACTAATGAAAGATGTTTATGTGGGATGTTATGGGAGGTGTGGGAGGAGGGGAACATGGGAATCCCTGTAATTTTTGTGTAACATTTATGTGATCTAAGCATCTTTTAAAATATGTATATATATTTTTAAAAAAGAAAATAAGCAGCCTGTCTCATGACATAGCTGTGAAGATAAATTAAGATAATGTATTTAAAGTGTTTAACAAAGTACTTGGCACATAAATCACCTATCATTAGGGTACTTATTATTTGTATGGTTTCCCTTTGCCCCGATACCTTTGTCTTTGTGGCTTATTTTGCTTTATTCTGTTTTCTATCTTGATGTTTTAGTGTTATTACAATATCATTGAATCTGTGCCCTCTTTTTTTTTTTTTTTTTAATTACCTCTTTGCCAAATGTCAGAGGCTTTTGAAGATATTGGGTAAGATAAGTTGAAGGTATAGCTCCCTAAATAAGGGAGTTAACTTTTAAGAACTGGCAAAGATTGGTACTCTCTTCCCACTCCATTATTATTCTGTGACAGCCTAAAGATCCATGAGTGTTTATGGCAACTTCATAAGAAATGGATTTATCTTCCCCTACCATATCTTCTCTATATGGATGCAAAACCTAAGAAGTGAATCCTATTACCAAAGCTAATGCCATAGGTAGGTCTAAGGGTTGAAATAGGGTTTCAGTATATTTCATTTAGAATAAATGCTTTGAGCTTTATGAATGAGCAAAGCCAATTGTACATTTACTCTTTTTCTAACAAATAAGAACTTTTAAGAACTTATGATAGAGAATTCCAGGAAGATGTCCATGGAAAAGGTAGGCAGGACTCAACTCTCACACAAAAACCATGGAGGAAGGGCAAAAACCTGTCTGAGGGACCTGCTTTGGGATATTCAGAACCAGGAGAGTTCTGCATAGCCTCCAGGAGGATGAGAGAAGAGACACAAAGAAGAAAAAATGAAAACTGAGATGCTGATGCCTGCAGCTGGGAATGGCACCCATCTTCAATCCTCAAGGCAAACAGATTGGATAAAATCCGTGGGTCACTTTAGCCAACTGAGAGGGAAACAGACCTCTTCCTCCCTGGTAAGAGAAAGGGTGTGGCAGAGGATAGAGAGTGGTTTCTTTTCAGTGCGTTTGGCCAGCCAAGCCCGCTTTGAATCTTGGGTCTGGCCAAACCAGAATCACAAGCAAGTGGAAGTTGAGACACCTCAGTGGAAAGATTCTGTGATGATCTCCATCTGCTGGCTGACCAGAAAACTGCAGGGAGAAAATCTGCTTTTAGGAGTTTCTCTTCCCAGTGCCCTGGGAGCTGGTCTGTTCCCTATTAGGGAGTCCCCGGCCCTATTTTCATAACTTAAGCTAGAAAAATTTAAAGACTAGAATAAGTTGTACCAAAAATCAAAGAAGAGTGGTGAAACAAAACCATTAGGCAAGAGAGAGAAATTGACTATCAGAGAAGATTCATCAAGATATTCAGATACATCAGCAAAAAATTACAAGGCATACTAAGAAACAGGAAGAGATGGCTCAGCTAAAGGAACAGATGAAAAATTTTAACAAGACACAGTATTTAAGACAACTAATCAATGTCTGTCACACAAATCTGCTAAATCAATTCAAGGAGGTGAAGGAAAATATTATTTAACAGATAAAGTATAGTAAGAAGACACTGGGTGAGCATAGAAAACAATTTGAAAGCCTGAAAAGAAAAGTAACTGAGCTTATGGGAATAAAAAACACAACGGATGAGATTAAAAATACATTAGAAGTATATAATAGCAGATTTGAATTGATGGAGGACAGAATTAGAGAAATTGAGGACAGAACATCTGGATTTGAAAACACAGGAGAATAGAAAGAGAAAAGAATAATAAAAAATGGAACAAGGTTGCAGGGAACTGAATGACAATATGAAATGCACAAACATGCATTATTGGCATCCCAGAACAGGAAGAAAATGGAAAAGGGGTGGAAAGAATATTTGAGGAAATAATGGCTGTATTAGTCAGAATTCTCTCAGGAAACAGAATCAACAGGAGATATCTGTCAATAATATGAGATTTTAAAAGAGTCTTTCATGTGACCATGGGGATGCACAAGTCCAGGTTCCACAGGCAGGCTACAAACCAGGGGCTCCGATGAAAGTCCGATGAAAGGTCCTGATGAGTTTCTGGGAGAAGCTGGCTATCCAAGGACAAGCTGGGAAATTCTCTCTGAATGTTGAAATCACTTCCTCTTTTAAGGAATTCAAATGATTGTATAAAAGCTTCACCCATTGATGATGCAATCTCCCTGATTGATGCAGATGTAATCAGCCACCCATGCAGTAAACTCACTGGTGATCAAAATCCATAAATGCCCTTGTATTACAATTAGCCGAGTGCTTGCTGGACCAAACACCTGGGCACAATTGCCTGGCTGAGTTGACACATTAGCCTAACCATCACAATGGCCAAAGACTTGAAAAACATAAATATCAATATCCAAGAAGGACAACACACTCCAAACAGAATAAATCCGAATAGACCTACTTTGAGACACCTACTATTCAGAATGACAAATACCAGAGATAAAGAGAGGATTCTGAAAGCAGCAAGAGAAAAGCAATACATCACATACAAGGGAATCTCAATAAGGCTAAGTGCCAATCTCTCATCAGAAATCATGGAGGCAAGAAGAAAGTGGTATGATGTATTTAAGTTACTGAAAAAGAAAAGCTTCCAGTCAAGAATTCTTTATCCAACAAAACTGTCCTTCAAAAATGAGGGTGAGCATAAAGTCTTCACAGACAAAAGAAACTGAGAGAATATGTTCCCAAAAGACCAGATTTACAAGATATACTAAAGAGAGTGCTACAGCATTAAAGGAAAAAAGGGCGAGAGACTTGGAGAAAAGTGTAGAAATGAATATTATTAGTAAGGGTAACTTAAAGTGTAAAAAGACAGACAATAGTTAGATATGACAATGGAAATGCAAAGGATAAAATGAATGATGTAAGTAATGCCTTTACAGTAATAACTTTGAATGTTAATGGACTGAATTTCCCAATCAAAAGACATAGATTGACAGAATGGATAAAAAAATATGAGCCATCTATATGCTGTCTACAAGAGACTCACCTCAGAGACGAGGACACAATCAGGTTGAAAGTAAAAGGGTGGAAAAAATATTCCACACAAATAGTAAATGAAAAAGTTCTGGAGTAGTGATACTAATATCAGAAAAAAATAGATTTTAAATGCAAAACTGTTATAAAAGATGAAGAAGATCATCATATATTAATACCAGGGGAAATTCACCAAGAAGAAATAATTAAAATAAATATTTGTGTGCCTAACTTGGATGCCCCAAGATACATGAGGCACACACTGGCAAAACTGAAGGAAGAAACAATGTCTCTATAATAATAGCTGGAGTTTTCAATACACCACTCAGCATTGGATAGAATATCTGGACAGAAGATAAATAAGGAAACAGAGAACTTGAATAGTATGATAAATGAACAATACCTAACAGATATTATTAGAGCATTATACCCAAAAGAGCAGGATTTACATTCTTTTCAAATGATCATGAATCCTTCTGCTGGAAGATATATGTTGGTTCACAAGATGGGTCTTAATACATTTAAAAAGACAAAGCACTTTACCTGATAGTAATGGAATGATGCTGGAAATCAGTAATGGATGGAAAAACAGAAAATTCACAAATATATGGAGATTAAACAATACACTCTTAAATAATCAGTGGGTCAAAGAAGAAATTGCAAGAGAAATCAGTAAATAGCTCGGATGAATGAAAACAAGAACACGACATATCAAAACCTATAGGATACAGCAAAAGGAGTACTGAGAGGGAAAGTTATAGCCCTCAATGCTTACATTAAAAAAGAAGAAAGAGCTAAAATCAAAGACCCTAGTGCACACCTGGAGGAACTAGAAAATGAACAGCAAACTAATCCCACAACTAAGCCAAAGGAAAGAAATAATAAAGATTAGAGTAGCAATAAATGAAATTGAGAACAAATAAACAATAGAGTGAATCAACAAAGGTAAAAGTTGGTTATTTGAGAAGATCAACAAAACCTTTAGTTAGACTGACCAAAAGGGAGAGAAGATGTAAGTAAATAAAATCAGAAATGAGAGGGGGACATTGCTACTGACCCCAAAGGAATGAGAGAGATCATAAGAGAATACTATGATCAGATGTATGCCAAAAAACTGGATAACACAGATGAAATGGACAAATTCCTAGAAACATACAAACAACCTACATTGACCCTAGAAGAAACAGAAGACCTCAACAAACCAATCACAATTAAAGAGATTGAAACAGTCATTTAAAAAAAACTCCCCAAAATGAGAAGCCCAGTAACAGATGACTTCACAGGTGAATTCTACCAATCATTCAAAGATGATCTAGTACCAGCCTTGTTCCAGCTCTTCCAAAAAATTGAACAGTAAGTATATTAGTCACGGTTCTCTAGGGAAACAGAACCAACAGGAGAAATCTGTAAATGGCATGAGATTTTATATAATTTTCTTATGTGACCATGGGGATACACAAATAGAAATTCCACAGGGCAGGCTGCAAACCAGGTGCCCCAATGAAGGTCTTTGATGAATTCCTAGGAGATGTTGGCTGTCTGATGTAGAGCTGGGAATTTTCTCTCTCTCAATGCTGAAATCACTTCCTCTTTTAATGCCTTCAGCTGATTGGATGAGACATCATTCATTGCTGATGGCAATCTCCTTAGTTGATTGTAGATGTAATCAGTGATCTATACAATCAACTCACTGATGATTAAAGTCCATGAAATGTCCTTGTATTACAATTAGCCCTGTGCTTACTTAACCAGACAACTCAGCGCCATTACCTGGCTGAGTTGACACATTAGCCTAAACATCACAGTAAGGAATGCTGCCAATCTCATTCTATGAAGCCAATATCATCCTAATACCAAAACCAGATAAAGATACTATGAAAAAAGAAAATTACAGACCAATTTCTCTAGTGAATATAGATGCAAAAATCTTCTTCAAAATACTTGTAAACTGAATCAAAAAACACATTAAAAGAATTATACACCTCAAGTGGGTTTTATGCCAATTATGCAAGGGTGGTTCATCACAAGAAATCAATTAGTGTAATAAACCACATTAATAAATTGAAGAAGAAAAATAACATGATCCTCTTGATTGACACAGAAAAGGCATTTGCCAAATACAGCATCCTTTCTTGATAAAAACACTCCAAAAATAGAAATAGAAGGAAGTTTTCTCAACATGGTGAAGTGCATATATGAAAAGCCTACAACTAGCATTGTTCTCAATGGTGAAAGACTGAAAGCGTTCCTGCTGAGATCAGGAACAAGACAAAGATGCTCACTGTCACCATTGTTATTTAATATTGTTCTAGAGGTTCTAGCTAGACTAATTAGGCAAGATAAAGAAATAAAAGGCACCCAAATAGAAAAGGAAGAAGTAAAACGTTTGCTATTCACTGATAATATGAGCCTATATCTAGAAAGTCCTGAAAAATCACAACAAAGCTACTAGAACGATTAGACAAGTTCAGCAAAGTGGTGGGATACAAGATTAATACACATAAATTAGTGGCGTTTCTATACACTACTGATGAACAAACTTAGGCAGAATTTTTAAAGATTCCAATTATAATAGTGACCAAAAGAATCAAATATTTAGGAATAAAGTTAACCAAGGACAAAAAAGACCTAAATAAACAGAAGGACATTCTGTATTCATGGAAGGCTAAATATCATTAAGATGTTAGTTCTACACAAATTGATTAACAGATTCAAATGCATTTCCAATAAAAATCCCAACAGGCCTTTTTTGCAGAAATGGAAAAACCAATTATCAAATTTAGTCAGAAGGGTAAGGGGCACCAGGTAGACAAAAATGTCTTAAAAAAAAAAAAGTAGAACAAAGTTGGACTACCCTTACTTACTGACTTTAAAGCATATTGCTTGGCTACAGTGTTAAAACAAAAACCAAAAAAAGCATAGTACGGGCATAAAATAGACAGATTGACCAATGGAACCAAATTGAGAACACAGAAATAGACTCTCACATCCATGGTCAAGTGATTTTTGACAAGGCTGTCAAGCTCTGCCAGAACAGTCTATTCAACAAATCGTGTTGGGAGTACTCAAGCTCCATATACAAAAGTAAGAAAGAGGACCCCGTTCTCAGACATTATAATTAACTAAAAATGGATCAAGGACCTAATTTATATAAAAGCTATAACCATAAAACTCCTAGAAGAAAATGTAGGGAAACATCTGCAAGATCTTGTGGTAGGCAGTAACTTCTTAAACCTTATACCCAAAACACGAGCAATTAAAGAAAAAAACAGATAAATAGGACCACCTCAAAATTAAACACTTTTGTTTTTCAAAGGACTTTGTCAAGAAAGTATAAAGGCTGCCTACTCAATGGGAGAAAATATTTAGAAACCACATATCCAATAAGGGTTTGAGTTCCATGTTATATACAGAAATCATACAACTCAACAATAAAAAGACAAGCAACCCATATTTTAGGTAATCTAAGCACCTCTTAAAATATATTTAAATATATATAAATAACATTTTTGTAAGCAAATGCACATATATGCATATATATTTATATATCATTTTACAAATATTGGTATGTATTGTGAAAATATTGATTTTTACCCACAATTAAAAAAAAAAAAATGGGCCAAAGACTTGGATAGATACTGTTCCGAAGAGGAAATACAAGTGGTGGCCAAAAAGCACATGAAAAAAATGTCACTAGCTATTAGGGACATGCAGATCAAAACTATAATGAAATATCATTGTACAAATTATAAAATGGCCATTATTTAAGAACAAAAGCAAAAACCAGAAAAGTACAAGTGTTGGAGAAGATGTGGAGAAATAGGAACACTCTTTCAGTGATGGTGTGAATGTAAAATGGTGCAGCCTCTGTGGAAGACAGCTTGTTAGTATCTTAAGAAGCTGAATATAGAACTGCCATATGATCCAGCAATACCATTACTAGGAATATATTCAGAATAACTGAAAGCAAGGACACAAACTGACATTTGCACACCTACATTCATAGCAGCATTATTTACAATTGCTAAAATATGGAACTGCTCAAGTGTCTATCAATTGATGAATGGATAAAGAAAATGTGGTGTATATATATGCAATGGAATACTATTCAGCTGTAAGAAGAAATGAAATTGGTATGCATATGACAACATGGATAAATGCTGAGAATATTATAATGAGTGAAATAAGCCAGACACAAAAGGACACATATTGTATGGTCTCAGTAGTATGAACTAAATACAATGAATAAACACACAAAGGTAAACTCTAGAGTATACATTAGTAGGGGATAGAATATGGGCTGAGAATAGAAGCTAATGTAGATGTATGTAAAATTTTTCATAAGTTATATTGTAAAAGGGTAGAAATTAATAGAGTAGGTCGTAATGCATTATAGTGAGTATAACTAACACTTCTAATTTATGATGGTGATTGTGGCTAAAGGGAGTAGTCTGTGGATGTAAATGCCAATTGAAGGGATCTAGAGAATGATTTAGGGAATGTATAACATAGTGATTTCAGTGGTGGATAAAGACTGTGGTTAATAGTACAAATATAAGAATGTTTTTCTTTTACAAATGTTAAGAATATTGTGATACACAGGAAAATTACAACTAATGTAACTTATGGATGAGAGTTAATGCAATGTAATATTTTTGCAGCAATGGCATAGAAGATATATCAATTCTAAGGGACAAAAATAGGGGAATATAATGGGATATGGAATTTTTCCTTATGGAGTAATAAAAACATTCTAAAATTGACTGAGGTGATGACAGCACAACTCTGTGATCAAAATGAAAGCCACAGAGTCTACACATTGAATGTACTGTACAAAGCATGGGACTGTATAACAAAGGAAATCCAGTGGTGAAAAATGGACTGGATAACAGAACAAATATGAAAATATTCTCTCATGAACTATAACAAATATAGAATACCAATACAGGGTGTTAATAACCAGGTGGGTTGTGGGAAAATAAACCAAATGTAAGATATGGGCTATAGTTAGTATTAATATTTTCTTGATGCTCTTTCATAGTTTCTAACAGATGTTTTACAACAATGCAAGATGGTGGTGGTGGGTTGATGTATGGGAGACATGTTTGATGATATGTATGTTTGTTTTATAAGTTCATAACTCTTACTATACATTACTGTTTATGTATATTCATGTATGAATGATATACTTCAATGCAATTTTATTTAAAAAATAAATAAAAATAGTCACATTAGAGGTTAAATGAAGAGTAAATTTTTGAAATAATATATACTAATGAGATAATCCGTGAAAACCTTTTTAGAACAGTGCCTGGAATTTCATAAGCTCTCAAAAACAACTAGCTACTGTTAAGATGGCATTCTTGTACCCTAAGAACTTAAAGCAATTATCTGAGTAAAAAGAAGTCTACATTGTGGAAAGCCTGTCTCCGTTCAGGATGTGTGAGATACTCGTTTGCTTTGGTACCAACTTAACTTCAATAGTGTACACAAACTATGTTCCTACACACCTTTGTCCTCCCACCTTTATGTAGTTTTTGTGACAAATTGCATGTTTATACATTATGAGTCCAAAACTGCTGGTTTATCATTACCTTTTATACATTTGCCTTTAGATCCCATATGAAATAAAAAAACAAAAATGCATTTATATTGATATTTATATTTACCCATGTTGTTACCCTCACCAAAGAGATCTTTATTTTTTCATGTGTCTTCAATCTATTGTCTATTGTTCTTTTCTTTCAACCTGCAGAACTCTCTTTAGCATCTCCTGAAGGTCTCATCTAGTGGTAACAAACTCCTTCAGCTTTTGTTTATCTGGGAATGTCTTAATCTCTCCCTAATTTTTGAAATTTGGTTTTGCCAGATATAGAATTCTTGGTTGGTAATTTTTACTTCCAGCACTTTAAATATGTCATCCCACAGCCATCTTATCTCCATGATTTCTGATGAGAATTGGCAATTAATCTTATTGTGGGTCCCTTGTACATGACACGTTGCTTTTCTCTTGCAGCTTTCAGAATTCTCTCTTTACTTTTGGCCTTCGACAGTTTTTAATAATATGTTGCAACATAGGTCTAATTGGGTGAACCCTGTTTGAAGTTCCTTGAGCATCTTGTTTGTGTATATTTATGCCTTTCATTAAATTTAGGAAATTTTCAGCCATTATTTTTTGAATATCCCTTCTGTCCTTTTCCCTCTTTCTTTCCTTCTGGCAGGAATATACAGGTACACCTGATAGTGTCCCACATGTCTCTTAGGCCCTGCTCACTTTTCTTCATTCTTTCTATTCCTCAGACTGAATGATTTCAATTGTCTTATCATCAAGTGCTCTGAATCTTTCTTCTGCCAGTTCCAATCTGCTGATTGGAATTTTTAGTTTCTATTACTGTGGTCTTCAGCTTTATTTAGCTCTTGTTCATAAGTTCCACCTCTCTATTGATATTCTCTTTGTGTTCACCTCTTTTTTCTTTAGTTCTTTGTCTATGTTTATCCTTTAGCTCACTGAGCATATTTAGGACCATTTTTAAAAATCTTTCTGTGATATGTCCTAGGTCTGGTACTTCTCACTGATGGTTTTTAGTGCTTTTAATCTTCTTGTTTGCCTAGGCTATCACTTCCTGATTTTTTTTTTTTTATGTTTTGTAATCTTTTGTTGAAACCTGGACATTTTGATATTTTAATGTGTTATTGCTGGAAGTTATACTGCAGTGTCTGTTCCTTAAGCTTGTATCCAGCTAAGTGTTATCCCAGAGCTTTTTTTTTTGAATGCCAGGAGCTAACAAAAAAAAAAAAAAAAGAAAGAAAGAAAAAGAAGGATAAAAGGGAGACACCTTCCCCCATCTCTGCAGATCATCAAACAGTGAGTGCTCTGTTTCAGATCTATCCATACAATGTGTAGCAGTTTGATATTATTTATGAATTCTAAAACAGATATTCGATTATGTTTGTAAAATGATCTGTTTCTATAGGTGTGACACCCTTTGATTGTATTAGATTCAGCTGAGATGCCTTTGATTAAATGATGTTAAGATTAGGGCTTTGATTCAACCACGTCATAAGGGCAACTCAGTTTGAGTACCCGCCTCCTTTGTGGACTATATAAATGGGCATTCACTCAAAGAGACACAGAAGGAGATATACAAGAGCAGATACAGGGGAACAGACAGAGCTCCACAGATGCCAGAGGAGAGAATGTTGTCAGCTTTGATCCTGTGGCCCCGAGAAGAGAGATGAGCCATTTGTCTCTTAGTTTGCAACTGAAGAGAACAGAGCAGCTGAGCCCTATGCCAGTCTACAGCTGAGATACACAGGAGAAGCTGGGCCCCTGGAGCCTTAAGGGGAAAGAGGAAGGCTGAAGGCTGACCCCTCACAGACATCGCTCACCATCTTGCTTCAACATGTGGCAATATATTTATGGTACTTTGAGTTGGACTCTTCATGGCCTTTTAACTGTAAGCTTCTACCCTAAATAAACACCCTTTTAAAAAGCCAACAGATTTCTGGCACTTTGCATCAGCACCCCTTTGGCTGATACACATTGATTTTAGCAAATAGCTCCAAATTGAAGTACAGGGGCCTCCCTGATCCTTTCTGCACACGCATCTTGTCTTGGGCCTGTACATGAGTCCCAGGAATCCCCCCATTTACATGGATACAAATGTCCCCTTTTCCCTAGGAAACAATTTCCTTATGGTCACATCAATGCACTATGTGTCCTACAGTCAGCAATCCTTTGTCCCAGGCATTATAACTTGTCTGCCCTCCCACAGCAAATCTTTAGGAGAGCTCTGTGAGCCACTTTTTACATGCAGGGCATGTTCTGGGATGGCGAGTCCCTCAGGCCACCACCAGACAATTGTGTCAGACATATGTGCCCTAGGTTACTGTGCTTCCTCTGGTACTAGAACCAGGGATTTGCACTGGGAGCATGACTGGCTCTATACCAGTTTCGTGCAGATGGTAGGGGGTAGGGGAAAGGGCCAAGGGCCCATGAGATCCTACCACTTTTAAGAAGAATTTTTCTTGATTTGGTGTTCACCCTATTACTGCAGTCCTTTAACTTTTTTCTAGAGCTTTGAGAAAAATGTTTCTGCCAATCAGGTTTTGCTGACTGTTCAAAGTGTCTGTTGGGGGATGGAGCCCTATTGCATCTCAGCCCACCATCTTGAAAGGGGTTGGACTATCTACTGGTATTTTTATATTTTTGTTCTTGTCAATCTGTCAATTTATGTTTACTATGCCTTAAAATAGATACTCATTTTTATGGGTAATTTCATTGTAGCTATCATGCACTTATTGTCATTAAAAATTGAGCTTAAACTTAAAGAGTATAAACCATCAGTGGCTTTATTCACAGATGTTGCAGGGAGACAGATATTGTTGTGAGAATTGTTGCCATCTTACAGTGCATGTAGCTCAGTGCATATCTCCAAATGAAATCTCACAGAAAGTGTTTGAAGTATTTGTAGTTAAGGTTATCCTTGAGCAATATCTAATGTTCCTACAAAAATGTGGTGAATGTGCAAAGCAGGTGGAGCAGAGAAATAAACAGAGATTTGGTGCATGGATGAGCATGACTTAGACACACAGCTTCCATTGATAAACTGTCAGCATCAATTGTACTTTAAAATTTTACTCTTAGAATATATTTTCTGGTACCAATTTCTAGTCAAGGAGAATGATATTGATTGTAGATAATTGAAATGGAAATTTTAGGGTGATTTTAAAAGTGACTTTAAATATGTTTGTATTTTGCTTGCTATTTTAAAGATCCAATGATAATGATCTTACATTTGTAACCAGGACATGCTGAAAGAATCTCCCATTATTACAAAGACCCTGTTAGAGACAATTCATTATATTGAATTGTTTTTTGGTATCTTTCATTAAGAATGACATTTGGCTTCTTTTGTTTTATTACACTTCATGTTCTATAACCTTTAACCAAAAAAAGTGAACTCATACTGATTCTATACATAAAGGTCATGTCTTCTCTCTATTGCAGAGATGCTGCCATCCCCAAGGTTAAGTGTGGCCTCTATTTAGCTGTTTTCAAAAACATCACAAAACAGTGAGGTGAGGGTGAAGGATCTCTTTGGACACAAAGAGAATTTAAGTAGGCAGGGTGTAATTATGCAAGTCGGTCTTAAGCCAGAATAACGGGTTTAACATACTTACTAACATCCATGATAATTGAAGAAGATTGAAACTAACAATAGCTACTTTCCCAAACTGTGAGTCATACACCTTTCCCTGGTGTCTTTCATTTTCTCTTTATTGATAGAGTCTCCCAGGCAAGGAGTCTCCCAGATTTTATCTAAGTCAGCTGTCTACTACCAGCAAAACCATTGTTTTTCTTTAAGGATATGAAAAGGGACTCTACTCTCTACTCAAAAGATTTCTTAAATATGAAGAGAAATATAATTTCCTTTTTGGTTTTCTGGACAAAAAACAAAACAAAAACAAACAACCCTTACACCTGGGCATTGAACCCTGGTTTGCAAAGTTTTAGATACACTTTTCTCTAATGTTAAATAAAAAATGATACTCACTTGGCTAAATCTATGGAAGAATTAAAATCCAGGATTCTGAATATGTTTAATCCATTTGCTTACATGCCTATCCTCCAAAAGTGAGAACTCTTGAGGGTAGGGACTATGTCTTTTCATATGAATATTATCAGCACGTAATAGATGCTCAATACAAATTACTGAATGCCTCATATAAATTTATGTACTTTCATAATGACGATTAACTAGCAAATTTACAAGAAAAAATAACTGTACAATATTTACTTTTTCTTTGCTTCATCAATCCTTACTTTCTCATTTATTTAGAATATGTCTAACTTATATTCCTCTAATGTTCAAATATTTCCTTAGTTTTCTTCTACAGGAAGCAATCATTACCTTGTAACTCAATGCATTTAATTAACAGTGAGGCTTTCTAATTCTTACTTTCATGGAAACGTTAAAAAATTTTAATCCCAGTTTAAAATGATCAATTCAAGATGAATGCACGGGAATATTTATAGCCCAAACTAGCTTTTTGCTATTTGTTTTTCAAGTGACTCTAGCCAGCCACATCAGGGTGCTGCCGTTTGATAGAGACTGGATGTACAAGCCAGAGAAACTACAGAACCAGTGAAGGAGAGCATTATGGAAACAGATGTAGACTCCTGTGCTTTTTCCCTTATACGAATTTTACTTTCTTCATGATAATTGGCAGCTTTGAAACTCTGCTGTAATATGGTTCGTAGCCCATAGTGGAAAGCGACAGAGATCTAAGTGTGATATGGTATAAAGGCCTAGAGAACAACAAGATAAAAAAAGTGTGAAAATTGAAGTGACAAGGTTATGTGCATAACTTATTTATTTTAGGTTTTCACTCTAAGTTGTTCCACTGTGACAGGGTTGGACAATTTGGCTTGAACAGAAGAATCTCTAGACTTTTAACTCTCTCTCAAATCAAGAATTTTCTTGTTTTTTACTTTTTCAAAGTTTATAAAATTTTGTCATTTATTTGATGCTGCACAATTCATGAAGCTGTGCGTGCATGGTCTAAGATTAGGACAGAAGTCAGTCAGAAATGCTGTAATACTGTAAAAAGTGCTATTTTTGCAGAATTTCCAACCCAATTTAAATCTATCCATTCCTGATATCTTATGAGAAATATTTAGTATCATGGTATTTACAGCCCAATTTTCTGAGCGAACAGGTTCAGATAATTTCTAAAAAACTTGTGGTAAGCAACTTTAAAAGTTGTGCCAAAATCTCTGACTCTAGCCCTCATTGCAAACTACAACCTACTCTTGAAAATGCCCCTTAATCGTTGGTTAGCCAGCTTTTGATTATGTTTATGTAAATGGTTAAAGCCACTCAGCAAGCTTTTGATCTACCTTTCTCCAACTATTAGGTGGTATGGGATCAGGAAATTTAAATTGATTTGTTACTAGTCTGAGCACATTCATGGATAACTTTACTATAAAAATCACACATTCCTATGGCAACTGTCAATGGCATCCACAGTACGTAATGGTTTTTCATTATTTGCAATACTGCCTCTCTTTATCTAGATTAAGTCAACAAACATTTATTGAATGCCTACTGTGTATGTAAAGCCCAAAGCCAGGAGCAGACTCTATATACATTTCAGCATCTGATTTATTTAGACTAGAAATAGACACTTATTTTTCTCTTGGTCAAATAAAAAAGGGGATAAGTCAACAGCCATGTTTTCTTGACCAAAATGATGCAGAGGCGCTTGTTGTTTGGCTGTGCAGCTCAGCTCCTGAATACCTTTTATAATTGGGGGAAAGAGGGTTCATAAGCTAGCTGGGAAGCCAATAGTGGGGAGTGGCAAACAATTCACCTCCACCCACTCCTAGAGAGGCATTCAGGTGACCAACGTGTGTTTAGCCAGATACTTCTTCCCCAGATTTTGAATCGTGGGGTCAGTAGATCCAACTGACATTATTTTTATAGCAATTCCGGTGGAGTTGGTGGTCTAGCAGTATGACCCCTCTGGTGTTCTTAGATGTCTTTATGTGACATCCTAAACTGAAATGAAGGATTTTAGCTGTCCCTTACCTGTTTTGGATCTTCCCGCAGCCCTTATGTTCTAGCTTTTCTGAAGATCATTTGTACTAACTCACAACTTTGCAATAAATTCCTTTTCTGTTTAAGTTAACAAGAGAAAGTACCTGTGGTTTGAAATTAAGAAGGCTGACCAATGGCAAAAAATATGATGCCATCATGATATGAGTTGCTTTGCACCTGAGAAAGTTGTAGATATCAATCCATTTTTTCTCAATAATTGCCCAATAAATAGTAAGACTTCATCTTGGTGAAATTAAAAGAAAATTTAATAGGACATCATTTTCCCCCTACGTTGACCTTTTTGAAAAATGATTGAACCGATTCCAGAAGTTTATTTAAAAAGCAACTTTTAACGTATATCATGGTGTCAGTAAAGATCTAACCCATCCACAACATCTGCAGTTTTGATGGGATGATCCTGAAATATCTAGCATTGCATTTTGTAAGAAATCCCTTTGAGAAAAAGAAAATTTGTTTATATTCATTACAGTTTGTGCTAAGTGTTTCAGTTCATTGACAAGTATTTATAAATTATTATTTTCTATGTGACAAACTTGCACATAAATGTAAATTATTTCTCAAATAAACTATTAAAAACAAAAACCATAATAATCCCATTTCTAATGACTCACCTACTACAGCTAAATGAATATAAGCTTATAGCACAATTTCTTTGTGTAGTATTCTTGGAGTTGAATTTGCTGTGTCCATAGTTAACAAAAAACAAAGCATCACTACCCTTTAGCTATCTACAGGGAAATGCTATCTGGCATCTCCAAACTTTAGATGACTCATGACTTCTTACCTTTAAATTTCTTCATTAACTTATGGGAAATCACTGAGGGTTTACTGTTTTGACAAAGTGCAATGAATCTATCTACCCCTCTATATTTTTCTGTGTATATGTGTGTTTATGCACACATGCACACACATGTTTTTATAGTGCTTTATAAATCACCTTGCACTTTCCAGTAATGAATAAAAATTCAGAGTCTGGAGTCAGCAATCTCTTTTGCTTCTTATAATCTGTACGACTTTGATCAAGCTATTTCATGTCTCTAAGCCTTGGTTTTCTCATCTGTAATTTGTTGTACTGCATAGGGCATTTGAGGATTTAAAATAAGATAATGCATGTAAAATATTTAGTTCCCTATATGTATTAGTTAGCCAAAGGGGTGCTAGTGCAAAATACCAGAAATTGGTTGGCTTTCATAAAGGGTATTTATTTGGGGTAGAAGCCCACAGTTACCAGGCCATAAAGCATAAGTTTCTTCCCTCACCAAAGTTTATTGCCACGTGTTGGAGCAAGATGGCTGCTGACGTCTGTGAGGTTCAGGCTTCCTGGGTTCCTCTCTTCCCGGTGCTTGCCTCTCTCTGGGCTTAGGCTTGCATCTCTCCACAAGGCCAGCTGTAGACTATCAGGCGAATGGCTTATCTCTTTTCCTGGGGGCCTTCTCTCCTTCTTCACGTCTAAGTCCTCTGTGTGCTTGCTTCCCTGGGCTCCAGCATTAAAACTCAACATCAGAACCCCAACTCAAAACTTCAACTCTGTCCTTTCCCATGTCTTTTGTCTTTGAGACCCCACCCACCAAAGGGTGGGGGGCTCAACACCCTACTGACATGGCCCAATAAATCCCTAATCATAACCTAATCATGCCCAGATGAACAGACCGGTTTACAAGCATAATCCAATATCTATTTTTGGAATTCATAACTATATCAAACTGCCAAACTGCTACACTGTGTATTATTATTGCCCTGCTAATAAACGGTAAGTAAATGTTAGATATTATTATCATCATTACTGTCCCATTTAGGGCTCACAAGTTTTTGAAAAACAGTGTTTTATCTTCAGGTCATCCTTTCTGCTCTCCTCTATTTCTATGGACTTCTCATTAGGCTGCACCATGCTCCTTTGGACCTGACGTCATTTCACACCAACTTTCCCTTTCTGTCACCACAGAACTTTGTTAAAGTTTGCTACTAACTTCCATCTTTTCCCATTGATCTCAATCCATTCCAATCTGGTTCCCCTCTTCCATTGTATTAAAGTTAATCTCATCAAGGTTGCTAATAACCTCTTAATTCCCAGACTAAGTGTGTTTTTCTCAGCACTCATATTAATCAATTCCCCTGAAATATTTAACCATGATAATAAACTTCTCCTTATTCCAATACTTTCTTCATGGGCTTCAGTGACATAACTCTTTGCTCTTTGTCTTATCTTTAAGATGCCATATTACTGGGTTCTTCAGGACCTTGAGCCTTTCACATTCTACGCATTTGTCCTGTGGTATTAAAAATTTCTATGACCTCACTTACTTCCTGCCCTCTCATTTAAATTAAGTTCCACAGTTCCAAAGGCCATTTGGGCGTTGCTACCTCCAATTCTGTATTTTTCAAAGCAATCTCTTTCTGCCTTCATACTGAATTGGAAACTTCATCATCCTAAGATATTTCCTACATATCTGTCAGGTCTTGGGCAGTCCCTTCCCCCAACTCCTCTGCAACAGTCTTGATTTAGGCCTTTGTCTTTTCTTGCTTGTTACTATAACAGCCTCCAATATCATGGCCCTGCAGGTATCCAATTAACTACGGCCACACTTGCACTTTTGTTAAAACAAATCACTCAACAATCAATGGCTTAAACGGCAATAATTTGTTCTCATTAATCAGTGGGTCAGCTATCTATTCTGGGGTGAGAGGAGGGGTTTTACTGGTTTTACTTGGACTTATTTGTGCATCTGGTGGTTGGTTGATCTAGAATGAGGTAAGCTGGGACAATTTGACTCTGTTCCACATGTCTTTCTTCTGCTAGAACCAACATGTAGCCCAGGCATAGCAATGGAAGCAGAAACTCTAAAGACCATTTGAATCCTAGGTTGGGAACTGATGCAACATCCCTTATGCCTTGTTTTATTGCAAAAGCAAGTCTTGCTGACTTGCACTCAGATCCAAAGATATGGGGAAATATATTCTACCTCTTTTGCCATATGACAAAGGATATGGATACTGAAATGAAAGAATTGAGGCCAATAATACAACCTATAATACTGAGTCTAGCTTCTTTGCAGACTAATCTATTCTCCTTGTTACCACTGCCTCTTACAAGTGTAAAACTTCATCATGTGATTACTTGTCCTAAAATCCACTGATTGCTTTTTAGATAAAATAGAGACTTCTTCACTTGGTTTATCAATCCCTTTGTCTGACTTAGCCTTCATTGCCAGATACAGTGATAATCTGTTGCTTTATCTATCTAGCATTTACATTTGCCTTCAGAGAATCACCTCTTCACCATTTCATACCTTCTGTGTGAGGCACATAGATGGGCATGGGATGCAGGGTCAATTAAACATGTTACCTGTTTGCTTTGCAATGGAGATTCTTTAATGGGTAGAAAATAATACAGTGGGGAGAAACAACTTCCTCTTTTTCTGAAGTTATTCACAATAATTTTACTTGCCTTATCAAGAGATGTTGTCACTAGAATAAAAGCAACATATATAGAAAGGAAGAGCTGAGAAATGGAGAATAATAGAGCAAGCTTTAAGAGCACCTGTTTTTCTTTTGATCTTGGATGCAGCCATGCCTGCATCTTTTTTTCTTACAATTGTTTTACTTTAGTTTCTGTACTATGTAACCAAAAGCTACTGGTCAAAACCCACATGCACACAAATAGTGATTTACAATTCCCCAGTAAGGTCAAAATCCAACATCTTCACATATTTTATACATGCAATCTGTTCCACTTCCCACTGACTGATTTCAATAAAGTTTCCAATGATTTATTAATTGTGAAACAGTGGAAAGTCCTTTTCCTTTATCCCACTGTAGCAGTTTGATATTATTTATGAATTTCAAAAAAGGTATTTGGTTATGTTTGTAAACTGGTCAGTTCCTCTGAGCATGACACACTTTGATTGTATTAGATTCAGTTGAGATGACTTTGATTAAATTATGTTAAAATTAGGGCTTTGATTCGACCATGTCATTAGGATGACTCAGTTTGAGTCTCTGCCCCTTTTGTGGGCTATATAAATGGACACTTAATCAAGGAGACAGACAGAAGTAGATACACAGAGAAGGTACACAGAGGATGAGAGACAGCTCCATAGACACAGCAGAGGCCCCGGGAATAGAGTTGAGCCATTCGCCTGATAGTTTACAGCTGACCTTGTGAAGAGAGCAGGGCTACTGAGCCCAAAAAGAAATGAGCCCCAGGAAGAGGGACGAACCCTATGTCAGCCTACAGCTGAGATCAGAAGAAGCTGGACCCACGGAGCCTTAAGAGGGAAAAGGAAGGCTGAACCCTTGCAGACGTTGCCTGCCATCTTACTTCAACACATAGCAATAGAGTTTGGTAAGGAAGTAACCTTGAGTTGGAGTCTTTAGAGCCTTGAAACTGTAAGCTGTTACCCTAAATAAATACCCTTTATAAAAGCCAGTAGATTTCTGGTACTTTGCATCAGCACCCATTTGGCTGACTAATACACCAACTAGAAAATTTCTAGTCATTCTTTAATATGGAACTTGTCAAATGATACTTTTCAAGGGAAGTCTTCCCTAACCTCTTGGGAAAAATTAATTGTATGGTGTATGCATATTTCATGGAGATAAAGGGAAGGATGAGACCCAACCAGATTCCTATTGAATGTTTCATAACATATTAAAGTTATTCCTCCTATTCATTGATTAATGCAGTCAGCACTACCTTCAAAATCTAGCCAAAAAATGGTAACATCTTATAATTTCTGTTGCTGTAACAATGGTCCAAGCCATCATCATCTCGGGTCTTAGATGTCTCCTTCCACCTACCTCCTCTGTATCAGTCTTTATTTAGGCCTTTACATTCCTTGCTTGTTATTGTAACAGGATTGTCCTGGATTATTGCTACAGTCCCTTACTGGTCTCTTTGTTTCTGCCCTTCTCTCCCTATATTGAATCCACAACACAGCATGACCTTGTAATATCAAGTGAGATCATGTCAACTGTGTTCACAAACTTGCCTGCAGGGCCGTAAACAATCTGGTTCCCCTCTTCCATCTCTCTGGTCTCATCTTCTTATCCACTTCTTGCTCATCTCCTCTGGGCAGGGTACCATTTTGCTGCTTCTCACACCCATCATATATGCACCTGCCCCAGGGCCTTTGTAATTTCTATTCCTTTCTGGAACTCTTTTCCTCCAAATAAGTTCCTTAGTTTTTCCCTCCCCTTATTCAGATCTTTGCTCAAGTGCATCATCTCAGTGAGGCCTATTTAAAATTGGATCTCCCATCTCTTTCACTGCATTATTTTCTCCACAGAACTTATAAACATATAACATCCTATATATCTTGTATATAAGCTCAATGGGGTCAGTTTTTTAATGTCTTTTTTGTTTACTGCCACTTACAACAGTGCCCAACATATAAGAGGCTCTTAATAAGTAGGTATAAAATAAATGAGGAAAAGGAAATGTCTGCTTTTTTTTTTTTTTTTTTTTTTTTAGGTACCAGGAGCCAGGGAATAAACCTGGGACCTCATAGTTGGGAAGCTGGCACTCAACCACTGAGCCACATCAGCTTCCCTGAGTTGGCTTTTTAATTTGTTTTGCTTGGTTGGTTTTTTTGCTTTATCAGGAGGCACTGGGAACTGAACCCAGGACCTCCCACATGGGAGGCAGACACTCAACTGCTTGAACCACATCTGCTCCCAGGCATGTCTACTTTTCATGTGTCTCCCCTTAGCACTGTGGGATGGAGGTCAGGGACCATATGATATTTTTTATTTCCTCTGTTCCCTACCCCCACCAGACATCTGGGCACGTAATAGGTATTAGTTATGGGGGGTTGTCTGTTTGTTTGTTTGGTGTGTACAGCTAATGAATATTAGAGCTGAGAATGGAACAGAACCTACTTATTTTAAATCCAAGTCTCTCCATTGCTGCCTCCTTGATTTGACAATCTCAGCCTCAGAAGAATCTGGCTAAAGAGGCCTGAGTGCCATCCTTTTGGCTTTTAAGAAGTGCTATCTCATTTGGCTGATTCTCTGACTTTAGCAAAAATACATTTGATGCTTGATTCACATGGGAGAAATGTGTGATCTGGTCACAAAATATTGTAATGCATATTGCGAAGTTCAAGCAAAATACAAAGTGTGTTACTGAAAAATAGCCCAGTTCTTTACCTCATTAATGATTATATATTCTCTTGGAGAGATGTGAAATACATTTTTTGTCTGCCAATGTCCCTAGCTCTAAAGATTGAGTGAAAAATGTATGCCAACCTCCTACTCTAGGCATTTTTCCTGATCATCTTGCCCTTTTCCCCAAGATTGTTTTGATTTGCTGATGGTCAGTTTTGCTAGGGAAATATTTTTTCACATTTCAATTATCCTCAGGAACTAAAAAGTTAAAATATGGAGAAGTACATACACAAAAAATCAAGGAGGAAAAAAAGTTTAACTTCCTTGATTTTGCTTTTTTCCATGTTATTTCATCTGAGGCTTAATTTAATATTTATTTTATCTATTTGATAGTCTTACTGTCTCCTAGGAGAAATAGTGCAGATTTCTATAGTTTGATTTATCTCTCATTTTTCTTCAGTATTTACCAAATAAACAATGTTTCACAGCTTTGTACTCCATTGCAGAATGCTCTAAATTGTTCCCTATATTTTTTGAAATCTTTCTGCTAAGTATTCTTATTATATATTTTCTGTTAAGGAAATTCAGAGGCTATGGAAATACTTGTCTTTCCATTAAGAGAATGCAGTGAGCAATAATAATGAATTTTCAAGATCATTGAACATTCTGTTCAAGAATCTTAGTCTTATTGTAGGGAGACTAATACTATTACTACTACTATGAGTATTATTGTTACCACTGCTACTATTACTCTCAGCTACCATGATGGAGCACCTATTATGCTGACTTCCCTATATTATCTTTTTTAATCATCAACATTTCCTATGAGGTAGGTACTTATTTATTATCCCTTTTTGGTAGACTAGGAAATTGAGGTCCTGATCAGTTAAATAATGTTTCCAAGGTCACAGAACTGTTAAAGGCTGGTTTAGGATTTGAACACAGGCCTGCCTCTTTTCTACTTAATATACAGCACAAAATTCTTGACATTGCTACAAAGTCTGTAGTCCAAATAAATAAATGAGTTCTTCCAGTGTATAATGAGAATATTTTAGCAATCAAGTAAAGAAATTCAGCATAATTCAAATTGATTCAATATGTTATGTCATAAATTTTTCTTATTTTGAAATACTTTTGAAAACTAAGAAAAGAAAGCTATCATAAAGTTATAGGAGATAATAGTATTCTTTGTATTTTTAAGTTGTATGTATACGGATAAATGAAGGAAAACAAAGTAACAATTTTCTGAAGATAAAATAACACAGACAATAAAAATTCATTTTGCAATCCTGTCTTATTTTGGGAAATAATATCATCTACTATCTTTATAAATTAATAAATATGACTGTTTTCAGGGAGAATTAATTGTATATTAACTTAAAGGAAGAACTCCTCCTTAAAATGGTTTTGAAGGGGATTTAATGGGGAAAGGAATAAAATTTTACTCTATCTTTATATGACAGGCATATATATTATTACATATCTAATCTTCACAACAGTCCCTTGAAGTGAGAATTTTATTCCAGTTTTAACAGATGAAGAAACTGATGCTTAGAAAAATCAGATAATTTGCTTAAGGACTTCAAGCCAGAGAGTTGCAGAGCCTGCATATGGTTCCAACTGGTTCTCTTGATCTGGAATGCACACCTTGTCAGTTCATCCATTTGTTGATTAATCCATTCATCCATTCAGTATTTATTGAGGAGTATATTTGTATTAGCCACTATGGTAAGTGCTGAGTCTATGGCAACCTAGAGGAAGATGCTAGGGGTTGAGACTTTATAAGACAGATAGAAAATTGTGTAGGTCCTTGTAGGCAATTGAGAATTCAACTTTACTCTTAGTAAATTAGGAAGTCTATGGAGACTTTTGAGTAGAGGCACGGCATAATCTTTATAAACAGTATTATTCTGGTTGCTTCCTTAAGAATAGACTCTAGGAAGATGAAAGCCAATATGGGAGGTCTAATCAGGGATTATTGCAATAATTCATGCAAAGAATCTGATTTAAAACATATTTTGAGGATAAAACGAACAAGATTTGCTGAAGGATGAGTATTTATAATATAATGCTATGCAAAATGTTGTGTCTCTTCTCTGCCTTCCCCTTCACCTTATAAAAACACAAATATAACTTTGCCATAGACAGATTTGTATTTAATAAGAACACTAGTGAGAGTTATTATAAGAGCGTAGGACCAGAGGCACAGGTAACACATAGAAGTCTATTGCAATAATCCCAATGAGAGTTCATGGTGACTCGACCTAAGAGAGTGGCAATCGAGGAGGAGATAAATTGGGTGGATTCTAGGTAGGAATTAGAGACTGATTGGTATTAAAACACAAAGGAGTAGGGAGAAGAATGATTTATAGCTTTCTGACTTATATAACAGACTGGGTGATGATGCCAGTCTAAGATAAGAAAACATAGGAGGCAGAGAGTATGTTGAGAATGGGAGAATGGGGAGGATAACATGAATTACAGTTTGGATACACTAAATTAATGGCGCTTGTTGAGGATCTAGGTGATTACTAAGAGAGATTAGGTCAAATAAGTGTGAGGTCAAAGAAGAAATAGGAGTTGGGGTTGGAAAGTCAGGCTTAACAGCACACAGATAATTAAAGCCAGGAGATTTAATGAGATCATCCAAGAAGAAGGTTTAGAATGGGAAGAATAAAGGGTTGAAGATACAAAAGAGAGGAATACCTCTAATTTAAGGAGTGGGCTGAAGAAAAGGAACCCAAGAAGTAGGATGAAACAGAGTAACTAGAGAAGGTTGGTACAAAATTAGGAAGATGTTTTGTGGGGGAAGCCAAGGGAATGAGGCTGTGGTCAACAGTGTCAAATGTTGCCAATAGTCACAGTAAATCAAGCATTAAAAAGAATCCAATGGATTTAGCAACATAGAAAAGTCATGACTTTGCTAATTCCAATAGTGTTATCAGAGTCAGTGTCCACGTTCTTGGCTTTATCATGAGCTGGAATTCAAGGACAAGCCACCAATTAATCAGGCAAGCAGAGAATTTATTGGAGAGTAAAGCAAAGAAACAAAAGCACACCTTCAGAATTGAAAGCAGGCATTCTCAAGGATGAGAAATGTGAAGTTCTGCCCTGTTTTATGGGGGTACAGGAATCCAGTGTCTGTACTGATTGGCATATTTGAGACTAAGCAAGGGAAATCTATTGGGTGGCTTGATTTGCTTAGGCACCACCACTGCCTGGTGGTGATTGGCTTCTGGCTGCTGTCCATGAACTCTGCAGGGCGTGTTGGCTGGCTGTGATTGGCCTCTGGTCACTGTCCACTAGATGTGAGGTAACCTGAAAGGGAGTGGGGGTGGGGGTGGTGCCCCTCCTGCCCCTTCTCTCTTTCCCACCATGTAATGATGTTGCTGGCTGCCCTGTGAGAACGCAGCCATTGGATGTTTGTACTGTGAGCTGCTGGGTGTGTGATTGTAAATTGCCCCTTCCTAACTTGCTTGTGAGTCAGCAGGCCATTGCTTCAGCCTGTTTAAGTTAGCAGGTCATTGCCTCAATTTCTGTTTGTGTGGCTTATTAGGTTTTCTGGCGCCTTCCTCCTTACGTCCCTATTCTATCCTGCCTCAGTAGCAAAGGAGGAACAGTATTACTATTGTTTGCAAGGGAGGAAAGTGTTACTGTTATTTATCATTGGCCTCTTTCCTGGACAAGGAGCTCCTAAAACATGGTGCTTAGTTCTCAAGTCTTTGTTCAACACCTCCAACCCCCAACACCCAATTCATGACATAGAACTTTGAGATTTGATTGTCCATTGCTATGCCCTTTGTGCCTCTTAATATTATCCTCAATTCATTTTCACTGGAGGACTTCAGAAAACTGGGACACACAGTGTCTTGAATTGCATTTGTCATTTCCTGCTTAATCATAGATGTCTCATTTTTAGTGCCACTAAGTATTACTATCTTTGGGAGATAATTGTTATAGAGTCACAGAGTGTCAGTTATTTGTGACTTGCACAGTATATTTTGATGACTATACAACTTAAATCCAAGGAATGCCACATTCCACATTGTGCTGTGTTGGATTACAAGATCATTTTACACTGAATTCCAAGTTTTTTATACTCCACTACTAATATATCTGGATGTGAATACCGTAATTTGTGAGCTGCATAAGTCCTGTGTTCCCTTGCAATAGATGTTGTATTGAACTGTCTATACCCAAAATACAGTGTTAGTTCCCTATAAAACACCCCCTTATACACTATTGCAGAGTAGGGCTTTTGTAGTATCACTCAGAATTCCTTTCATGTCCTTTCTAATAAAGAACTCTTTGTAACATGTGTGTTAGTAGAACTCCCTAAACCTCTGGTTCTCTGGAAGAACGCTAAAGAGAAGAAAGGAGAAACAGTAGGATATGTATTTGTTGCAAATATAAATAAAAGACTGACCAGTTCAACATGTTGTTCAATTTGTAATAATGCCACTGAGGCAATGAATTTATTTGACTGTTTTCACCACATTGTTCTGACTACAGTGCTTCTCTTCTTCACTTGCCTTAAAATGTATTCACTTACATATTATACTTTTCACCTTTGGCTTTGTTTTTTGTTTTTTTTAATGCAAGAAACTTGTGCCCATCCAGAGACCAAAAATATCCTTAAGATACTTAGTATACAGTAAAACATTTGTATTACTATAAGGAATTTTGGATTTTGAAATTGTTTCCTACTCCACCTATATAACATCTCAAAGGAAATTGTTTGCTTTTTAAAGCAAAGGAATTTTCCCAAATTTTGTCTAATATCTACATTGATCCCTTGTCAAGTTTTCTACCTGTTACAGAAGGAAACAAAGAAAGAAAGGAAGGAAGGAAGGAAAAAAGAAGAAGGAAAGGAGATGGAGGGAAAGGAAGGAAGGGGGAGAGGGAGGGAGGGAGGGAGGAAGGGAAAAGAAAATAAGAAAGAAAGAAAGAAATCAGAGTAGAAGTGAGTTGAACGAGAGATTACATTAGGCTGAGGCAAATGGTATTCACCTTTTTATAGTCCCTGTGTTTTATAATGAAGATACTTCATTGAAACAATGATGTATACTTCAAGGGTTCCCTGGAGAGCAGTGAATCCTGTTTGGAGAGATTCATGAATATGTGCATTAGCACAATCCAACTGGAACTTGCCCTTAAAAAAACAACCACAAGAGAAGCTGATCAGTTTATGCTTATGTATATAATCAGGAGGTTATCATATTATCTCCCTCTCTACAGGGAAAGCTGATGCGTATTTTTCTACCATCTTAAAATGAGAAAAGAACAGAAAATGGATATAGATAAGTTTTTCAGGTAGGTTTTTTTTTTTTTGCCCTAAGATGAATCATAGAATAAACTTTAAAAATACAAATTTTGCCTTACATTGCTGAAAGCCATTAATAAACCTGAATTGAGTTAAAAAATTCCTAGAGATTTCATGAGACAAATATTTCAGAGTCAAAGCTCACAAAAAGGTACATGAAACTTTGTGTCTTAAAGATGAATGAGGGACAATTGGCAGATCTTGAAGTAGTAGTTTATTTAAAGTACAATGAATTCCATGAAAAATATTTCTAGCCAGCAGTTGGTGCCCAGCTTTCAATAAAAATGGCAGACCACCACTAAACTAGTGACAATGATAAAATGTATCCAGGTATATTTGCTGATTTATCTTTCGGGTTTTAGTTCCATGAACTCCAGATGAAATAATTACACACACACAAACACACACAATTGAATAACAGAAACAATAGAGAATGCTGTAACCTAAAGACTGAATGTTGCTATGTTATTCTCTTCTATGCTGTGCCATGAAGAAATATTAGCAAATGTGAAAATCACTCCTGACGATTTAAAAAGGTTTTCCTCCAGATTTGGAGAAAATGGTGTCAGATTACTTAAAAAAGAACCTTTACTTAATTCTTCATTTGTCATTATTTGTATTATAGGTTGTGTGCTCTGAGTTCAGCTATGTTAATATTAGCATTATGTTGAGCAAAAATAGCTGGGAGAAATAATTGTCTCAAAAAGAAGAGCACAATTATATATATTAAAGAGTGCTTAATTCCTGTCAGGCAATTTCTTTTTTAACTTGTCAATTAGTCTTACTTAGGCATTTGATAATGAATTGCCAGAAATTGTTCAATTCATCATTCTGGTCAACACACCCTTGAGAAACATTGCTTAAATTTGTTCCTATGTTCTCAAACCTGTGTGTTCAAAAACTTCCTGGATATTTTAGGCTCCCCAAATGTTGATGGTCTGCACCGTACATATTCAGGATGTAGGGTAGGATAAAGGATCATTGTTAATTTGAAGAAGATACAATCTTGTAATCAGGCATTTAAATTATTTCTAACTTTTCACCAGAAGTTGTACTCATGTTTTGGAAAATTACTACTTAGCCAGGCTCCAAGGAAGAAGACATTTTATTTAGTAATAGTTCAAATAATGTAGTAAAAATGCTTGTCTGTGCATTTGAACTGCCCTGGTGGCCTGTTTCAGTATTTTGCCCATTTTCGTGGTTTTTCTATCTTCACACACACAAAAAGAAATTGTATAAAACACTTAACACTATTTTTTTCATAGTAGGTAATGGGGCTTTCATTGAACAAAGGGAAGTTGAAAAAACTAGAAAACTTCCTCCTACATTTTAGACTCAGCTCTCTGCCACTTTCCTGCATGTTTTAAATCTACCCGCTAGAATCCCTGAAAGAATTATGCTTCCTTTTGCTAAGTACTGAATATTACTGTCCATACTGACATGCAAAAACAAATTTCATAAATGGTTTTTAAAGAAAGATTGCTATTTACTGAGAATTTTAAATCAAATTGATCAAACTACCTCAGAATTCACATATGCAGCACAGAAAGTATGACTTTGAGCTCTTTTTTTTTTTTTTACAAATAGGCCCTGTCATAAGGATCTTAGAAGTTTTATCAATTGTGCAAAAAGGCATTTTTTAAAACCAGTGACATAGCCATCTGTTCAGTGAAAACAGAACTAGTGAATTGCAGTGTGTGTATGTATGTGTGTGTGTGTATGTGTGTAGGAGAAGTGGTGGTGAAGGGGTAGAAGGTCAAAGGGTAAATTCCAATTGCTGTGACATATTTTTATGAGCTGAATCATACCCAGCTTTTAGCCTTGAAAGGGTAAGAGGATCTTAGAAAGGGAAGTAACATGAATGGGCAGGTCAGGAAAATTCTCCAGAAGTGCTCTTCCAAATTAGCAGTTAATTACTCCCCAACCTGCCATATTCATCCATTTGAATTTTATTTTATTGTCCCAGACTTGAAAGGATCCATTTTCTATTACATGAATCCCAGTAAAATTTGGATTGCAAAATATGAAGTTATCTGAGAGAATTTACCTCCCTTTTATACATTTGGCATTTTTCTCCTTGTTGGGGGTGGGGTGAGAGATGAAGCATCCTTGAAAGTCAGAAAGGAGGAGACTGTGTGGAGTTAGTTCCCAGCACAAGGCTTACAAAGCATTGCTGCAGCATGAAGGAAAATGCTAACCAGAGCAGGGAGAAGAGAGGAGGGGCCCTGGCCCAGGAGCCAAGCTTTGTTATGAACCTTTACTAGTCCACCCTGGGCTCCTCTCCCTGACACTGCTCTCTGGCAAATGCGGAGGTTATTTTATGCTATTTACATGAGGTGCTGCTGGGGGCTGGGGTGGGGTGAGTTGACGCTAAAATCAAGGAAGAAACGGCAGAAGGGTCAGGGGCAACAGTCAAGGCAGAGAAGCAGCTGCCGTGGCTGACCCAGCAGCAGCAATCACGATCCCACAGTGCGGCCGCCAGCAGCGGCCGCCGCAGTGACAGTCCGAGTGGCAACAGCTGTGGGGAGGCCCGGCTTCTCCCCGGTCCTTGCCCGCACCCGGGGTCAGGATGGGGAGTTCCTATCGCTCCCATCTTCTGAGCAAGCAAATTCTTCTCATTCCTTCACTCTAGCCTTCTCAACGTCAGCTGACCGACTACTCCCTCCCCTTGCTTTGGGCATTGGCAAGGCTGTTTTTCCGAGGAACACACAAATGACAGGCGGATTTGTTCCAGTCGGTGGCCCTGTGGCTTCAGAAGTGAGTTCCCTGAGCCAGTTAGACCCAGGCCTCCTGGGCATCTCTCTCTCTCTGTTGCCTCATCAGACCCTAAGGTATTTTGTTGGTGAGATTGCCAATGAATAAACAGGAATTTTCAAAGTCAATGGGGGTAAATCTAGTCATGACTTAAGAGGGTGGCTAGCTCCAAGGCATTGAAAGAAGATGAACAAATTAGGCAATTTCAGTTTTATCAGAGACAGCATTATGACCCTTTTTGTTGTAAAAGGAACATAAATGTAGCTACAGATTGAATGAAGTTATAGGCCATAAAAGGGCAGCAGAGAAAAGAGAAGAGATAATAGGCACTGTCTATTTGAACCTGTTACACTTACTGTTTCAAATCTATGCAGACAGTGGTTAGTGGCAAATACATAGTTTACCAACAATAATAAATGAGGGAAGGGGTAAAGATAAATATTATAGAACACTGAAGCGCATTTAGAGTAGTGACAATTGCTGTTTATATGCTTTTCATTTATGAAAATTACACAGGGCAAGGTTATAAGTGCGATATTTTTTTTCTTCATATTTTGGGGAGTAAGGTTAAGTGCAAGCATTCAACTTTGTTTTTCTTATTCAGATAAACAAAAAACAGTATCAATAAACATTTTTTAGTATGGATTTCTCTCCTCTAGGAAGTACCTAGGCAAACTAATTGTACTTTTAGTTGGCATTTATAGTCATCCTGTTCACCTTGATTAAGCCTACCCCTATATGACCATTAAATTTTGATCAGAAGTTTGCAGTATCTCATACATACAAACTTTAGCTCTGTCACAATGCATTCGATTATGCATTTCTTTATATATTTTGGTATTTAAAACATTGAAGATTTTAGGCACATTGCTTGCTTGCAGAAGAATTAAATAGACTTATTTTGCATCTTTCTGTCTCTGGCTTTTAAGTATATGCTTCTTAAGGGCAAAACTGGGGTTTTCTTCATAATCTGGAAATTACCAGACTCACGATTAACCTCAAGTAGGTGTATTTTTGGTTGGACTGAACAAATAAGCCAAAGTTTAACATTTCAACTTGTACACATATGGTAACTGGTTTCAACTAAATGGAGAAATCAATTATTTTAGGGTGAAAGAGTTTAGCGCTTAAATTCACATAGGTAAATATTTGATATAGTAACAAAAGTATACAGAAAAAGTAATTGTTTATTTTGAAATTTTAAAATGCATTGCATTTTATTTTGGTTATTTGAAATGGAGATTTCATTTGACACGTAAATTAATGTGAATTCATTTGTATTGGAGAAACAATTATACTGCATTTAGGTAAATTATTTTGCATAAATTTCAGCAAGCTGTTGAAGCATTTGACAAAAATTTGAAAAGAATTTTGTTAAAAATTAAAAGATTTAACTATCAGAAGTTTTAATAAAATTTTTCAAAGTTATAGTAATTTTTATAAAATTATACATTAAATTAAATGAAAACAAATTTCATTACGAATATTCTTTAAGTAACTCTCAAAAGGGGGAAAGAAGGTTGAAGCATTTATACTTCTGTGGTGGGCTCAGTTAATAGAATCTTGATGTCTGACTTTATTCAGATATTTTATATTTTTATACTGTGATTTTTAGGATTTTAATTTTAGGAATTTACTTACCATGTACATGGGGTTTTTGTTCTTTATTGGCTCTTTCCATTAGAGAAAAACCAAAGACTTATTCATTTATGGGTTGATCCTAATTTGTTTGTTACATTATTGTATCATTGCTCTTTCCTAGAAAGTGATATTGCATGAAATTCATATTACAGATTTTTATAATATGAAACGAGAAAATGATTTCACATAATATATACAAACTTTTGCATAGAGTTTAAAAATATGCTTCATTTAAAATGTATACTAAAATTGCATTTAATTCTTTATAGTCAAACAAAAGCTCTCTGAATGAAGATTTAGAGATTCTTGGGCTTTATCTAAATTTAAAGTGCCCTCTACTGTCAAAAAAGTATACTGCTCAGAATGAGAAAACTTGACAAGCCTGGAATAAAAATCTAGACAGTGAGAGACAGATAGAAGAAAAATACCATAGGTAATGGCACTGCCACTCAGCCCCTAAGCATTTCAGTTTGGAATGTCCTATGGTTCTATCAGTTCTCTCTCCACTCTCAAGTTAAACACTATATTGAAATTATTTGTAATTCTATAACTGTTGCTTCATAAGTCTTTTCTTTTTTCATAGTTTTGGTTTTAAAACTGAAATTTCACTTTGGTGTCACTGTAATGATCTGAACAATGCTTATTATGACTGCCAGGATAAACTTTAACACTACACATACCCTAATATCTTTATGCTACTCTTGAAAAATATTACTTTGAGGCTCTTTTCATACATTTTTATAATAGAATATAGTATTGCATGCAATACTATAGATTGCATGCATTTTGTAAAACAAAATATTTAACGTTGCTGTGTCTAAGTAAAGCTAGATAATCAGCTGATTCAGTATGGGAAGACAAACAATTTTTTTAAACATGATGCAGACAAATGAAGGGACTGACTAGTTTGTTCAGTCTTAAGAAGATGTTGAAGCATTGTGAAGACAAATGCAAGAATGATCTGTGTGTTTAAGTGTTGGGTTGTTATGATCTTTCACTTAAATTAGTGATGCCAAGAAAATTTTGCCATATGAAAGTCAGGCTATTCCATAATGTTAAGTTGTATTTTGTAATGTTCTGCAAAGCAAGGAAACTTGAGGTTTGTATATATATACAGGAAAAATTTTTAGAAATAGCAATGGACTTGTGTTATTAAAAGCATTGGGTGGTATTACTCTTTATAAATATAAATGTATGTGTGTGTGTGGAGAGACAGAGAGAGAGAGACAGAGAGAGAGAGCATATCCTGATTGAATTTGTAAATTTTATCATGAAGTTAATAATAATGTGGGGGGACAGATGTGGTTCAAATGGTTGGTGTCCGTCTCCCATATGGAGGGACCTGGGTTCGATCCCCAGGACCTCCCGGTAAAAAAAAAAAAAAAATAATAATAATAATGTGAAGTCAAATTAAAGAAATACTGGCATAATTGAGGAATGAGAAAGCTCATAACTTGTCAAGTGTTGAACATATATAACAGGTCTTGGTTAACTAGCTCCATGAAATGTTTGGTTTATATTTCAAGCAAAAGCAGACTAGAGATTTGGATAATTTATGGGAGAATTTTGTATAAAAATCAAGGTGTATAGCTTTTATGGCAAATAAATGTAGATTTTTTGTTTTTTATTTAATCAGCCAATAGGGATTTTAGGTGGCTGCTAGATGGAGAGGGTTGGCTGGAGAGCACAGCACCACTTCCAGTAGGGTGGGACCCAGGCAGTCTCTCTGCTTCCAGCACTTTCCTTCTTCCTTCTCTGTGCCTCTTTAGCTCCTTTAGTTGACTTCTAACTTCACCACACTGTAAACGTCCATCCTGCCTTATGCGAGGAAAAAAACATTCAAGTAGCACATGACATTAATGATTCCTGATATATATCTATCAGGGTCATTTGTGTACTAACAAAACAAACAAACAAACAAACAAACAAACAAATGATCAACTAAACAGATGAACACATAAACAAATGAGAGAGGCAATACTTATTCCAAAGAAGTGGGTCTCTGTTGGTAGAATTTAGATCCACTCTTAAGGGGGATAGGGGAGATTGGGAGAAGGAGAAGCTTGTCAGGTAAAAATAACTTTATATATTGTTATAGTTAAAGGTTGCCTCTGCTTGCAGCAAACAGCACACAGTCTTCTTAATTGTTTGAAAAATCCAGTCAATCCAGCATATCTCAGTATTTCCTCAGGCTATTTTTGGCACTTTAGGCCAAATCTATTAACACAAGTATATACTTCAAACTAATTTCTGTGAAATCACAATTTCTCTAGATCAGTGCTCAGTTATTTCTCACTTCTTGGAAAGAATTGTATTTATAATATTAATCTTAGACCCCATAAAATGTATCTGCATCCCCAAAAAAAAAAGTCTAATGCTATTATATACTAGACGGGCAAGCACATGCTCTATGCTTATGTTTCCTTTGCTTTTTAGGATCAACTCTTCCCTTCTGAATTCAACTTGAGATCATCTCATTTCTAATTTAATGATGGATCCTTGTTCTTTTCTCTTTTTTTCGGCAATTAGAGTAGTTTCCCTTAGGAAAATTTCCTCTTCCTCATAGTGGATTCCTCTAGCCTATGATGAACTAAGTAGGCCAATGGGACTCTGGAAATGTGCGTTTTGAGTTAATTTTATAAGGATAGAAAAAATGGTTGCCTTCCTGAAGAGATTGCTCTATGTTTCATATAACTTGGTCCTGAGCTGCTACTATTTTTGTCCTTTTCTGAGCCTGATTATCCAACCATCTCATAGTTTCTGTGGGCTGCACAATGTACTTCCAACCAATTCCACTTCTGCTTAAGTAAGCCAGTTAGTTTCCTTTGTTTGCAACTAAATAAATATAACTGATATAACACATGTCTTTCTCAATGAGCAACTCATAGTTTCATAGATGATGTTTACAGAAAGTTCACAAAATTTTATTTTATTATACAAAGCTTGGTTGAGTCAGGGACTTGACCAAAGGCACTCAGTAGGCTTGTGCCAGAGAATAGGATTCAATCCTAAACCACCTAGCAGCCACAGTAATATATCCAAACATCAATTAATTGCTTCCATTTACATGATCTGCCAGGCTTTATAGATAGCTTTGTTAATATAACTTCCTGTTGTTTTCATCCTTATCATCTAATATTGAGAACAACGGTTTGGATACAAAAATAAAAATACTATATACAATGGAATTCAAATAATTTTAGGAAAGGATATATGACAGATTGAGATATTAGTTGCATATGCAGGAGTCAAATGTTTGGGAGTTTAGTGCAAGAAATATCTTCCCTAAATAAATGTGGTATAAGTAGTGGAGGGAGCTTGGATCTTATACACTTCTGTAACTGCATAAATAATATCTATTTACTATTTGAAAGGAAGTACACTGAAATATTTCTTTCACATGAGAATTGTTGCAGATAGAAGAAAGTATGAATTGTGGAAAATTGCCTTTCTTTAATACAACAACAGTAACAAAACATGTCACAAACATTTAATAAAAGGATTATTGAAGATTCTCTTCATTTCTGGGAACTAACAGAAAGATCTCAAGGGACAGATCATTAAATCTTCCTCAGTAGGTTGGACAGCAGCTCAGGAGACATCTCTGAGGGTGCAAGGCACTTACTAGAAGCATGTTAAGGAATCTCTGACTGTTTTTCAAAATCTTTTTCTGCAGAAAACAACAAGCATTTCTGGAAACCATGTGCAACTGAAGAGATTCGATTCATTAGTTATATGATAAATTATAAATGGTGAAGGCTGAAAAGGGGTAAGTTGTGGGGAAAATATAAATTAAATATGAGAAGTATAATGTAACTACTAGAGATCACTCAGTATATATTATTTTATTATATTTTATACTATACACTGTGAGAGATATGGCAATTTACCACAGTATTATTTCATGCCTTACTTTAAAGAAGAAAAAGTGAAGAAAATATTTAGAAATAAATATTTAGAGTGTTTTTTTCTGTTATTGCTCTTTTTTTTTTCATTTTTAATGTAGACCATACTTATGTAGTTAACTCCTGTTATATTATTTTTCTAGGAAGAGTCATTACTAATGGCCTGATTTTTCTTCGAAATCTTTATCTTTCCTTGATCCAGAACTTTACAATTCAGTGAATTCCAGGTAATAAATATGTCTTTCATTTGTGTACTGTTTTGGATTTACTAAGTATTTTCATAGTCGAAGTTTCATTTGTTTTTCCTAGTGTTTTTTTCATAGTTAGTAGATACTTTCTTTTTATTGACAATTTTTTGTTTACTTCTTTAAAAATGAGTTTTAGTGATTAGCCCAAGGTAATTCACATATTAAGAGATTAAAATAGGTTTAAGTATTTAATAAACCCCTATTTATATCAGATACTATGCCAGGTAGTGGTCATTATTGGTTTCTGTCAGGAACAGCTTTTCTTTGCCTGATGGTAAGACAGGCAAGTTTGTTAGGGCTGTTTGCTCCTCAGACCACTGGCTCAGGTGATCAATTGAAGCTACATCAATTGAAGCCACTTCTTCAGACAAAATTCTGTGATTACTTGTTTGTAACTAATTTCCATGAAAGATGATTTGTTTTAAGTCCTTTTCTGGCCTTTCCACCTGCATACTTCAGAATTGATGCTTCAGATGGTTCCACATAATCTAGGTGCTACTTTGCTCCAACCACTTTTATACATCTAGACCCAGTATTAGGAAACCTGGCTGGTAGACACTTCCACTCTCCTTCTCCTCTACCATCTCACCCCCCATATTACCACCACACCTACTCCAGCTTGCCTGGGAGGAGTTCTTTATCTAGATCCAGACCACAAGTAAATCTGCAATTCTAAACTCCAGGGAATGACAGCTTCATATTTGTTCACATTTTTTTCCCTTTGTACTTTCTCTTCTGTGCTTTCCAGCTTCTATAAAGCTAGACTTTCATCCAGTTGCCCTTTCATTTCCTTTTTCTAATAGCTCCTTCAACTCACCTCTGCCATTTATTACATCATTTATGTGTGACATTGAGCAAGTGCTTAATCTTAGTTAAGTCTGGTTTTGCTACCTCAATAGATAAAAATAACTTTTCTTATACAGCTACCGTGATAGTTAAAGAATATATTTTAAAGTGCTTAACACAATACTTTGTACATAGTAATTTTTTTTTTTTTTTTTTTTTTTTTTTTAAATCTTACATTGTACATAGTAATTTTGACTGGTGAGTGCTTTATGAAAATCAGTCTTCCTGGGACTTATGGATAAAACTTGTAGATAAAGTTAACTTGTGAGACTGTTGTAATATAACCAAGAGTTACTTTATATAGACAACTCATTTGCTTCTACTACATTATTTTATGTTTCACTTCTTGGATGATCTTATGGTCATTGTCATTATTATTGTTGTTGTCATTATTAATTGACCACTTTCTCACATCTTTAAAACCTCACTAACCAATCAATACGCTAGAAAATACATTTTCCCTCTAACTTTAAGCTCTGAATCAAAGGGCCGTAAGTCTTAGTATGCTCTATCTATAATTGCTTGCTAAGAGAGCTTACCCTTGGCTTTAAATTCCTTCTATATGATAATAATTCCCAAATGTTTATTCTAGCACTGTCTGTTCCCTGAACCCCAAACTCATATGTCCAACTGTCTGCATGGTATCTCCACTTGGAAGTCTAATAGGCATCTCAGACTTGTATGTCTAACTTTAAATTCCTGATATTTACTCAGAAGTCTTCCCCATCTAAAGTTTCTTTGTAAAAAAATATGCAAGCCAAACACTTTGAACCCATTCTTAGATTTCTTTTTTTTACAATGCAGTTTAAATATAAGCAGATCCTGTCAGTGCAGTCTACAAAATGTATCCTCAATCACCACTCCAAAGCTATAAGCCTTAATCCAATCCATCATCACTCATGCTTCAAATTCTACAATATTCCTAGCTAGTACTCCTGCTTTCACTCTTCCCTGGTTGCAATCTGTTCTTCATGTAGCAGCCAAAGGGATACATTTAAAATGCAAATAAAATAAAATCCCTCTCCTATTTAATATCTTCCAAAAGCTTCTTATACTTAGAATGAAACCCAAAGTTCTTATGATGCTTTAGAAGACTCTACCTACTAAATAGATAACCTAAATTAATGAGAGGAACTCCTGGCTCTGTCTTCTAACTTATATCCTACTACTCTTTCCACTCAAGTTATACCAGCCTCTTTTTAGTTCCTCAAAAATATTCCAAGTAGTGCCATTGCTCTTATTATTCCTTCTGTCTGGAATGTTCTTCCCAGATAGCTACATGGCTCATACCTTTACTTCATTTAAGTTTCTGCTCAAATATCACTGACCTAAAGAAATATTCTCCCATTATCTTTTATTTACACGGATATTTACCCTAACTGTCTCTCTTGCTTGGATCCTGATTTTCCAGATTTTGCTCTATTAACATAACCCTTCCACTTGAGGAACTTCCTTTAACATTCCTTTAAAGCATGTCTACTAGTGACAAATTCTCTTAGTTTTCCTTCGCCTGAGAATGATTTTTATTTCACCTTCATTCCTGAAGGATATTTTAATTGGATATAGGACTGTGGATGCCAGTTCCTTTTTCTACCATCACTTTCAAAATGTTTTGTGGCATCCATGGTTGGTTTCTAATGAGAAATTTGCAGCAATTCATATCATAGTTCTCTATTATGTAGCATGTTATTTTTTCTAGAAAATAATAGAATAATCTGTTATGACATATGTAAAAACCAACTAGATGATAACAAAAGTACATAAGGCCTGCTTGTGCTCCCTGCCAGCAAGTTTAGGAGGATATGCTTTCTCAATTTTTTTTTTTTGACTAAGATTTTAATAAGAAAGTACTCAACTTTTTTCTTCCTTTTTCTTTTGGAAAACTGAACAACTGTTTTCTTCCCCACTGAGAATTTAGGGAAAGTCAGGAGAGGAGATTATGGACAGAGTCAAATAGGAATGTTAACACATAAGGTTTTAGATATATTGGGAGAGCCAAATTGTCTGTCTGGAAGACACAATTCCAAAATAATGTATTACAGAAGTGGTTATGTTCCTGAATGGTGGAAAATGGAAAAGAATTGTTGCTGGGATGGGAAAAGGTGAGCATCAAACTAAGTTATTGTGAAAAACAAAGAGCCACATTTTCTATAGTTGGTCAACCAGGCTGAAACTTCCCCCTAAGTCATTTTTTTTTTTAAATGAAAATACACAGAAGCTTAAATGTGAGTTCTTCTCTTCAGAAGTCCTTGTGAGTTATGAAGTTGTCCTCAAATAACAAGCTTTCTTGCAATTCAATAATGACAAAATGATATATATATATTTTACATTGAGACAGGGGATTGGTTACCTCTTCTGTTTTCCTTCTATTCTCTGCTATCCATTTCTGAAGCTGTTGTGGTTTCCTAGGAGACTGTTAAAGAATGAAACTTGATTGGCTATTTTGGCAGAATTGTTGGTGGATATTTTGAGAAACATTTACATATCAGCTACACAAAAAAAGAAATGCTTGATACATGGGAAGATTTTTTTTTAATTGCAGTATGAAAATCCTCCTTGATTAACTAAAATTAGAGATGGGAATGATAACCTAGTAGGTCATCTTGTCAATCGCTCTGCCAATTATGCCTTTAAATATTCCCTTCCTTGCCCATTTCAGTTAAATTAATGTCTTTATTCTTTTTTATAATTCCCCAACTAGACTATTTCTTTTAACAATATGCTACATTTTCTATATCTTTCCTTTTCCAAGTAATTACCTTCCAAGATTATTAGAGGGTAAAGAAGATTTACAAAGAATGACTCCCTTAGTCTCCCTTAGAACAAGGATTTTTCAAGAAAGAATGAAAACAAACAAAAAACAAAAACAACACTAAAATTCATATTGTACACATGTTTTGTAAAACTAGAAGCACTGGGTTCAAGTTTATTTATAGGAAGGTGGGTTAAAGCATAGGATAGTAGGCACTACTGTTATTTAAAGCTCACAGATGTGACCAAGGATTCAGTTCAGCTGACCCTTAACTTAAGAATAGATAGATAAGTAGATTTCTCTTCATAATTTTATTTCAAGATTTTGGGACAATATATTTGACTACTATCTACATCCGTCAACTTAATTTCCAAAACATATTTTTTGTTAAGAAGAAAAGACTAGGCTGTTTTTCTTGAATAAAGAAATGCACCATTTGTTGATAGGTATGTATTTTCAAGGGGAATAAAGCACAATAAATTACTCCAGGGAAGGTTTCAGATTGGATTAGTCTTGAAGTTGGATTCTACAAAGGATTTTAAGAATCTTTTCTACTGTGTAAATTTTGCTTGCTTCAATAAGTTCTTAAATTTAATTCAGCAATTATTTGAGAGCAGTTGATATTACTTGTACTGACCTAAGTGTAAACAGAGAAAAAAAGAGGGCTCTAAAACAGTGTCTGACTTGGAGGAGACTATAATCTAGTTTGGTAGACAATAAAGACAAGGGCAAATGTAAAGCAGCACATGACTAATTAAAAATAATCTTTCTAGATGACCATATCATTATAGCCAAACTGCAATATAGTTAGAAGCCATTATATAACATTTAAACTGAGTAATAGAAAAGGGACAAAATCCTGTCTATAAAAACTTTTCCATTTGACATTTTTTGTCAAAATTTATTCTGGGTATATATGCTAGCATAATAAAATTTTATATATTATGGTGTTTTTATATTGGCATGGTATATAGTAAATGCTGTCTCATAGAAAACATTTTATTCCCCGAAGTTTTCGCTCAATGTAGAAATATGGGTAGACTTTGCTAGTATTTGGAGCTGTTTGTGAAATAAAACGGGCAGGCAATAGTGAATTCTTCATCACTAGGGGTGCTGAGGAAAGGGAGTAAAAAACCTACTTGTCAATAATGTTTTGAAGACATTTCATGTCTTTGATAAGGATTTGAATGAATAACTTTGTTATCCTCTCAAAATTTGTGACTTCATTAGTCTGTGCTAGTTTATGGAATGCTATAGAATTCAAGTTAGAGAATAGCGTGATTTGAATACTATAGGGAACAGTGTATAGGAAATAATACAAATATAAATACTATAATAGTCTGTGAATTCTTAAGGTACATATGAAACATAGGCTAGGTTTTGAACAACAGGCAGGATTTAGGTAGGCAGAAAAACAGGGTAAGATCATTGAAGTGGGAAAAAGAATAAAGAAAAACATTTTTTTTTTTAATAAAAAAGCATGGCATAAGTGAGCTTAGTATTGTTGGAGGCAATATGGAAATAGACCTGACTAGAATATAGGATTTATGCTGGGGGTTGTGGAGATAACAAAGATATAGAGGCAAGTCTAATTATGAGGACCTTTCAGTACTAGGTACTTGGTAGGTAGGACTTATTTAAGTATTCTGTAAATTTTAGAGTTTTGTCAGTATTCCAATAATCTTATGATATAAGTGTTTTATCAAGATAAATCTGGCACTGTTGTATAGGAGAAAGAAAAATAAGAAAAGCAGATCACTTGAACAGTAGTGGACAAAAACCCAGTCTTGGAGAGTGCCAGTAAGAGCAGGCTCTGTTTTCACAAATAATTATTATGAAATTATTGTATTCATATTTACTGACACAGAGGAATGGACATAAAATAGTATTCCTCTTCAATTCTAAACTGAAACAATAAAAGGTGAATGCAAATTGCACTGCAACAACTAAAGACATTCTTTGAGCATATAATATTACATGCAAGAGATGAATTGCTGTTTTGGCATAGATAGACAACCATATTTATACAAATCTACACACATGTAAGTATGCAGTTGATTATTTATTAAAAGAAGTGTAGAGAAGACACATGATTGTTGGGACAGTATGGTCTTCTAACCATCCACAACTCTAGTTCATTAGAAGATATAATTTCTGATAGCTAGAACAGTGGATACAACATCAGATGAAGCCCAATCTAATATACCTTATAAACTTATTTGTTTCTTACATAATATAAATACCAAGAACCTACTATACACTTTCTAAAAAAGAAGCAATGGGATTCTCCTTTCTTAGAATCGCCTGTGTCTTGGAGAAGGGGAAGAAGATAGCATTGGCCTTTCCAGGCATCCACTCCATCGTAATTTGAAATGCCACATTACTGTTGCATTTTCCCATCATGCCTTCTGATAATTTCTCCTTTCTCAATATGTGTACACACATATACACACACTCACACAAACCTTCTCTTGTATATTTTCACTCTTTTCCAAGTTTCTTTATCTTTACAATTAAATGATTATGTGGAAATAGCAATGTATTTATGGATAATTCTTTGAATGGCTTACCCTGACTATTCGACAGAAAACAAAGACTATTGAGTTAGAGGTTAAACACATTTAATACTCTTCTCCAATGGCTACACTAAAAAACAAATTGAGAAGAAAAGTAGTGAATGAGTTTGGCATATGAAGAAGTAATTAAAATATTATAACTTTAAAAAATCAAATTGGCACTGCTAGTGGGTTATGCTCTGGAGATACAGCTTACATGGCAAATGGTTTGGGGCAGATGATTCCCCTTTATATCAAACTGGAATAATTTTTCACAAGAAAAAGGCATAAAAGAAACAGAAGTGGTAGTGTTCAATTTAGTGACCTTTGGGCAGAACACATAATTTAATTTTTCTTAAGTAAAATTAAAATTAAGTAAAATTAGCCAATATGGAATAGAATCTGATATTACCTAGTAAGATACATACCACTGAAGAAAGCATTTAATTTTGATAATGCTAAGGGAAAATGTCCAACCAGGAAGAAAGTCCAAGGATAACACTTTGGTAATGGGGTGACCTACACAGAAGCCCAACAAACAAATTATGAAAGAAATATTGCTGATAGAATAAAAGTGCAAGCAAAATGTAGTTGGCTAAAAAATACTTTCAGTCAATTTCACTTTCTCATAGAAATAAACTCACTGAATCTTGGTGGTAAAATGGTCTTATGATGACAAAGGAATCAAGACTTGCTAGATTTATTTCCTCAAACACAACAGTGTTCCAAGTCATTTTATAATTATCTTAAAAAAAAACTTTAGCAAACTGAATGTAATCAGATTACTTACCCGCACGATAGAGAGGATGTAAAGATTAATGAGTTAATTATTATGAAATATTAAAACACTTTGGGATATTTGAATGAAAAATGGAAATGATTATTTATGGATTTGCTAGAATGTCTCAGTAATTATAATTACTTCCCATATAGTTTAGCTATATATACATACATACATATATATATATATATATATATTTTTTTTTTTTTTTTTTTTTTTCCTGGCAGAATCTGGCACCAGAAAAAAATATTTGATAGAACAAAATCTACTTAGGTAAATAATGTTTAAAATAATATGTCATTGATTCCTTCCTGATAAATAATTTTTTCTATTATTGACCTAGTAATTTTATCTTTGACTGTGTTTAGATGATTAGACTGGGACTGTGCAGACTAATGTGTGCTTCTTAAAATGGAGCAGATGTAAGTATTTAGCTATTTTATCCTTTAGATAGAATTTAAATATATTTCAAAACAATTAGAAGAAAAATAATTGAATGAAAATGAATGAATAAAATTATTACACTTACAAAAATGTTGAATGCTTAGTATTTGTTGAGTTGAATGCAATAGGAAAAGACAGGTCAAGCCTTGGCAGATAAAAGGAGAGCCAAAAGAGTGCATGGCCATAGAATTTGAGGCTTGGAAGGGGATGGAGAGGTCATGGAGGTTATGACTCTTCTGGCAGGACCACACGAAAAAATACTAAGCTCATGAGAATATAGCCTAATGTTCAAAACAAAACAAAACAAACTAAAATCTTTAAACACAAGAGATTGATTTGGGTCTCTGGAATTTCCTTCTATTTTTTTCCTAGCAATTTTTGATGCTATTTTGGATTTAATATTACTCTTTCTAAGGTACTGACTCCCTTGTTGCAAACCTACTTTACTATATCCTTCAATAGCATTCATTTCATTGGTTATTTAAATTAAAAGCTTTGGTTCTGAACAGCCTTAGTGTCTTTCTAGTTCACATTGGCTCTACACTATTGCAGCCTCTAACACGTTTTCTATCACCTGATAATATTTCTTAGGGGAGGAAGAGTCATCGTTTGGCACAGGTATTACTGACATGCAACAAAGATAATTGTTACTGACACTCTGTTGCTTATCAGCACCTCGTTTAATCTTACCTTGTCTTTCTTACAACACCTTCAATCCCACTGCCCCTCCTCTTTCTTCCTCTTGTTCTCTTGATTTCTTTCTTTTTCTTTTCCCTTCAGGAAAAAGGAAAATCATTGGCAGGCATCCTGTTGACACTTAGGTTAAAGATGTCACCACACCTTAGCCTAGAATCTTGCTATTCAAGTATGCTCTGAGGACCAATGTCGTTGGCATCACCTGGGAGCTTGTTAGAAACGTAAAATCTTGGGCTCCAGATCTCTAAATCAGGATCTGCCTTTTAACAAGGTCCCCAAATGATTCATGCCTAAGTTCAGGTTTAAAAGGCACTGGTCTTGTGCATCTAGATGCCTGATAGACACCTCAAACTTCACATGTCAATCAAGTCTACTTTCCTCCTCTCTTGTCAGGACTGCTCGATATATTGATTAACTTTTTCAAAATACAAATGTTCAGACCCCACCTGTAGAGATTTAATAGTTTAATATGAATTGTATGTTTCTAAAAAGCACCCCCAATGATTGTGGCATTCAGACAGGAGAAAGAACCACTTCTCTGGTTGAGAACACTTTCTCTAGCATAGATTGTATTTTATCATTTTATGGATGGGAACAGTCTTACTGGAAAGTTTTTGGCAAAAACATTGTAACTCAAGAATATTTTATAGTAAAAATTTTATAACAATTTTTAAAAAGTCTTTTCATCTTTAACATCCCTTAGGTTAAGCATTACATGAAGGAGAAGGAGAATTTCTCCCTGATATCTCTTTTTTAAAAAAGATATGAAATTCAGTAATACATTTAGAAGCACAGGCAGTTTGAATCCATAGCCTTTCTCTTAACTTCTATGCTATATTGATACTAAGACCATATTTAGGCAGAAAGTTTTCTTGATTCTAAGAGGCATGTCAGTTGCCAATTAACTGATAAAAAATACAATTATTAAAAAAACATTTATATTCAAAATAAGGTATCTTCATGTAAATTGAATAGTTACCAAGATAATCTAAATTAAACATTGTCTATCTTTAGCCATTTTAAGTAAAGTTGTCTTGCCTCCCATCTCTCATTCCCAGGATTATTATTATTATTATTATTTTAATTCTATCTTCCCTTGTCTTCCTTGGCAATATTCTCTCCTGGCTATTCATTCTTGCTCCTCTCAGATCACCACTTCACAGTGTCCTTTCCCTGTCACTTCTAATGTTTCTCACAGTTCACTCTTTGGCTCTTAATTCTTTTTCTACAATTCTCCCTAAATGATCCTATCTACTCTCGTTATTTCAATGACTTTCTATAGATGTGGATTCTCAAATCTCCCTCTGTCTCATACTTCTATTAACGTCAATCTGCTCACCGTCCAGACCCACCTACATGTCTCATAAATACCTCAAAATTCACATGCCATCCCCCTCAAATACTATGCACACTCTCCTCCTCCCTGGGTAAAATTGTTTCTTTCCCTGCATTTTCCATCCAAATCAGAAAACCATATATTCACTTCACTGGGTCACTCAATTCAGAAACCCAGGGAGTCTTTCTTGATCTCTGTCACTTCCTCACCACTCATAATATGTCAGCAATCTTGTCATTTCCATTTTCTAAATATCTCTTGAATGTTTCCCCAATGTCCCCCAACTGTCACTTCCATAGATTCCAGGTTTGTCACTTCTCACTTGGACTAGAGCACAATCCTTTAACTAGTCTCATTTCTTCTCTTACCTCACCTTTCTCTAATTTCATTACCTTGGTAATACAAGGTATCTTTTTAAAAATTTAATTCTTATCTTAGCCTTGGCATGCCCCAAAATATTTTCATAACTTCCCTTCTCCTATAAGATAAAATCTGGTCCCGTATATATATTTTTAACTAACCTCACCTTCCACAGCTTCCCAATTCTCCCCATAAGCTGTAGTCATAAAAAATTATTTGTGTTTCCAAAATGTGTCATATTATTTGGTGCTTCTAAAATTTTATATACTTTTTCCCGGGACTGAAATTCTCTTCTCCAAATTTGTCTACCAGGTGAACTCCTAGTCAGTTCATCAAGATCAGAGTCAAGTAACCTTTGCTTTGTAATATGTTCCCTGGTCACCTCTCCAGGCATTGTTGTTTTATCCCCTCAGTACCTCCACCACAACACCTACCACACCACATTGCAAAGATTTATTTACAGCTCTATTCTGCTATAGATAGGCAGCTAGAGGAGATCATGTATTAATCTTTTTTTGTATCATTTGTATTGCACATAGTAGATGCTTAATAAATACCATTGAATATAGATCAAATATATTGTTATTTTTGAAAGAAATGCTATAAATCAAAATAATTCTCCATGTGACCTGAAACCACATATTACTCAGTCCAAATCTTGTGTGAAATATATTTTGACCATACTAAATTTCATGTGATAGCCAAATATTTTTTTCCTCTTGGAAGAATTCAGATGTTTGAGAGAAATGATAAAAAGCAATATGGGAATTGGGTAAGATTGTTCTTAGATTTAGCTTATATAAATTATAAAAACTCTAATTTCTGATTTTCTTTATGACAAAATTAATGAATACATTATACAAATAAAGCTTCTATAAAATTTGTGTGTAGGTTTTTACATGAATGTAAGCTTTCATTTCTCTGGGATAAATGTCCAAGGGTACAAAAGAAAAATTTGGTAAATTTGACTTCATCAAAATTAAAAACTTTTGCTCTGCATAAACCTTATGTGAAAAGGATAAAAAGATAAGCAATCAACTGGGAGAAAATATTTGTAAGTCACATGTCACACAAAGGGCCAGTATCTAAATTATCTGAGGACATCTTAAAACTCAACAGTTAAACATAAAACTATCCAATGAGAAAATGGGCAAAGCTTTGGACAGACATTTACCAAAGAGAATATACAAATAGCCAATAACACATGAAAAGATGTTAAACATCATTGGTCACTAGGGAAATGCCAGTTAAAACCACAATGAAATATCACTACAAACTTATCAGAATGGCTAAACTAAAAATAGTGACAATGCTAGATGCTGGAAGGTATGCAAAGAAACTGGATGACTCACATATTGCTGGTGGGAATTGAAAATTGTATAGCCACTCTGGAAAACAGTTTGGCAGTTTCTTATGAAACTAAGTATCTATATCAGTTTTTAGAAATAGATTGTAACCATCATATAGAACATTAATTTCAGAAAAAACCCATAGATAGAAATAACCTAATTAAATGAATTGACATTTAATATCTGTGCTTGTGGATGATAGACTGCATTCAATAAAATAAATCTGATATAGTGGTATTGAAAATATATTTTAGTTAACATAAAAACCCAGAACTGAGCAACAGAATGATTGATTTGGGAATCTGAGCATCAATGACCTAGGTGATGGTCTTGTGCAATCTGTAAAGCACTGAAATTATGCTGGGTATCTCTATTATTATTTATCTCACATAGCCATTGCTTTGGTTTCCTGACTGCTGTAACAAATACTACACAGTGGGTTGACTTAACAGTGGGAATTTATTTTCTCATGGTTTCAGAGGCTGGAAGCTTTTGTGTTCTCCCTGAAGACTGTGGTGTTCTGGTGCTGGCTTGCCAGCAATCCTTGGGATTCTTTGGCTTTCCTGTCACATGACAATGTCTTCTCCTTTCTCTTTCTGGTTCCCTTGACATTCTGCTTCTGGCTCTTTCCTGTAAGTTTCTCTTTGTCAGGACTCCAGTAATTGGATTAAGACCCATCTTGATTCAGTTGGCCACATCTTAACTAAAATAACATCTTCAAAAGGTCTTACTTAAAATGGGCTCACACCCATAAGAATTGGATTGAAATTAAGAACATGTTTTTTCTGGGATACATAATTCAATCTACCACAGTCATTGTGAGAAACAAATGAGGCAATATACATAAAGTTACTTTGAACATTGGGAAAGCATTGTGAACATATTAAATCTTAAAAATAGCTTGATACCACTATGTTAAATATGGAGATACAGAAGAAAATTTAAATATCTGTTAATTTCTCTTTAATCCACAGTGCTGAAATTCTTGTGTAAACTGATACTTTAAACCAATTTCTTTTTTTCTTTCTTTATTTTTAAAGAAGTTTTAGATTACATAGAAGTCACAAAAAAATATAGGGCATTCTCATATACGCCACCCCTTCTCCCTCTCACATTTTCCCCTATTGATAACATCTTTCATTAGTGTAGTACATTTTTTACAACTGAACAAATATTGAATCTTTGCTATTAACTATGGTCTATCATTTACATTATGGTTTACATTTTGCACTGTACAATTTTATAGGTTTTAACAAAACGTATAATGGCCTGTATCCATCACTGCAATATCATGCAGAACAATTCCAATGTCCCAAAAATGCCCCATGTTACACCTATTCTCCCTTCACCTGCCCTCAGAACCTCTGGTGACCACTGTCTTTATATCAATGTTACAAGGTTTTCCATTACTAGAATAAATAATGTCTACTTTAGTTCATAGTTGCATTCTAACTTATGTTTGTTCATTCCTCACTCTTGAGGATTTTGGGATGGTGATGCCTACTCTGTTTCTGATTCAGAGGGGACTTAGATCCCATGGGGCAGATGGTGGAATTGTCTTGCTTGTAGTCATAGATAATTTCTTTTTTTGTTGGGCTTTGTCCATCAACATCATTTTGTTAGTTGTCCTGGGCGAGTCTGATGAACTGGAAAGTAGGTGTTGGTTGCAACTCTGCTGAGATTCAGGGCTCAAGTGGCATATAAACAGACCAAATATTTAAGTCTCTGGGACATATATTTAATGAGTATTGTGCTAATTATAGGTTCAAATAAAAGGGACCTAAGAACCATGCGTAGGGAAATAATAAATGAGTCTAAAAGTGTTACAATGGGGGATAGGTTATCATATATTCCAAGTTAAGGACCCCTCAGGGGATGTTGATTTCCCAGTCTTGTCTGCCCTGTCTATAGCATCTAGAAGTCTTTAGGGAACTCAGGAGCACACCTGCTTGAAGCATCGTTTACTGTGGCAGTCAGTGAGATTCTCCTGAGGAGTGTATAAGCGTAACCTCTGGAATGACTTCTGACTCACTTTGAGATCTCTTAGCCATAAAAACTTATTTTTATTTAATATTTCCCCTTTTTGGTCAAGGTCTTTTTCCAAATGCAATGCTAGTTAGCACTTGGTAATAATCCCTCAAACCAATTTCTTTTACCTTTATTAAATCAATTATGTTAGTACCTATTTTAAAAATATGGTCAATTTTTTAGCGATTCTAAATCAAACAGTTAAAATGCAGATTTGAAGTTTGGGAAATTTCAAAATTATTTTCCCATATCAACAAGGCCAAGTAATTGTTTATCTAATCTCTCAGGTATACACCTTCCTTTCTATATCCTTAACAGTTGCCCTAATCCAAGCCATCGTTGTATCTCATAAGAGCTTCTTAGCTATACATTTTCCTTCTAGCTTCTCTTTCTCAAGACCATATATCCCCAAATCGCTCAAAAACTTACTGTAGATTCCAAAGCAATTCCACTAACCTCAATTCTTTTTATGCATGGCTTGATATACCGAATTGGTCCCTGGGATTTGTTTATAAAGTATTAACATAAGACCAGACCCTGGTGACAAGACAAGTGGGTTGATAGATGTTATAGACAGATCAACTTGACTTTTATATATTTCAAAAGTCTGTTTCTAGTTTTGGTGTAAACTCCTTGATATCTAGATATTATTCTTTTACAGTTCATTTTGTACCCTCTAAAGTGCTTAATGAATTGGGTGCTCTATTTGCTTTATCTATGCTGTCTGTGACTATTTACAGCTATGATGTTTTTCTCCAGTTGGATTAGAGAAGCTGGGACAATGCTGTAAACAGGGGTTAAGGTAACCATTTAGAGACTGCACGGAACCAGTTGATTATCCAGTTACCTAATTTTTAAAAAGTACTAGCTTACCTTAAGGGGAAGCTCTTTAATTCTTTTTCATTATAATCTCACAATTTATTGCCGTATGTTTCGAAGGTCTAATGTTGCTGTATTCGCTCTATTATCCTAGCACCTACTCTAATTTATGGCTCATCTCACTCCAAGACACATAGATATTAGTTTGAGGTTTCCATGGAAAAACATTAAAGAAGACTTAATAAAGACTTTGCTCCACTCACTAGTGAATGGTAGGTTTCCTCTTTTGATTAAATTTGGATATAATGTTCTGATAATCTATGCAAAAAGCTTTGTAAAAATTAGAGTAACTACTATTATAAATAACAAATGTGTTACTTAAATATGAATACAATTTAAAAACTGACTAACATGCTGTTTAAAATGAGTACACATAGAAAATTTAGGTTTAAATCATATCCTATATTACAAATGATAAACCAGTATCTTCTCATGTCTTTAATATTGAGGACCTGGAGTATTGTATTTATTGGAATAGTCAAGGTAACAGAGTTATGCATATCACACATGGATTTCCAATTTTTAAATAACTATGCTGTGAAGACATACATTTAACAATGAATTCGCAGTGTTATTTTAACTTTAAGAATTTTCAATGCATTTAAATTTTAAGATTGGATTAATTAGAATTTACAAGATGTGAAAAAGAAAAAATACTCCAAAATTATGTTACTACTTTCTATAAATTCTTTTGTCATCAAAACCTTGGAAAAGCCACTTGACCTCCTGAACTACAATTTTATCACCTCTGAAATGAAAATTGTTTGTTTCAGTGATATGTGGAGGTTTAGAGAGAATTCATGTGAAGACTCTAGCACAAGACCTAGTTTTCAGTAGATATTCAATAATGGATAGCTGCTGACATTGAAAATATAACATAATTTGAATGCAGCATGATACTTAAACTATTAAACTAATTCTAATACATTGATATAATTTGGAGTTATTAGGTTATAACTAGGTTTAAACCAACTTCAAAAGAAAGATATAAAGTAAAAAATCAAGTATTTTTTTTCTGTCACCCATGAAAATAATTTTCTTGAATCAAGAGTTCATATTCAACAACATACTCATCAGTTCAAAATTTTTCAGTTATCTCTGCTTTCACTTATTTCCTCACCCTATAATATTGCTCTCTTAGCAACCTGGAGGTGTTGTTCTACCTCTATGTTTTTGTTTTTCCCTTCCAAAGTGGACAAAAGGGTTTCATTTAAGAGTCACACTTAATAGATGCCAATCTTTCACTCTTATATATCTGGAGAACACTCAATAAAAATAATTAGGTTTAAACTAAGCGATATTTCCAGTAGGATAAAAGGTAATAAGTATTGATAACTTAAGATACTCTATTGAAAAAAGGTTGCATTCTTCGTTATATTCAGAGAGATTAAATAAATGTTAATTCATTATCCTCATTTTAAAAATGGAGATATAATACCAATTTCTTAAGGTCATTTGAAGAATTAAAATAATTAGTCTAGACAATATAGACAATGCTTAGTTACCAGTAAATAGTAAGTGTTCATTAATTACTAATGATTATGATAATTATAGTGATGATGATGTAAAGAAGTTTGAGAGTATTGAGATGGAGGGGATGGCTTCATATAATGTATTTAGAAATTTATTTTACAAATCCCTGAAGTCCACAAGAAAGCTCCTGGATCTAATAAATGAATTCAGCAAAGTGACAAGTTACAATATCAACACTAAAAAATCACTAGTGTTTCTATGGACTAGCAATGAACAATTGAAAGAAAAAATCAAGAAAAAAATCCATTTACAATAGCAACTAAAATAATCAAATATCTAGGAAGAAATCTAACTGAGGATGTAAAGAAGTTGTGTACAGAAAACTACAAAACATTGCTAAAGGAATTCAAAGATCTAAATAAATGGAAGGGCATTCTGTGTTCATGGATTGGAAGATCAAATAGCATTAAGATGTCAGTTCTTCCCAAAGCAATTTACAGATTCACCCAATCCCATTTAAATTCCAACAGCTTTGCAGAAATGAAAAAACCAATCATCAAATTTATAGGAAAAGGTAAGGGTCCTGAATAGCCAAGGCCATCTTGTAAAAGAAGAATACCATTGTAGGACTCACACTTTCTGGTGTTAAAATTTATTATTAAGCCACTTTAATAAAAATTGCATGGTACTGGTGCTAGGACAAACAAATAGATCATTGGAATAGAACTGAGTGTTCAGAAATCAACACTTAAACATTTATGGCCAAATGATTTTTGACAAGGGGGGCAAAGATTACTCAATTAAGAAAGAATAGTCTCTGTGGCAGTTTGATGTTATTTATGAATTCCAAAAAGAGATATTGATTATATTTGTAAACTGATCTGTTCCTCTGGATGTGATACCCTTTGACTGTATTAAATTAAAAGGTTTTAAAATTACTTGATTATGTTAAAATTAGGGCTTTGATTCAACCATGTCATTAGGGCGTGCAGGGTTGAGTACCTGCCCTCTTGGTGGGCTATATAAATGGACACTCACATAGAAGTAGATACACCAGAAAAGAGGAAGGGAGCTCCATAGACATGGAAGAGGATCCTGTGGCCCTGGGAAGAGAGATGAGTCATTTGCCTGAGAGTTTGCAGCTGAAGAGAAAAGAATAGCTGAGCCCTATGCCAGCGTATAGCTAAGATCATAAGAAGATGAGCCCACAGAGCCTTAAGAGGAAAGAAGAAGGCTGAACCCTTGCAGATATCACCTGCCATCTTGCGTCAATAAATGACAACAGACTTTGGGTGATAAAATACCTCTTATGGTACCTTGAATTGGACTCTTTAGGGTCTTGTAACTGTACATTTTTACCCCAAATAAATACCCTTTAAAAAAACCAACAGATATCGAGTACTTTGCATCAGCACCCCTTTGGCTGACTAATACAGTCTCTTCAAAAATGATTCTGGGAAAACTGGATCTACAATTGCAAAAGAATGAGTATATACCCCTACCTCCTGCCATATGAAAAATCAACTAAAAATGGACCAAGACTTAAATATAAGGGACATAACTAAAAAATTTCTATAAGGAAGTATACAGGATAAGGCAATGGTTTCTTAAACTTTACTCCCAAAGTATAAGCAACAAAAGGAAAAAAATAGATAAATGGAACCTCACCAAAATTAAAAATGTTGCACCTCAAAAGACTTTATCATGAAGTAAAACAAAAACCTACACAATGGGAGAAAGAATTTAAAAACCACATATCCAATAAAGGTTTAATATCCATAATATAAAAAGAAATCCTTCAACTCAACAACAAAAAGACAAACAACCCAGTTTAAAAAATGGGCAAAAAACTTGGATAGACATTTCTCCAAAGAAGATATATAAATGGCCAAAAAGAACATGAAAAGATGTTCAACATCATTAGCCGTTAGGGAGATGTAAATCCAAACCACAATGAGATACCACTTCACACATACTAGAATGACTACTATTAAAAAAATGGAAAATTGCAAGTGTTGGAGAGGATGTGGAAAAAGGGGAACAATCATTCATTGATAATAGGAATGTACAATGGTGCAGCTGCTATGGAAGACAGTTTAGCAGGTCCTCAGAAAGTGAAGTATGGAATTACTTTATGACCTGGTAATCTCACATCTAGGAATGTACTCAAAAGAATTGAAAGCAGAGACTTGAAAAGATATTTGCACACCAATGTTCACAGTGGTATTATTCAAAATTGCCAAAAGATGGAAGCAACCCAAGTGTCTATCAACCAATGAATGGATAAACAAAATCTCATTTATACACACAGTGGAATATTATTCAGTTGTAAAAAAGGAATGAAGTTCTGATACACGCGACAACATAGATGAATCTGAAGACATCCTGTCAGTTAAATAAGCCAGAGACAAAGTGAAATGTATTGTGTTATCTCACTGATATGGGATAATTAGAATAAGCAAGCTCATAGAGTCAAAACCTAGAATATGAGTTACCAGGGGGACAAGGTATGGATAGGGAATAAGATGTAAAATTTTTATTTGGGATCATGGAAAAATTTTGGTAATGAATGGTGGTGATAGTAACAAAACATTTGGAACATAATTAAGAGTGCTGAATTCTATATTTGAATTTGTTTAAAAGGGAAAGTTTTAGGTTGTATACATGGTACTAGAATAAAAATATTTTTAAAAAAGCCATGGAACTACACAACACAAAAAGTGAGCTATAAGTTAAACCATGGACTATAGTTAATAGTACAATTATAAAATTGTGCTTTAATCAGTTGTAACAAATATACCTCACCAATGCAAGGAATTAATAATAGGGTGTATATGGGAATCTTGTATTTTATGCATGATTGGTCTGTAAACCCACAATTTTTCTAATTAAAAAAAAAACAAACAGAGAAAACACAAAGTCCTACCAGTCACTCTATTATTTGAGAATAAATGTCAACTCAACCATATTCCCACTTGGAAGCTATATTGTAATATTGTTCACCACCAGTGCTCTTCATGTAGGGTAAAAAAGTCTAAATAAATGGTGCCCTATTTTAGTATTTGTGTATAAAATGTATGTTCAAGACAAATATTCTGACCTTGGGAGATACATATTTTAGCATCTAATTATTTATATGTACCACATAATTAGAATGCAAGAATAGACTCATAAATGTATAAAAATATAGGGACAACCATCTATCTGAGATTCAGCACATATAATACTCATACAATTGATGCAGCACCAAGTATGATGTAAATCATTTTACTAAGTCAGATTAAAGGTGCTATTACTCATGGTTATGTAATACTATCTATAATTTCTGTGTTAAACTTGACATTATAAATCCTTTAATCTGCGTATTTAAAAGCCATTCTATGGCTCATTTTTCAAACAGATTCCTGTTAACACATTTACTGCTAATGAACCACTAACATGCTCTCTCTTTCTTAGATAAACGCTGTTGACCAACATTATTATTTGCTCCTCATATAATTATTTTTTTGGCTTTTTAATTTAATTGCTTCAATAAAAAATACACCAATAATGCATTTTTAATTACACTTCCCAGGTGACCTATGTAGAAAGAGGTTTTATAATGAAGCCACAATAATTAGCCTGTCACAGTCCAGTTTGGGGCTATTGTCTAGTTGTCCTTTCCATGGCTTGTTGTGGCATGACTAGAATTCTAAAGACCTTGTGTATTATCTCCCAGAATACTTAGGAAGGTATTAAAAAATGTGTGCAATACTGGCAGAAGCAGGCTTTCTAATTATTGTCAGCTATTTCTAGTGTGACGTGGTAAATTCCCTTGAGAACAGAAACAACAGCCCACTCCAGGGTTTGTAATAGGCCCTAGAGCCTAAGTAGTTGTAGACAGAGCTGTTTCCCTCCGGATAGATAATTGGTTTACATAGCAGCTCAACATCTGAACCAAATCCATTTTTTTCCTATTGTGATTCCACTGTTTACTCTAATATACATAAACTATTTTGTTATATCAAATAGCATATGACTTATTCTTTAATAGCTGAGTAAATTTGCATGTTCTGCCTCACCTGGAATACTAATGACTGTTGTGTCTGCCCATTTTTTATGCATTAAATATAAAATATTTGGTTTGTTAAGCACACATGCTTACTGTAAATAATGTGTTCTGGCAACCTGTTAAGTACAGTAACCCTTTAATTTCATATTTTGTGGATGAAATATGGCTTCAACTTAAAGAGAAATGCAGGAGATTTCCAAGAAATTTAAAGATGGTTATCTTTATTAGTATAGTGATATCAATTGTCGGGAAACATTTGTTAATGTTTGCATGCTACCATTAATAATAATATAGTGAGGATTTATTGTAAAAAAGTATGTCAGAGTCATAAGGGTATACAGATAGCTTGCTTCATAGCAATGAATAAAGATATAGTGGCATATTGAAGTTTCAGTTAGACTTGTTTTTAATATTTGTGGTTCTCTAAATGTAAACTGTAATTGCTGAGAGTTGCAATCAAATCCTATTGAAGATGTTTTTCCTTTTATATTATGTCAGATCTTGAAGTCACCACCCTTCTCCTCAATCCCAAAATGAGTAAAAGAGAATTGCATAATCCACAGGTGAAGGCCATTCTTCTTCAGTAGAATCTGGAAGCATTTCTACTATGTTATATGCTTTTCTACTAGCCCTTGTTCTTTTCCCTACATTTAAACAGTGTATATTCAGCTCATGCTTTCTTTTCTTTCCCTAAAACCATGGGCCTTTTCTATGTGTTCTTGGTCGAATCCTGTACAAGCCATTTTTTACTACTTGTTTTAGTTTGCTAGGCTGCTGAAACCAGGGACCATAAAATCGGTTGGATTTTAACAGTGGGAATTTATTACAAGCTTACAGTTTCGAGGCTGAGAAAAATGTCCAAATCAAGGCATCATCAGGTAATGCTTTCTCCTTGAAGACCAGCGACCATGATCCTGGACTCCTCTGTCCATAGCAAGACACATGGCAGCATCTGTTGGTCTCTCCCTTCTCTTCTGGTTTTGTTGCTTTCAGCTTCTTGCCTCTGTGGCTTTCTCCCTCTCCATCTGAATTCTGTACTTTTATAAAAGATTCCAGTAAGACGATTAAGACGCACCTTGGGCCACACTTTAACTCAAATAACCTAATCAAAAGATTCTACTTACAATAGGTTCACACCCACAGGGATGGATTAGTTTTAACAACATAGTTTTTTTGGGGGGTATATACAGCTTAAAACCACCACACTACTCAAGAAGTACTCAATATGTGCTCACTAAGTTACTCTGCTACTAAGGATGCATTTTGGATGTAGACTGGTAGATATTTGGCCAATGTGTTTTAATTGCACCTGAATGGGCACAGAGATTAGATTCTATAACATTCTGGTTGCTATTTTCAAAGGAATAGGCAAATTATCTCCAATGAATAAGAACTCAAAGTGGGAACTAAAACATTAGTTGTTTCAGGAAAATTAATTGGTTTCCTTGTGTTTTGACCTCCCTTGTAACAGACAGGGACCCTGTTCCCCCTCACAGTAAATAGCACAAGTAACTGCATGACTTTGAGCAAATTCCTTAAACTCTCTGAGTCTCAATGGAAAAGAGAGAGAATAAATAACACCATCTTCATAAGGTGATAAAAAATGGATTATTTAAAGTGCAAAGCACAATTCTTAAAACATGATAAGCACTCAATAAATGTTAATTCCTTTCATTTTCCCTCAATTAATGCCTGTTTTATCTCCAATTCTTTGTTTTTTCACTAGGGTAAGACCAAAATGTTATATAAGTGGACATGGGACTATAATTTTAATCAAGGATGCAAATATTTGCTCTTTGAAATAAAAATTTGATCTTCCAAATGCTTTACTTATACTGTATGCATTTGACATCATATGAAATCTATATACCTATATGCCAATTTGACTATAAAATATCTGTGCTTGCATTTTAATAAGAGTTCAGTGGTGATTGGTCCAAACATATTTTAACAGATGAAACATATCTAGGAAATGGCAAAAACAGACTAAGATTAGAACACTTTGCTTCATAAACAACAACAAAAAATGTATTTCGTAGAAGAGCAGAAAAACAGTAAAAAATCAGTCATGTAAATGGTCAAATATCACCTTTTGGCATTCTAATAAACTGTTGCTTAGAAAGAAATATCAAGCTATTACTAATGGCTATTAATGTGTACATGCTTCATGTAATTTTATAGTATCTTATTTTAATATCTGTAATTTTAATGAATTGCAATTTAGGAAAGAAACAATTTTCATTTTCTTTATATAACATAATTATGGATCAAATTAACCCCACACTAGTCTTAATTACCTTTAGTTTCATTTGGCTGATCAAGCAATTAACATGCCACTGTATTTTGGAAGTAAAAACCAAGTTGTTATGGTCTTTCTTCAAAAAAACATGTACTTGTTCATCTCAAGTGTAGCCACCGTGTAAAATTATTTCTTGGATTTTTTTTGGTTTATTGTACACTCAGTACATTGCTGCTCAAGAATAGGTATAATGAGGAAGTACAGCACCTGGGGTCCCATTATATGCTATGCTTAATAATCTCTCCTTCATGCCGCCCTTTATCTACTACATTCAGATTGGTTCCCATGCATTTCTCTTTTAATTGGAACTAATTTTAGGTTTGCCATTACTTGTTATTAAACAGCCTCTTTATCACACATATATTTCCACCCGTTAATATATGTTACCCTCACAATTTTCTTAAGAAGAGAATGATTTGTCAAGAAGAGACCATCTTTTTACTCCATTAGCTAAGTTATATTTGTAAGGGGCATAATTTTAACAGCAATAAAAAATATTGAGTTTAATAATAATAACATTCAGGACCATATGAGTATCACTGCAACTAATCCTTTTCAACTAATTGAAAATGAAAATGGCCCTTTGCAATATATGTGTATTGTGAATATTTTTAATTAGGATAATGCAAGGTTATTTTAGCACAGTTCATAGGCAGGGTAGAGTCTCAGAAAAACAGCTTAGCTGGAGAATTTTTACCTTAGAGCCTATGAGAATCCACAAGCTTCGAAATCCTGAACACCATAGATGAGATGTCTTTTGAAAGTGCTGGTTCCCATTGTATTTAAACAGGTTTAAAAATCTAAAAGTGGCCATATATTGTGAAGTTTCTTATACTTTGCAGTGAAAAACAAATTTCTAGACTCCATGGCACTAGCCAAATACCTATGATAGAATATACCTTAAAGGAGCTAAATACAAGAAATTAAAACAAACTCTGTTCTGGCATATTATTTACTCTTAATTCAAAGACTTTGTTTTTATATTTCATGATAATTTTTTTTTCTCTTCAGTCAGGATAAAGATAGTTGCCTCCCCTTATTTCCCTGTGACATTTCATATTGTGACTGGATTTGTCAGATTGCATTGATCACATCTGATTACATTATATCATGTCATGAAACAATGAAAAATAAGGTATTTTTCTACTTTTTACTGAAGGAAGCAGGATTCATGGTCCAACAGATTTCCTATGTAAATATTCCCTTTCATATATAATGACAGAAATGAAAATATATTAGAGTAGTAAAAATGAAGGAAAATAATACTGGTTGACAGTTTAAATAAGACATGCTTATTATAACTAATTTTATTTCACTTGTATGACAAAGAAATTATAGCTCTATGAATTTCTAGATTTTCCGGTGATTTATTACTTTTTGAAAATTATGGTTAGAGTTTGAAATCAGTAGTGAATAAAGATAAAGCTTTTGTTATTAATTTCAACAAACATTTTTAAGAAGTTAAGTCATACTCACAATTAAATTTCCTACTGCCTCTACTATTCAGACTTCCACTAAGTGAAGTAATTATTCAAATAGATACCTTTTTAATAAGTAGTTGGTTTGGCTAATAAATGAATATTGACCCATTTTTAAATCACCCTCCTAAAAGTGACTATGCAAAGTGTTGAATAACATTAATTTCTCATGTGAAACAAACCAAAATAGATAAGTTTTTAAAAAGTCTAGTAATCCTCTTTTCTCTCAATGACCTCCAACCAAATACCATCAGAAATACTCCTCAAGTTGAACAGGTTGAATTTATAACTTGTTGCAGCAAGGGAGAACGTGCTCACATGGAACCATGGGGTGTCTCAGTAAGAAGGTGTTAGAATTTATTATAAGATTTGAGCTTTGTTTGTATGATTTGGGGATGGCTCCAGGTAAATGGGGGAACTGGATTAGCTACTGTCAGAAAGTGAGAATTATTTTATGAATGGGATCTCAATGATCAGAAGGGCAGTCTAGAGCAAGGTTAAAGCTGTAATTAGTAAAGAAGTCACAGTTAATCATATTAGCTAGGATATGGGGATGTTTGGTTATTTTGTGATTTGGAAAATGTCCATTTATTGTCGGTGTTCAGGTGTGATTACAGATTGGCCTTGTTTTTGTCTTGTTTCATCATAATCACAGAATAGCCCTGATGTTGTGAAATTATTGAGAAACCAAGGGTTAGCTGATAGTACCAGGCCAGCTTCCAGATGTCAGAGGCTGTTTTGTCCTTTCCCAGCTCTATACTTCATTTGATATAAAATTCAACTACCTTGATGACCATAATGGGTACCTGCCCAGGGAGGAAGTAAAGAAAGTCCTATTTCTTTGTCTTTACATACTCTTCCTAAGACAACTGATCCATTCCCATGGACATTTCTGTGCTGGAAATTTCAAAATCTATTACAGAGTCTTGACCCCCATCTTGAAATCTAGGATTTTTTGTTGTTGTGTTGTGTTTGTTTGTTTTTTGGCTATCTACTTCTTATCACGAACTCAAACTTTAATTGTCTAAAATGAATCTACAATTCTACCTCCTTAAATCTTCTCCACAGTGTCCTTCTGGACTCTTACCTCTCCCTTATGTGTCAAATCACCAGAATTCTGTTGTTTCTACTTCCAAAACTTTGAAATCAATATTTTTATCTCCTTTAGGAACCAACTCATAAGTTCTCTTCTCTGATTCCATCCAGAAAAACTAATTGCTACTTTCTTTACACTATGCCTTCCTCTGCAAGGGTACTTATCATGTAGGTTATCTTTCTATGTGTTTCACCACCTCGTCTCCTAACGCTTTGCATATGTGTTATTCATTTTTGTCTCACTGGCCTCACATACATGAGAGAATTTAGCAGAAAGGTTAAGACCACAGACTTCAGAGTCACCATCTAAGTTCTAGTCTTAGATCTGCCAGTTCCCAGCTGTGAGATCTTGGCCGGGCCACTTAGTCTCTTTAGGCCACAGTTATATCCTCTGTAAGATGGGGTTGTTAATAGTGGCACCCATCTTATAATGTTGTTCTAAGAATTAAATGAGTCATAAGGAATGTACTTGAATTGATGTCTAACATGCAGTTAGCCCTCAGTAAATGTATTAGCTATTATTATCATATGTCTGCCACAAAGAAGAGTCTCAATATATCTTTATTGGATTGGATTGATGCTGAATTTGCAATCATTATGAATGAAAGGTGCTACCAGTTTAGGATATGGGGACAATATTTTGTCTTCACCTAAGTTGAGTTATGCTTGTATGTTTCCAGGCAGGCTGGAATCTTTAACCCTGGTACTCTGCTGCAAAGCATTAAGTCAGCAAGTGCAGGGACTTTGAAATCAGGTAGAACTGGATTTAATCTGGCCTCGACTTTGAGTAAGTTACTTCACTTTGCTGAGCCTCCTCTGTAAGAGGAGATAATATCTAATTTATGAGGTTATTTTGAAATTAGATTAGTTAATGCATGTAAACGAGCCAGTTACCGACCAGGTGGCCTATATTTGTTAATTATTTCCCTTTAATTTATCCTCCCATTGTGCAAGGCCATACTTCCCATATTTAACTCTGTAAACAGCATGGTAAAGGGCTTGGGAGGAGTAAACAGCAATTCTCCAATGAATGTTTTTGGAAGTTCCCATATGCCTGTTACTGTGTTGACCTGAGGTCTAGATCAGAAATGAAATCCATCAAACTAGATATAATATGGTTTTTGATAGAAACACGGGATATAAAGCAGGATTGTATTAACTAGTCAATATAGTTTGAGACAAGCAAGTCAGCATCAGCTGCTGGTTAGAACTGGACGGGACCTAGGTCCAGGCAGATGGGACTGTTCTGGGCAGACAGGCAATCATAAATCACAGCAACCAAGAGGGGCTTGTATTTTAGACCCTTTGGAGTTTAAGGTTCTGGACAGCCAGTTAAGATCAAACAAGGGCTGTCCTTTTCAAGAAAAGAAAAGCAAAGAAAATTTCAAATAAAGTGTTTTTGAACAGGCAACTGGTGGACACGGGGCCAATATAGACACTAAGTGCAGAGAGCAGCTACCTTCCTAGGGATGTGGGCACAGAGGGAAGAGTTTGGGAGTACAAACGGATTCAGAATGAGATGCTACCCTTCAAGCCCTCATATCATATTCTCTGTTTACGAGTGCTGATTATTAAACCATTGTCTCTTAGCTCCAAACCCAATCTTCCAGATTATGTTTTGTGACACTGTAGCTATGACCCTTCAAACTACATCTCTCCTCTTCTGCTGTTTCCTGTTATATTCTGCTAATGGGGGCACTTGAGGAAGACTATAAATCTGGAGAACTGGAGGACTTGGCTTAATCTGTTTTCCTTGATGTTCCTGTTAACAGCACACAAGCAATGGCCCTATACTCTGAGTATCAGTAATTATTCCAGTTTCCAGCTCTCCCCTCCCCCAATTTTCCTAGAACCAGCCTTATCATGCCCATTAAGAAGTATCAGTACTAGCTGGAGCATGTCCCTTCCTCAGAGGTCAGGGCTCAGCTAGATAGAATTCCTCCTTCAAACTTCTAGGTTCTAGAAACCCCAGTCTCTTCCCTCTGCTTCCCCACCCATAGGGACATAGCTGCTCCCTGTGCTTACTATCTCTTTGTCATTTCCATGACTTCTTGTTGCCTTTCTAGCCTCTCCAATACCTTTAAAAAATTTTTTATTTTATTTTATTTTTTTATTCCAATACCTTTTCATCAATTTTCTATGTCTGAAATTTTCTTTGTTTCTGTTTCCCTGACTGGACACTGATGGACATACTTTCCCATGCTCTTATGAAATTTATGGATTCGCAGCAAAAAGTTGCTGTTTTTTTTTTTTTTTTTTTTTTTCTCTTAAATCTTGTGTAAACCAGGTATCACAGAGAGTGAGAGAATCTGAGAGGGTGCTTGGGAGTATTATGCTATTGGTATTATCTCAGAGGAAAACCACCCTGTGAGCTTCTCATTCTTAACACTTAAAATGTCTGTCATTCTTTTTCATTGTCAAGCTTTTTTTTTCTATGCTGCACCCTCTAGGAAGAGATAGATCCATGGTAGAAGCAGCCTGGCCCATATACTCTTGTGAAATATGTGTTGGTAAGTTGAGAAAATAAACAGGGTGTGTTTTCTTGTGTTTACCTTTATCCAATAACCAATACTATAGTCATAAAACTCTGTGTCTTTAATGCATTTTTCTTTCATGATTCATTATTACAGGAGTCATGCAATAAATATTTTTTGTGGCTAAAAATTTACCAAATCACAAATACAACCTATTTATATATTCTAATTTTTCCTGGGTATCAAGGAAAAGAAATGGGTGTTATGAACTTTCTATAGTCAAATTAATAACAATTTTTTTTTTTTAAGATTTTATTTATTTATTTATTTATCCCCCCCCTTGCTGCTTATGCTCGCTGGGCTAGCCAACTACACCGTGCCGGCGGGCTCTGCCTTCACCAGGAGGCCCCGGGAACCGAACCCGGGGCCTCCCATATGGCAAACGGGAGCCCCACTGATTGAGCCACAGCCGCTTCCCAATAACAATTTTTAAAGCAATTATTTAACCCATTCCTTATTCGATAGAAATCAATTTACTAGAAATCAATCTCAGATATAGATGAAAAATCATGACCTTTTTTACATGAAGGATAAAATTCATATGAAACAAGTTTTTAATTTAAATATTATTATTTTAAAAATAATAGTTTAGAAAGTGTGTTTTACTGGCAACTTGTTTTGCAGTTTGCTTGTTAAAATTTCCAGAGCATTTCTTAAGGAGAATTATACTTTTGCTGATATATTTATTTTAAGCAACTTTTGGAATATTAGTGAACATCATTATCATAAAAACCTTTTATTATGTATGCAAAAGACTAGTCCTCTAGTGACTTAAAGTAATTAGTGTGTTTACAAATATATCTAAGGAATCTCCAATAAGTTATAGGAAAATGACTTAGCCCTTTAAATATATATGAATATTTTAAAGGATAGATAGTTTGAGTAACATATATAATTCTTTGTACTTTTCAAAGCACTTCCATTTATGTATTTCATCAATCTTCATTATTGCTCTTTGAGGTTAGTATGTGTGCACTGAGGAAACTTATGGGAATCCCTCTTGGACATGACCGTCCCTGGCTTAATATACCATATAATAAAATTTCCTTTAGATGGTCACCAGATTACCGACTAAATTCAGAAGGGCTTTAATTGTTATGATTGTTAAGTCATAAATTGTCATGATTCTGAAAATATTGGCTGGATATTGACTGTGTTTTTGATTGGTTGGGATGGAGTAGAGAGTAGGCATGGAGTATGGGCATTTCTGGTCAAGACTGCGAAGAACCATCCAGTAAGCCTGATAAGGGAGAAATAAAGTATTGGTGTTGATGGAGCAGCCTGACACAACAAAACTTGGTTCTGGCCATGAGTACACTGCTGCTCAAGCTGGGCCGTGCTGTTACAAAGGTTCTCTCTCTCTTCATTGACCAGAAAAACATCAGCTATTTTCCTAGGGGATTCGCAGGCTTTTACTTTCCCTTCCCTCTCTGTTCTGTAATGTTGATGTCCTGGGGACTCGACTGCCACACCTTCTAGACCAATCAGGTAATGAGAGATGGCACTAAAAGTAAATTTGAGGTTTAATTTGAAAGTCACTGTGTGTGTGTATAGTAATTAAGCTTTGGAACATAAGTACTTCACCTTAGAATAGAAACTACATGCAGACAGGTATTTTTATGTTTTATTTAATGATACTTCCCAATTATCTAGAAGAATACCTAGAATATATTTGCATGAATGAATGAATTGGACATATCCAAGAGAAAAATGAGCTAGATCTGTAACCAAGTGTGTAACCCAAGCTATGGTTCTTGGGCCACTAACACTATAGTGAAGAGGCTGAATGTTACAGAGGTTAAATGCCTGACCCAATTCAGGTCTTCAAGTTTTTAGTTCCAGTTCCTTCTCTTATATTGCGCATCCATCAGAGAATAATATTAGTAGAGATATACCATTTTTTCTTAGTTGTACTTCACTGTATGAAATAATGTAACAGGATAAAAAAAGGTTATCCACAATTTGAGGAATAAATGCTCTGGGACTGAATTTCAAGATGATGCTGGAGTGAAAGGCACTGTGGGAGACTCAGAAACTTGGGGGCCTGAATTCCCCTCAAACAGATAATTTGGACAGATATAGGGATTGAACACAAAATATGAGAGTCAAGTCCTCATTGATTTGGTTGAAATAGGATAATAATTCCCCCTCCTCATGCCATAGACTTGGGGGTAGAGAGAAATAATATTCTGCAGTGAAAGTATACACATAACACTTAACTTGTTATACTGGTCTACCTGTGGACAGAGTGTGTGGACTGTTGAACTCTTTAACATTAAGACTAGGTTATAGGGAAGCGGCTGTGGCTCAATCAGTGGGGCTCCCGTTTACCATATGGGAGGCCCCGGGTTCGGTTCCCGGGGCCTCCTGGTGAGGGCAGACCCGCCCACACGGCATGGTTGGCTGGCCCAGCGAGCACAAGCGGCGGGGGCGGGGAGGGGGATAAATGAATAAATAAATAAAATCTTAAAAAAAAAAAAAAAGACTAGGTTATAGAGAAAGGAAATGGTTGATGGACAGAGATGCCACCAGACTAAGTGATTCACTTTGCCAGATATTTTTATAAGGTAAAATTTTTTAAGGTAACACTGATAATTTATAAAAACTTTAAAAATTAAATTGCAAAAGCTCATGAGAACATCTTGGATGATGATGATAATTTTTTCTATCAACTCTTTCTGTTCTGCCGATTTTAAGTTCCTTTTGCATGCCAGTCTGTCATTTCAGAAGTAGGCTTTCTATTTAGCCAAATCTCTGCCTGCCTCCCATATTTAAAGATGCACCCAGCAGTAACTTTGTAGACTTATTTCCCAAAGTTGGTTCTGTCGAACATTATTCTCATAAGCATACTCTATGCATAAAGGTACAAAGGACAAATAAATTCAGGAAAGATTGCAATCTACATGCTTCTTATGGTGGTTCACAGTGAATATTATCATACTGAAACTCTAAGAAGCTCTTGAGAAAAGAAACTTGCTTACCTTTCTATAATTTAATATTTCCTAAACTTATTTGATCTCAGAATCCCTTTTCAAGCAACATTTGCTAACATCCTTTGAACCAGCTCTTCTTCAGTATGAACATTAGTAAATACTGTCCATAAACTTTTTGAGATGTCATCTCATAAGAAGAGGATGGAACAAGAATTCAGCTGAATAGGCATTTCCTAATGGCAGACATAATATAATGAAAAGAAAAATTAATAGAATCTTATTATAGTTTGGGGGAGGGGGAACTTTGTCTTTCTATACCCAAGCTCTCCCCTGTGTATAACTATTTTACCCTTTTGCCTTGGCTGATGCATGAGTAGTACAGCATCATGTAGCTCCTGTAGAACTACAAGTGAGAATACACTTGTAAAAGCTCTATGGAGTCTTAAAATATCACAAATAAGACCATAACTGTTCTTTTTCAAAAGAGCACAATAGATTAGGAAATATTAACCACAAGGAAACTTATCTTCCTTCTTTACACTTTAGAGACAATGGTTATATGGTATGAACTTACATGTTGGACAAAAATAAAATAGCCAAATATATCTAGCAATTACAGATAACTTATTCTTAAATAGAATTTACCAAAGTGTATCCTAGAAACAGTTCCTTTCATTTGGATGACAAGCGACAAGAGCATTGTAAAAATCTCAACATACCACATCAAGAAGGGGGAAAAAGGGTACTGTTATGTAAGTATATTTTAAGGTAAGTGCTAGAAATTGTGGTTTTCAGTTGATATTTCCTTGTTATTATTTGGTGGTATTCACAACAAGGGTTTAATAATTTTGACCTGTGTTTTATTACTATCAATAATTTTACGGCTAATAACCAAACTAAAGCAAAATCAGAGAATGATCACAATTATGGTAGAATTTACAGAGGATACAGTTCATCTACCTCTGACAAGTCAATATAAAATTCCTCTAGTACTATCAAGGCTCACCTCAAATCAGTGTACTTCAGATTATTTGATTAGACAATATTTTAAAAATTAAGCAAAGGGAAGGGGCTGTGGTTCAATCAGTAGGGCTCCCGTTTACCATATGGGAGGCCCCAGGTTCGGTTCCCAGGGCCTCCTGATGAAGGCAAGCCCCCCCGCACGGCGTGGTTAGCTGACCCAGCGAGCACAAGCAGCAAGGTGGGGATAAATGAATAAATAAATAAAATCTTAAAAAAAAAAAATTAAGCAAAACATTACTGTAACAATGTGGTAGTTTCATTGACTAGAAAATGTTTTCTGATTTAAATCTTTTTTTTTTTTTTTTTCCCAGAACATTAACCAATACTCTCAGTAATGGTAATTACTGTATTTCTAAATTGAGGAACCTGGTAGAAAATAAAGTCTCCTTTGTTGTCAGCCAATAAATGTTAAAATAAAATAAAATAAAATAAAACCACTCTGAAAATAGAATCAGCAGGATCCCTCAGTGCATAGAACTGAGAAAATGGGATTGACTGAGATGTTGCCCAACAATAATAATTTATGTAGTTCAGTGTTTCTCATATATTTATTATTCACCTACTCACACACATGCAGACACACACACACACTCACACACACACACACACAAGAACTCTTGTCTAAAATGTATACTGAAATTTGATAGAAAAAAATGAATGAGGTCCTCCTTTATGTTTTTTTTTTAATAGGAATTTATAAGAAATGAAGTTCACATAAAATGCTAAGAAAAGCAGATGAGAATATCTCTACATTTATTTCAGTGCTTTGACTAAGAAGCTAACAGTTGTTGACTAAAAGATGCTAATATGCTGATAAACATTTAATAAACTATATGGAATGAGTTAGTATTTTTAGATCTGAGAATGATTATGGAAGTTTTCCTAAGTGTAAATGCAATCTCAGAGCTGCCACCTTCTCCTCACAGCTTTTGGGAGGTAATGATTAAGATTGTCACAGAGGGATTTTGAAGTCCAGTTATACCATTTATTCACTGTGTAATTGTAGGCAAGCTATTTATCGCTCTTAGACTCTGCCACAAGTTATTTTCATCTCAAAAGGTGAAATAATGCTATCCTCCTTGTGCTATGGTCATGATTATACAAGATCCCATAGTTTCTACCCTTTAGTAAGTATAGCTCTTCTTTGTCCTCCTTCTCCTACCCCTCCTCCTTCTTGTCTTCCTCCTATCTTTCATTTTCCTACTTCATCTTCTTATTGTTATTATTAAATTCTCCACTACTGACATCTCATTTAGAATTACCAGGATGATTTCATCGTTCCTCTGAATCAGACTTCACTAGATTATAGGCAAATTTGCCACAAGTGCAGCAGCCAAAATTAGAGTTACTCTGATGAATTAATAAGAAGGAAGTGTAGGGAAGAGAACTGTGGTGCCTCAGTGTCCCAGACTTTCTCTTTCTATTAATCCTAACTCCAGTTTTAAAATGTGTCTAATGACACAATGAAATTATTTTGAAGGAGCCTCTCAGAGGAACTGGCTTGAGGATAGTGATGGGAAGTGTGTGTCAGTCAGAACTGGCCATCTACCAACAGAAATAACATCTTCCAGCTTCTCTCCTGCCCCATCACACTTACAGGCTGGGGTTGGAAGGTGGGGTGGAGGGAGGAGGAGAAAAGGGAGTTAGGAATTCAGTGGCAAAAGTTGAAGAAATTATGAGGATACTGACATTTAAGTATTTCTTTTTTGCAGTGCCTTATAATTTTTAAATGTCAGGGAGAATTGGAATGGCTATAAAGTCAGAGATCTTAGCACAGAGTTAGGTCAGTTTTATTTTACTAAGATTGGCTTGTTTGTTTCTAGCAAGTAAGCACTGCTCTCCAATGTGACCATTTGTTTTCCTCATCTGTAACTTCTCCATCATTAGTTGTTAAACAAAGGGCCACAATTTTAAAAATAAAGCAATAAAAACTAAAGCGGATTCACTTTATTGGCTATGGTATTTTTTGTCTATTAGGGCAATAAAACAGGAAAGAAGCTAACAAGTGTGATATGCCTAACATCCAATTAGATTTTATTATTGAGAATCTTATCAATAAGAGGCTTACGTGCACCTATCCAAAGACCCCAGGGTCATCTTTAAAGTAATGTCCATATTTAGGTTTCTATAGTAATGAATTAGGCTGTAAATAATGTTCTTTAAAGATAAAGTCAAAGGGGGAAAAACAATAAATCACTGTGATGGTTTGAAGCTGTTTGTACACCAGAAAACCATGTTCTTAAAGTTAATTTATCCCTGTGGTTGTAGACCCACTGTAAGTAGATATTTTGGTGAATAGGATCTTAAATTAAGATGTGAACCACCTTATTCAGGGTGGGTCTTAATCATCTCACTGGAGTCCATTATAAAAGAAAGAAATTCAGACAGAGACAGCAAGCCATGGAGGCGAGAAGCTGAAAGCAACGAAACCCAGAAGAGAAGGGCGAGATCAGCAGACACCACCATGTGCCTTGCCATGTGACAGAGGAGTCCAGGATCACTGGCAGCCAGTCTTTAGGGAGAAAGTATCATCTGATGATGCCTTGATTTAGACATTTTCCTCAGTCTTGAAACTGTAAGCTTAGAAGTTAAATTCCCACCATTAAAAGCCAACCCATTTTATGGTATCTGCTTGAGCAGCTTTAGCAAACTAGAACAATCACAGTTTGACTAAATTTATTAAAATCTACTAAAATCTATAATAAACATCAAATATCAAGGTACTTAGTATGTGACTAGCTGGTAGGAGGAGGAAATCCTGGTTGTACAATTGATTCTGCTCTTTAATATTTTTCTGTGATTTTTTACATACTCAAAGAATTTTGGAATGGTTTGTTCCCCATCCTTAAGGCTTGGCTCAAAAGCCACATTCTTAATGAAATCTTTCAATACTCCTCTAGGTGGGAGCAGTCTGTTCCTATTGTGATTTTCTGAAATACTTTATCTGCACTTCACATATATTGTTTATTACTTTCTACCTTGTGTTGTTATTATTTCTGTATAATTAGTATCTTCTCTATTTAAATGTTAGCTCCACGGAAGCATGACATTCATCTTAACTTTTATATTCACCACAATGCCTTACACAAAATAAGTACTCAAATTAATTTATTAAATTATTATATAAAATATATATGGGAAGCGGCTGTGGCTCAATCAGTAGGGCTCCCGTTTACCATATGGGAGGCCCCGGGTTTGGTTCCCGGGGCCTCCTGGTGAAGGCAAGCCCGCCCGCACGGCGTGGTTAGCTGACCCAGCGAGCACAAGCAGCAAGGGGGCGATAAATGAATAAATAAATAAAATCTTAAAAAAAAAAAAAAATATATATATATATATATATATATATATATAAATTATATATTTATTAAATATATGAATTAATGACTGACTGACTCCCCATTTGGGGTCCATCACTTTGGTGCTAACTCCTAATTATATATCTATGTAGACAATAACTAAATATACAAAGCAGTTTGAGAGATATGCCATGAACAATTAAAGTTTGAAATTTTAAAGTTGGGAGTGTTCTCAGAGATCATTCTCTTGCTATTTACCCTTATTTTACTCATGAAGTTACTGAAGCTAGATAGACTGAGTATTAAAAAAAAAGATGAACAGTATGACTGAGAACACATAGTGAAAGTTTTCTGGGACTGGAAGAAAATTTAGAGATTATTATATTCTGAATTGCAGATGGAACCAGGATTTGAACCAAATTTTCATGGCCTAGTGTCCTCTTTATTCTCCATATATATGTGAATAAGGGGCAGGCAGATGGAATGAGGCATTACTATGTTTATATAGAAATGCCAGCAAAAAATGCCCTAATAAAATACCTTTCAATTAAGAAAATCAAAACAATTATGAACTGGCAGTATGAAGATGCCAGTGGCTATATTTTATAGGTCATGATAGGTAGAAATGTCCATTTCATACTGTGTCCTTTATCCAAGAAGAGATGCAAGTTTAAACATTCAGCTTATATTTATCTAGTGATCCTGCTTTTCCTTTATATATTGGTGATTTGTTTTGTTTATTTTTTATTAGAAATACCTAAATGACTTTCCTCTCTAAACAACAACCAAAAAAATCAAACAGAAATGTAGTAGTGAGTACCTGGATAAACACTACTGAGTGTTTGGTATCCTTCCAAAACCTTTTTACATATATGTCTAAACATATCATGTGTACATATTTAAAATTTTAACCATATGTGTATAGTTCTATGACTGGCTTTTTTACTTCATGTTATGATTTCTATCTAACCACTCTCCTATTATTGACTGTTTTGTTTGTTTTCTTATTTTAAATTTTCTTTTATAGACCAATCTTCATATACTTGTGTGAATATTTCCTTATGATAATATGATCCTAGATATTGAATTTCTAGGTGTTTTAGTTTGCCAGGGCTGCTATGACAAACACCAAAGAATAGGTTGGATTAAACAACACCAATTTATTGTGTCACAAATCATGGTCTTTACCTCAATCACTTGGCAACCTGCCACCTTCTCTGGCTTCTTCTGATTTATGGCTTCTGGTTTTCATTGAGTGCATCTGAATTTCCTCCGTTTATAAGGACTTCAGCCATATTGGATTAAGGCCCAACTTGGTTCAATTTGGCCTCGACCAAATAAGATCTTCACACCCAGAGGAGCAGATTCAGGACTTAAATAAGTCAAGTGATTCATGCACCACACTGGGTATTTTAGAGTGGGTTTCCCAAAAGCATACTCTAAATAAAAATTACATTTAGGCAGTACATATTGGAGTGCTCATGAGAGCAGCACCTATGGATTGGAAGGCAAGAAAGCTGGATCAGGCAAAGTGAGAAGTTGGATTGAAAAGTCTCAGTTGATCCCTTAGGGAAAATTTAAGATAGGATGTGCCTTCAAGGTTGCCTTGAATGGGAATGAAGTGGTTGGGTCCTGCATTGATCAGTCTCTGGGTGGAGGCTGCCCAAGGAAGGAGGCAGGTCCAACCTTAGGCAAGGCAACTCTCTTCAGCTTGGATGATTCCTGAAAAGAGCTGAAAGCTGAGGGCTGTCAACCAGCAGCTCTCCCAGCATCCGGAGGAGTTGGGGGTAGGTGGGTAAGTACCATGTTCTTGAAGAAGAATCTGAGTAGTGAATCACTGCACTGCACTGCACTGGAAATGCACATTATAAAATTGATAAAAATTGCCAAATTACCACCCAAAAAGGTGTTAAAGTATATTAATGTAACAGTGTGTGAGAGGGCTTATTGCCCCACACCATTAACAACAGTGGGACCACCAATCTTTATAATATTTGACAACCTGAGTGACACAAATTCTCATTGTTGTTTTAATTTGCATTCATTTATTAGTGAGATTAATATCTTATATATTTAAAGGCCATGAATATTTCTTCTTCATTGCATTGCCTGTTTATGACCCATTTGCCATTTTCTATCTTTGTGCTTACTTTCAGACAGTAAAGATATGTTTCACATATCACAAATGTTTCATGTATTTTTCCTAGTTGGTAATTTCGTTTTTAATATTCCTTTTGTACCTTTCAGTGTTGTCTTTAATATAGTCAAATCTATTGATCTTTCCATAATAATTTCTGCTCTTTATGATAAGGATCTATCTTACTCAAGACTATAAAAATGTCTTCTATTATACATTGCTTCTAGTCCTTTATGGTAATATTTAATTCATTCTGAATTTATGTTTATGTATAACATGATACTAAAACCAAAGTTTGTGTTGAGGCACCAGTATACAATAGGTTCCATATTCTAAAGTATGTAAAAGGGCCAGAATATGATACCGCCATTAAATTTTTATATAGTCATGGTTGCAGGACTCTTAAACTTCTCAACTACGTTCAGGATGAGGATGAGGAGCTGAGGATTAAAGGAGAGGTTGCTCTATGGATATGGCTTTCAGAGTCTCATGAGTCTGCCAAGGAAATAATGGCATAGGTGAGTCTCCCTTCACTTTAAGGAAATCACTTAGAGAGTTTAATCTCTTTCTTCTGCAGTTCATAGTGGGTTGGTGACTGACACATGATGAAAAAATTAAAGGGTAATTACTAGCTAACTAGCTTCTTTGATGTTGGATTAAATTAAAACAACAATAAGAATTTTTGTCTATCAGGTTGCCAAATATTATAAGGATTAATAGTTCCCAATGCTGTTAATGGTGTATGGCAATAAACATGCTCACACACTGCTGGTGGAATTGTATATTCTAGCAACTCTTGTGATCTGTTATAAGCCTCTTCTTCCAGTACATCACTGAAGATTACATTTCCTCTAGTCAAATAATATTTTAAATGATTATATTACTATTGACAAAAAGTTAAGCTATATTAAATAAATCTTTTCCTGAACTTGCTGCTCAGGTTGTTTCTGCTATCCATTAATTGGGGGAGTATTTATAATAATTACTTACCTTGGTTTTTCTTGTGTTTTTTTCCTTTTCCTTTTGGTGCTTAGTCTGCAGTTGGACTTGTAAATGACTGAAGTGTGTTGCACTGGGTGTGGGAATCCAACACACTCAACACATTCAAAGTCTACACTCAACCCTGCAAGCTCTATAAACCAAGAAAAATTTGAGAGCAGCCACTTAGGGCACAGGTTTTTGTGACATTTTCAAAGCTTTTCTTTTTTTTCTCTGTAGCAAATGCTCCCCAAAGTTTCCTCTACTTGGCCTGATGTGTGTCTGTGTCAGGTCAGAGTTGAAATTTTCATTCTGAGGTAGATTAGCTGTTCTGAGAAGGATCAGGAATATTACAGAAATTCACTAGAGTGTCTGAAACTTTTTGTTTTGTTTTCATTCATTTTTTGTTGTGGTAACCCAAAGCTGCTTATTAAGTACTGGCCTAATTCTCTCTTTCCCCTATATCTCAGGTTAGGAGCCATCAATGTTTATATTACATAAAATCTAGAGACAAATGCTGCATCCTGTTGCCTGGGGTTCAACTCAATTTTATACATCCATTACCTCTCTCCTCTACCTTTTCTACCCTCCCAAATTTAGTTATAGCTATGATCGAGCCACTACTCTCTGCTAGAGGGTTTTCCTAGGCTTTGTTTGGGAAACATTTCCACCTACTTTAGTGGTTGTTCCCTCTTTTAAGCTGTTTTCCAGTAGTTGGCACTTTATATAATCAACCCGTTTGCTGGCAACTAATTGGTTTGTCATCTTTAATTGAATCTTTCTTATTTTTAGATTTACTTGGGCTTTTAAATAGAATTTGATGAATTGGGGAAGGGAGGGACATATGGACTCAAATTGCTATTTTATACTATTTTCAAGGCCTATGTGGGAAACCAAGACAAGAAAGGACAGATTTTTTTTTTTTTTTTTTTTTGAGGTACTGGGCCCAGGGATTGAACCTGAACCCCAGAACTTGTAGCCCTTGTAGCACTGGGAAGCCAGTGCTCAACCACTGAACCACTTTGACTCCCCAAAGACAGATTATTAGCAATCACTATAGTATAACTCATCTATTCTAACCATGAAGGACATGAGCCATGTGTACAATGCAAGAATCTTCAGCGAAGAGTAAAGCCAAAATGCTGTCATATTTAGTACACATTGTTTGTGTCACTCTGAAATGTTTATAATCCATATTTTAATGTTCATTAATATATATGATTAAAATTAATATTATCTGTTAAAGTTAAAGATAGAAGTTCAGTGGAAATGTTTATTAATTTTCTAGGATTGTGGCCAGAGTTCACAGTGATACTTAATTTCTTGGAGATTATATATAATCTGCAATGTTTCTTTCTGCCTACCTGTGTTGAATTTATAATCCTATTTTCTAGTCATATCAAGACTCAAGTCTTTATAAACTACAAAGGTATTTTAAACAAAGATGGTTAAAAATGAGTCTTAGAGTTTCATATTATAAGACCATTTTCTTTGAATGTGCTCCATTCTCCCCTCTTTGACACCTCGGCCCACACAACTAATACATCTGTTCTCTATAATTAAAATGGGAAAAAATATTGCTTGTAAAGCTTAGTCTTAATGAAAGCCAGGTACAAAATCTATAGTTCCCATAATGGGAGATAATCTGTAAAGTAGAATAAAATGATAAATTGATAAATGTATGGTATAATTATTTGTTCTCTGCTATCTACCTATTACCAGTGGCAAGAAAGTACAATAGAATTGCAAAGTCTCTGCTTAATAAAACGAGAAAAACTATTATTTACTGAAGTTGTGAGATCTTATAGTTTAAATAAAGAATTTAAAATTACAAATCCCCCTGGATGTTTTTACCCTTGACATACTTTAGTTTTTCTCGTCTCCTTGTAAGAATTACTAAAATCCTTCTGGATAATTTCTCCTGTTGTTTATCTTATAAGAGCCAAATTGTTTAAGGGATAAACATTTTTTATTAACATGTACTTTATTTTGTATTTGTCTATGGGTGTTTTGGTTTTACATTGTACAAATGAGAACAAAAGCAACTGTATTATGAGATAAAATTTGAACAACAAATATGTATTCCTTGGAGTAGAAGAAACAGAATTATGAGCTGCTAACCCTGGGAACTTTTCAAATGCTCTAATCTGTCTGAAATTATTTTGGTGCTGTTATTTAAAGTTTAGTTTTTTTGTTGTTGTAAGCCTCAGACTTGCATCCTCCACCAATGCTATCTCAATAGTTGTTAAGATTTCCCTTCATTCTGCCTTCAGTACAGTGCTACTGTACCTTTACATTGTTTTTTAAAGATTTATTTATTTATTGTCCCCCCCCCCCCATTATTTTGCACTCACTGTCTGCTCTCTGTGTGTTCTTCTGTGTCTGCTTGTCTTCTTTTTAGGTGGCACCGGGAATTGATCCTGGGACCTTCCAGTGTGGGAGAGAGGCGCTCAATCTCTTGCGCCACCTCAGCAACCTGGTCTGCTGTGTGTCTTATTGTCTCTCCTGTGTGTCTCTTTTTGTTGTGTCATCTTGCTGTGCCAGCTCTCTGTGCAGGCCAGCACTCCTGAGCAAGCCAGCACTCCTGCGCGTGCCAGCACTGCACCAGGGCCAGCATTTCACGTGGGCCAGCTTTCTGCTCAGGTCAGCTTGCCGTGCAGGCCAGCTTGCCTTTCACCAGGAGGCACCGGGAATCAAACCCTGGCCCTCCTATATGGTAGATGGTAACGCAATCACTTGAGCCACATCCGTTTCCCTGTACCATTCCATTTTGACTCAAATGAACTTTTTACATTTCTTCTCATAAAATAAATATTTCCTGAGAGAAGGGAGTAAGGAATGTGGGGATTGGGGAAATCAACCCAAATAGGCCATTATGCTCACATTTACTGATCATAAAGCTTGGTAAAAATACTCTATGCTTCACATCTTTGTTTATAAGTTTCATAATAAATGAAAAAGAAGCAATAATGCAGAGCTATATTTAGAAAACTACTCACACTCAAAGCATTTTCAAGATGTTTCCAACACAATATTAAAAAAATGAAAAATTGCAGTTATTTCATTGCTTGTATTTATCCATAGGCAGTATATAGGAATATAAAACCTAATGGCTACTCCTTATCAAAATGGGGAAATGCCTATGTATTTGATTTTAACTCTATTTAAAATAAGCTGTCATTGTGGTATTTGACATTAGTAGACTCTTTGCTTAAGCCACACTTTTTAAGACAAATTTTGAAACTCCAAGTTCTCCAAGAGTGTTCCTGGGGAGTATATAGAGACTAAGTTGAATCCACTATATCTCTCCAGTAATAAATACAGAATAATAAAAATAGCATTTATTGAATATCTACTAAATGTCAGACACTTTTCTCTACTTTTTGAACAATCTTTAACTACTCAAAGATATTTTGAGCCACTTTTATAGATGAAAAAATTCACTCAGAGAAATAGTGATGTCAAGATTTGAACACAGGGCTGATTCACTCAAAATGCTGCACTAATTCCAACTCATACATTTGTCTCTGAAATACTCAAAAGCTTGTACTGATTCTGTGACTTATAGTTGCCACACCACAAGCAAAGTTATACAAGAATGGGTCAGGAGCACAACTGAGGTGGATCAAAAAGTAGGGCTTTTCAGTCCCTTAAGGTGCAGTGCTCGTGAGAATTTTTAAGGAATTCTAATGTTTAAAAAAAGATGTTAGGGAAAGCTCATGAAAGTTACTGAAACATGGAGAGAAAGAAGTCAAAGGGTGCACTTGTTAGATTATGCACGTTCCCCGGTAACCAAGGATCAGATTATGCTTATGTTTGATCCAGACAATTTTAAAAAGGCAATTTAAAATTTTCCTTTTGCTCCACCCAAGAGGTTCAGCCAAGCAGTTACATGGAATAAATGAGGGAACACATGTATAAATAAATTTTTAACCCATTGCTCAAGAGATCACAATGATTCCCCATTGCCCACAGCAGAACCTCCCAACCAAGATGCCATGAAAATACTTCAGATAGGTTATAGATGTACTGAAATGCAAAGATATTGACTATTTGAGTTCTTCATGTAGTGTGGCTACCCTTTGGCCCAAGCTGGTTATCTTCCCTCTCCCCATCCACCCTGCCATGCATGGGAGCATATTGTGACCTTTACATTTCAGGAATTATCTTTGCCTAGCTGAGCTGGTCATTTCTTCTGCCACTCTTCATTTGGCATGGAAATATTAAGATAAGAGTATTTCTAGAACACAGCATGCCCTTTTAAACCCCTGTGTCTTTGATCAAGCTGACCTCTCTTTTTGACATGCTAACTCCCTAACATTTTCCTCCCAAACCCAGCTTGTCTACTTGGGTTCTTATCTCAAAGGCAACCATCTCAGATTCCTTCTGTAAATCCCCAGATAGACCAAAACAATCCTCCTAAGCTTCCATATATGTCAAACATATCTTTAATATAAAAGTAATAGTTATTTGAATTAAAATATCTTGTTTTCTGTTATTACTATATTATTGTACTTTAAACTTGTTCTATACAAAAATAATGTCCTCCCTTCCTAAGTTGGTGACTGGTCCATAGTAGAACCTCAGTAAAATTTATTCAATTAATTGCTTAATAACTGATATGTAAAATAAGGCTACATGCTCCCTGTGGCAGTTTGATGTAATTATGAATTCCAAAAATATAATTGAATCATGCTTGTAAACTGATCTGTTAATTTGGGCATGATTAGGTTAGGATTAGGGCATTGAGCCCCACCCCTTGGTGGGTGGGGAATCAAATATAAAAGGCAAGGCAAAGGACAGTTGAAGCAGTCTTTTGAGAAGACGTTTTGATGTTGGAAAGAAGGCCCCAGGAGAAGAGAAGCAAGCCGTTTGCCTGATCGTCTACAGCTGACCTTGTGGAGGAAACAGGAGCTAAGCCTGGAGGGAAACGCAGCCCCGGGAAGAGAGGAACCCCAGAAGCCTGAACCGTGGCAAACGCCGGCAGCTGCCTTGCTCTAACATGTGGCAATGGACTGTGGTGAGAGAAGAAACTTAACGCTTTATGGCCTGGTCTCTGTGGACTTCTACCCCAAATAAATACCCTTTATAAAGACCAACCCATTTTTGGTATTTTACATTAGCACCCCTTTGGCTGACTAATACACTCCTTTTTTTTCTTTTTAGCTTTTCTTTTGACAAAGAAATCCCATATACATCTCTCTAACTGAAATGATAAAAATACATTCTCAGGATTATATACTGTGATGTATCTAAAAAACAGTGCATCATAGTTTCAAGTTTCCATTTGACAGGAAAATTAAAGAATCAAACATATTTTCTTATGTATTACAAATCAAGCATTTTTCATTTTAAAATAGGAAAATATCAATGATGTATTCTTGAAATAAATTACAGTAATTATTCTTCGTTCCGTGATATTTTGTTTCAGTGCTCCTATAATTTAAGCATTTAGTGTAAAGTGACAACATGGATACAATGTTAGTAGACAGACTTTATTTTACTTTACTTGCTGTTCAGTAGAACCTACCAAAGAGAAACAAAGGGAGCTATGCCATTTTCAATGAATTGCCTCCAAAGGGGCTTTTGTATACTTTCAATTAGAGTGACTTGTTTTAGAATTCATGTTCAGGAAGTTCTGATACTGTGTTCTTTGTTTTTTTTTTTTGTTTTTTTTTTTTGAGCAAGTTAAAACTTGAATTTGCTTAAAATAACAGAATCAAAATGAAACATTGAGAATATAACTAAAAGTATTACCATTTGGGGGGTATACCAGATGCTTGTATTTCTAATAAAAATGTTTTCTTGAAATGTACTGGGAAAAACATGACACTTTTTAAATTAACAACTTTATTTCAAATTAAAAAAAAAAAAAGAACAGAAAAAGATAGCTTAGCAAGTTATGGAAACATTACTCCTAAAAAGTTCTATTTCAGGCACATTAATCTCATTTAATTCCAACTGTTAATTCAGTTGTTCCTTTAGTGTTCAGAAAGATACATAGATGAACACAGATTAGTTAAATGACATAGTCAAGATCTCCTTATTAATGAAAAAAATGAAGGCAAGAAAAAATGCTTAATTGTATTCATATCTCACAAAACCAAACCCCATATTTCTTTTAACCTTTAATACAGTACCAACTTTGCTTTTGCTAAAAAAATTACAATGTTATATTTTTCCCATGTATCATCACATTCTTAACAGCCTGTAGTAGAACATTTCTGTATTTATATTATTAATCACAATCCCCATCTACTTCCAAAATCATTGGTATACAGAACATGTCACTTTAAAAATTATTTCATTATAGTTAACGCTACAGAATTTATTACATTACATTCTACATAAACTTTTCCTTCCTTCACATTTCAAAGAATATCAATAGTGTAATATTATAAAATAAATTCCATAAAATTCAGAAAAGAAATTTTATACTGAAAGCTTATAAAAGTCTAGAAGTGTTTACTCAATGTGTGATTTGCATGAAATTAGAGAATAAGCACCCAGAGCCATCATGGGGTCAAAAGTGATCTAATTTTGTTTTGCCATAAATGGTGACAGGATAAGTATCCTTGAAACTGCATCTTTTTTTCCCCTTAGTCATGAGTATTTAGAATTTTAGGTAAAATAATATGCAAAATTAAAAATTTTTGATAAATGTTCCCATATTATTCTACAGAAAGTCTTTATAAGTTTTTGCTACTATCAGCAATATATGAGTGTTTTTCTATATCCTTATGAAATTATATTTTGATATTTTGAAGACTCCCTACCTCTTTGATCAATGAAAAAAAAGACCTTATTTAATTTGTACTTTTTATGTGTGATGAAGCAAATGTTATCAGCCATTTGTTTCTGTGTGTGTGTGTGAACATCTAAGACTTTTCACCATGTGGAAAATCTGGAATGTTAATCTTTCTTTTATGGATTTCAAAAGATTTTGTATATAGTAAAAACATTAGCTTTTGCCTTTCATGAATTTCAAATTCAATTTTCCTCTTTATTTCTTTTCAATCTTAATTTTATTTATTCCTGACATAAAAATTTTCAAAATTAAATATCAAATCATTGTTTTCTGGGTTTCATTTCCTGTGTAAAAACACTTTCCACATGACAAGATAAAGCTGTTTTTCACCTTTAATTCCTTGGAGTTTGTTTAACCTCACCCGGACGTGGAGAACAGTGTGGGTGATTATCTTCTTTATGTGCCTCAGTGTTGCTCATGAAGAAGCCCATGATACTGCTTTCCAGTCACATGAGGCTTTATGCTTGATGATATTTAAAGTTCCTTCCATCAAAACACTCTGATTTTATGATTCTGTGTTGTGACATTATTTCAACCAGCATAAACCTTCCCAAGTTACTAAATGCATTGGGTGTTAGTTCAGACTCCATATAGGTTTTCATGAAAGTTCCTTTTGTGGTCATCTCTTCTAATATGAGATCATAAGAACTCAAAGATTGACTGTACTTCTGCTACAGAATAGAAAAAATACCAACCAATCTTGGTGCTTTTGACAGATGGCAATTCTCTTCCCACTGCTCCTTCATACAGAGACAGCAGAGTACCACCAGAATGCTGCTTAATAAGCTTTTGACCTAAAAAATTGTTTTCTTCTGTCCTACCATGTCGGTTCTGGTAGTCTTATTTTATTTTTGTGTCATGATTTCCCACCCCCTTTGATGTTCACCTTGCCTCTATTTGTTCTCATGATTATTTTACGTGAATCATAGACACAGAGACTATGGGGAAAATGACAGGTCATTGTATTCAGACCTTTTTACCTAGTGCATGTTATTGCCAGACACTTATATTATTCCCTTTAGAATTATATTTAATCTCTTTCTGAATGTCTTATTGATGTTTCCTCAATGACCTCTTTGAGTGGCTATTCCATTGTTAAATTGCTCTTGCCTTTAGGACACTTTTCTTATAAGTAATTTAAACATGCCCTTCTTATTTCTTATAAAACATCCTATGTCAACCCTGAATGTTTCTCCACTCTACTATATGTTATTTCTTTCACTGCACTGAAATACCACATATCATGGGAGGCAAGCTCTCCATGTAGGCTATTCAGAAGAAACCTAATAGATTTATATTATTTCTTCATCGATATCATAGACACCTAAATACTCTATAAAATTTTTTCCAGCTATATTTTTTGATCCAATGATTTCTACATTTGATTGTGAACTTCTAAATTAGACTCTGTCCCAGAGTTTGTTTTGCTTCCTAACTTTAAATCTTTTTTTTTTTTTTTTTTTTATTATGGGTAAAAATCAAAATTCTCACAATACATACAAACATTTGCAAAATGATATGTAAATATATATGCATATATGTGTATTTGCTTACAAAAATGTTGTTTATATATATATATACACATATATTTTAAGAGGTGCTTAGATTACCCAAAATATTACACGGAACCCACTGGGATTCCCATGTTTCCCACCTCCCACACTTCCCATCACATCCCACACAAACATCTCCCACAGTGTGGCCCACCACCCTCAATGAACTTACACATCCTGGAGCCTTGCCACCAACCATAGACTACAGTTCACACTGTAGAACACACTCTCTCCCACTCAGTTCTGAGTGGTGTGTGCTGATTTAAAATGGCCTACATCCGTTGCCACAACAGTACTCAGGACAACCTCCAACTCCCAAAGAAGCCACTGTATTTCAACTGCTCGTCCCCTCCCCTCCCTACCCCAAAAGTGTCAAGTGGCCACTGGCTCCACCTCATTGTTATAATTTCTTGCATTGCTAGAATCACCATATGTGAACAAGAGAATACCATCAAGTCCACTCTAGTCCATAGTTCTTCCCCCAATCCTGAGGGGACTGGGATGGTGATGTCCACTCCAACTCCAAGTGAGAGAGGGCTTATATCCCATGGATATGGTGGGTGCGATGATCCTGCCTGCAGATGCAGGCCCTCTCCATTCCCTGGGATGGCCATTTCCCAGCATTGTCTCCTCACCAGGTGACTTGGATGAGTCCATTGAGTTGTAGGATAGGAGTTGCAGCTCCACCTAGATTTCATGCACACCTGGCACATAGGTAGGCGGGAGGCTCCAGTCTCTGGAAGTATACCTAAAAACTCCAGCATCGCATATAGGTTTGAATAGAAGGGACTGGTGAACCATGTGCAGGGAGGACTTATTTGAGTCTAATTCTGTCACTCTCAGGAGCACAGATTCCAAAATAGAACCCACTGATAAGGCATCAGTCTCTGGGGCTATCCCCCCTTATATAGGACCAGGGTGTCTCCGGAGCTCTCAGGAACCCCACTGAGTGGGGTGATAGGCACTTAGATTGAACTTTAAATCTTGTGTGCTTAAATCTACTATTTTAACTTTCAATATCTAGAACTATAAATTGTACTTTATAGAGTTAATAATACCTGCTTTTATTGTTTTTATTTATTTCCTAAAAGTTATTTTCTTTTATTTATTTCCTAAAAAGTAACATGTTTTACACACTCTTTTTGAAACAACTTGGAAAGTGAAATGTGTAATTAATAAACTCAAGGAATATTTTCATTGTCATTTTATTTTATTTTATTTATTTATTTTTTTTTTTAAGATTTTATTTATTTATTCATTTATCCCCCTCTTGCTGCTTGTGCTCGCTGGGTCAGCTAACCACGCCATGCGGGGGAGCTTGCCTTCACCAGGAGGCCCCAGGAACCGAACCCAGGGCCTCCCATATGGTAAACGGGAGCCCTACTGATTGAGCCACAGCCGCTTCCCTTCATTGTCATTTTAAATGTTTGTTTTAAAACTGATTAGGTAATATTGCCCGTCAATAGTAGTGATGTGATTGGGTTTTCATGCTGCTTACACCTAGTAAGGCCTAGACTTACAAGAGATATTTTAGCAGTAGTGTGAACTGAAGGACATTTTTCAGTGTGCTCTTTAAGTAGCACTCCAAGATGTTTTATGGAACAAAGTAAAAAACTCTATCTAGGAAACTGGCATGGTCCCTAACTCCACATCAGGTAAAGTATGCAGGAACGCTTAGTTCTATCTTTTGCTTGCCTTAGTGATTTGGAGCTGCCACAAAGATACTATCTACCTATATCTTCCATCTAACAACCATTCCGTCTCACATTTCCTTGAAAGTTCAGATTCTTGAAAAACTATTGAACTGTTAGTGTTTACATATCCCCTCTTTCCAGTCATTCCTTTTCTCCATAAAATGAGTCCCCCCACTTCTATAACCTAACCTATATCTCCACTGCTTCAAACTGTCCTCAACGATGTGGCTTCTTTATGTTTTAAATCCAATGAATGAATCTCAGCCCTTATCTTACATGACCTATTTGATCACCTATATCTATACACTGAAAAGTATGGATATCAACATTGCTGTCATAAACTACAAAGTATGTAACTCTCAATGAGTGTGGAAAATAATGCTACTATCCTTTATAGGACATGGATATGGAGTTAGTAGAAGGCAGATAGTATTCTACTGTGCAGAAGAGGGTAAGGAGGGATTATAGTGGGGTACAGGACAGAAAGAAGAAGCATAAATGAATCTGTTATCACATATCAAAGCCCAAAAGAATATTTGGGAAAGTAAAACATAACAACAACTAAGAAATATAGTTTTGAGGCAGATGTTTTAAGTAGAATTTCTTTTTTTGTCTGTATAATCACATGCAGCCCAAACATGCTATCTCAGAATCACAGATGGCCCTTAGTGAATGATAATCTCTTGATAGATCTCAGGCATCTATGTAATATTTGTGCCAAGGTACACCTAATAAAAACAAACAAACAAAACTTAAAACATCTCCCCCAGGAGGCATTATATTTTGAGTTGGAAGTGAGAGAGGGAGATGGATGTTTGTCAAGAAGTAGGGGAAGGGTGTATTGTGCTGTTGTCATATTCTTTCTATCTTGTGCTTCTCTTATCAGGATAGAAATTTCCCTCCACAGAACCTCCCCGCATCCTGTACTTGGAAACAAAATTAAGTAAAAGAACAGTTAATTGACATCACAGATCCCCTATACTTCTCCCTCCATCATCAACTAAGAATCCTGGATTCCCATCCCCCACTTGGATTCCTGTCCCCATGGCCAATCACTGCCTAAACACTACCTAATTATTTATAATCATCCAACATATTTCCCCTCTGCAGTCTTTGAAGTCTGAGGGCTATCCTGACATGCTCTGCACTCAGCTCCCTACAGAGTAGAGGTGACACAGCTTCTCCAGAGTTGAATCCTTTACTCAAGGAAGGCTGTTTCAATATTACAATTACAATGTCTCAACTGATAGGTTGAAAAAAACATGGCAGTGCTATGTGCATTGGTTATATGGAAAATACTTTGTGGCACTGGATAAGGGACTTGGCTCCAGGAAGGTCTGTAGAAACATCCACAGTCTCCCCTTGTCAGGTTTGCTACTGTGTATGCTTTCTGGATTTTCCTGTCAGAACCAGTGGACAGATGGAGAGATATCTCGGGCAACTTCACTAAGTTTTACCTGGTCTTTCATTCTTTGGGGAAAAGTCTGAACTGAGCAACACCCACTCCTGCCATCCCCCTCCCAAGCTCCATGGCCAAGAAAGACTGCATTTACTCTGTTGAGCTGCTATGTTCCCCTTTTCTTAACTGATTATAGAAAACAATTTCAGAGGTGACTCAAAAGGCCATCATGCACTCCCTTCCCACTCTATGGAAGTCATTCTCATTGCAGCCTTTTCTCCTAAACTTTTGTGACAATAAATAATAACTTTTATTATTAAAGTTATTATTTATTATAACTTTTATTTTATAAATAATAATTTTTTCTTACAAAATATTGGGGTTCTTGAGACAAACTTTTTGTCATTAGAAGTTTTTTTCAGTCAATTTTCAATGTATGTAGTCAGTCAATTGCAGTCAGTTGTTACAAAGATGAATATTGGGGTGTAGTCAGCTAATTACAGAAAGTGGTCAAGTATAGTTAAGAGTGACTTCTTAATCATTAGGGAAATGTTTCTAGAATTCAACAAATCCAAGATTTTGTACCTACTAGTGAGTAATAGGAAACAAAACACAATAGTTAGATAACTCACAAGATGATTTTTACAGCAACTGCAATGAACAGCTGTAGGTTCTTTCTTTGGGTAACATATGTTTCTGTGTTTTTGAGCTGATGACCTGCTTTGTACTTCTCAAATAGCAGCAAAACAAAATTCTCTTCAAAATGAAGAAATTTTAAACATGTCAAATCATATTTGGAGTGCCCTCTAAGGCAGAGGAATTCAGTTTTTAAGAGAGAATAGAAATAAGCAAAATGACCCAGACAGAAAACTTACCTTAAAAGAGAAAATAGCTGGGAGTGGAAAGCCGATTCTTCAGAGGACAAAGTTAGGAAGATAATTGGTTTAGAAGAAAAACTTCTACCTGAAGTAGAGAAAAGGCAGGTTGATAACCCTTGTGGAACTCTGAAGGAAGAGAACCAGTTCTGGTTTCATAATCATGGAGGCTGGGATGGCCTCCAGTATTAGACACTTTTGTGTGGAAGTTAAAGGATAGGAGAAAAGGAAGTCATTGTTCACTTGGAAAGGAGCAAAAATGTCTTAAGGCCAAAGAAAATTCAATGTTGGGATTGAAACTAAGAGGAAATAAAAAATAAATGAAACATTAGAGATGGAAAACCAAAAATAAATAAATTTTAAAGGCATTACAGAAGGAAGGAGAATATATCCCCCAAATTATAGAATTTATTCACAATTATGCTGTTTCAATTAAAACTAAGTGTATCATTTCAAGGTGAATGAAGCAATGATAGTTCTTCTACTATCTACCCACCAGTCTATAGGTACGTATTGAAAATACATATTAAACATGGTGCCTCCATAGACTACTCAGTATTGTGTGAAATGGCCAAGCAATGAAGTTCTTGAACTACTAGAATTGGTAGGGTAGGGATTGTGTGTGTGGATATGTTATCCTGGGAGTGGAATGGTCCCTACATTTTTCTGTAATTCTGGTAATCTTTTTGTTTGGGCCACATCTGGAATTTATTTCTGATTATATATTTACAATTGGAGAGCAAGGGCTTTTTAACTTTATTTTGATGGTCTTATGCAAAGAAACTATCCCAATGTAGGAAAATTTTGGATAAAAGTAGTATAGCCATTTGGAAGAGAATCAGTAGAAAATGAATGATTCAATAGAAAAATACAGACTAGACTCTCACATAACATACTTCCTATCCATATAAAGACTTTCTTTAAAAAATCCTGGGTGAGGGAAATTTTAAATTTCAATAATGTCATGCAGCTGAGATGCCAGTCTGTAGAGAAGATTCGGGAGTAGAGCACTCCCTGCCGTGGAGGCCGGTGCCCTTCCTCCACCGGCGGCACCAGCCCCTTTGGGAGATATTCTGTGGCTGGAACTGGAAGCTCCATTTCCAAAAACAAGGTAGGAAGAGACAGTTGGGCACCAACTTCAGCTACTGATTAGTAAATATGGCTGGCTAAAGTTTGAACATGTCCAAGTCTGAAAGTGGCTGGTACCGCCATTTTGACACTGCTCACGGCATGAGGGGAAGCCAGGCTGACTGAAAATTACAGTGCTGGGAGGAACTGGCTTCTTTTCACCCAGATCAGACTGCAGCCCTTGCCTAGACTTTAGCCTCACCTCTGGCAGGGAGAAAGTTGACAAGACCTGCTCCAGCCTCTCTGGGTAACTCCAGGTACATTCAGCTGGCACAGACTGAATAGTTGGACACCTGGGGCTCCATCCCTGCACCCCAATAAAATAGGTGAGGAGCTGTGTTTCCTCAGCCTTTCTGGGTAACTGCAGGTATATTTGGCTGGCATAGACTGAATAGTCAGAAGTCTACCTGGGTAACTGAGGTCATTTTAGACCCACATGGCATAGATTGCTGCCCACACCTGCAGCTCCATCTCCACCCCAGGCAGGGGAGGAAGGGACATGAAGCTTCATCAGTCTTTCCGGGCAACTACAGATGGTCTTGGCCTGCACAGCTTGGATTACTACACATGAGGGTGGCTCTGTCCTTACCCCTGGCAAAAGAGAAAGGTGAGAGAAGCTTCATTAGCCCCTGGGGCAATGCAGACAGCTTGAGCCTCCACAGCTTACAGCACCAAATACATCTCCGCTCCTACTACACAACCAGCAAGGGAGAAAAGGGCAAGAAAGCCCAAACTAAAGAGAGAAACTGCACACAGAATAAATACGTCTAGTAAGCTGGATGCCAAGACACCAACAAAAAATTAAAATCCATACCAAGAAACAGGAAGATATGACCCAGTTAATGAACAAGATACGCCTCCAAATGACATAAAGGAGTTGAGACAACTAATCATAGATTTTCAAACAAATCTCAATAAGGTGGCTAAAGAGATTAAGAATATTAAGAAGACATTGGATGAGCACAAAGAAGAATTTAAAAGTATACATAGGAAAATAGCAGATCTTGTGGGAATGAAAGATGCAATAAATGAAATTAAAAATACACTGGAGTCATGGGAAGTGGTTCAAGCAATTGGGCTCCTGCCTATCACATGAAGGGTCTGTGATTCGGTTCCTGGTGTCTCCTAAAGAAGAGACCGAGTTGGTGCGACGGGCAGGCGTGGCAAGCTGATGCAACAAGATGACACAAAAAGAGACACAAGAAGAAAAACATAATGAGAGACATAACAAAAGCAGGGAATGGAGGTGGCTCAAGCAATTAAGCACCTCCCTTCCACATCGGAGGTCCTGGGCTTAGTTCCCAGTGCCTCCTAAAGAAACAAGGAAAGATGAACAGACCCAGCAAGTGCAAACTATGAGGAGGTGGGGAGATATAAAAAAAAAATCTTCAGGAAATATATATACTGAAGTCATACAGCAGCAGATTTGAGGAAGCAAAAGAAAGGATTGGTGAGCTTGAAGACATGGCCTCTGAAAGCAAACATACAAAAGAACAGATGAAGAAAAGAATGGAAAAAATTGAACAAGGTCTCAGGGAACTAAACAACAGCAAGAGACATGCAAACATATGTGTCATGGGTGTCCCAGAAAGCAAAGAACAGGGAAAAGGGGCAGAAGGAATATTTGAAGAAATAGTGGTAGAAAATTTTTCAATCCTATTTAAGGACAGATATCTATGTCCAAGAAACACAACATACTCCATCTGAATAGACCAGCTCCAAGATACACACTAATCAGAATGTCAAATGCCAAAGACAAAGAATTCTGAGAGCAACAAGAGAAAAGCAAAGGATAACATATAAGGGATACCCAATAAGATTAAGTGCCAATTTCTCATCAGAAACCATGGAAGCAAGAAGGCATATCTTAAATATGATATATTTAAGAAACTGCAAGAGAAAAACTTCCAGCCAATAATCTTATATCTGGCAAGATTGTCTTTCAAAAATGAGGGTGAGTTGAGAATATTCACTGGTAAACAGAAACTGAGAGAGTTTGTAACAAAGAGACCGGCCTTGCAGGAAATACTAAAAGGTACGCTACAATCTGAAAAGAAAAGAGAGGAAAGAGGCTTGCAAGAGAGTCTAGAAATGAAGATTATATCAGCAAAAGTAACTAAAAGTGTCAAAAGAGTGGTGAAAATAATATATGACAGCTAAAACTCAAAGGTCAAAATGGGTGAAATAAGAACTGCCTTTACAGTAATAACATTGAATGTTAATGGGTTAAACTCCCTAATCAAAAGACAAAGACTGGTGGAATAGATAACAAAATATGAGCCATCTATATGCTGTCTCCATGAGACTCACCTTAGACCCAAGAATACCAATAGATCAAAAGTGAATGGCTGGAAAAAAATTTCCAGGCATGCAGTAACCAAAAAAAAAAAAAAAAAAAAAATTGGAGTAGCTATACTTATATCAGGTGAAATAGACTTTAAAAGACACTAGTAATGCACACTCTGAAGAGGAAGTCAGGAAAAAAAATCCAATTACAATAGCGACTAAAAAAAACAAATATTTAGGAATAAACTTAACCAAGGATTTAAAGCACTTGTATTCAGAAAACTACAATGGATTGTTAAATCAAAAAAGATCTAAATTTTAGGAAGAACATTCCATGTTCATGGATTGGAAGTCTAAATATCATTAAGATGTCAATTCTACCCAAACTGATATATCGATTCAATGTAGTCCCAATAAAAATTCCACCAGCATTTTTTAAACAAATGGAAAACACAATTATCATATTTATCTGGAAGGGTAAGTGGTCCCAAATAGCCAGAAACATCTTAGAAAGAAAAAGCAAAGTTGGAAGACTTTCACTTCTGGACTTTAAACCATATTACCCAGGTACAGTGGTAAAAACAGGATGGTACTGCACAAAGGTTGACACATAGACCAATGGAACTGAATTAATGGTTCAGAAACAGACCCTCACATCTTTGGTTAAGTGATTTTTGACAAGCCTGTAAAACCCACCCAGCTTGGACAGAAAAGTCCATTCTACAAATGGTGCTGGGAGACCTAGATATCCATAGCTCAAAGAAAAATAGAGGACCCCCATCTCACACCTTTTACAAAAATTAACTCAAAATGGATCAAAGACCTAAATATAAAGTAAGAACTATAAAGTTTCTAGAAGAAAATGTAGGAAAACATCTTCAAGACCTGGTGGTAGGTGATAGATTCTTAAAGGAGATAAAAGGAGGGCTGAGTAGGACTTAATGTATGTAGAAGTTTTAATTAACTTTACTCTAAAAGTGTAGAAATGGATAGAGTTTATGATAGGACACTATAGTGTGTAACAACTGGTTTATAAATGGAAATGTGGTTAGAAAGGGTAGTCTAGGGATGTAAATGTCAATTGAAAGATAGCTAGAGAATAATCTAAGGACTGAATAACACAGTGAACCCAGAGGTGGATGAGAATTGTGGTTGATGGTACAGATGCAAGAGTGTCCTTCTGTGAGCTAGAGCAGATGTACATCACTACTGCAGCATGGTTGGAATGTGGAGAAGCATGGGGAAAATACAACTGGAGTGACCTATGGATGCGGTTAATAGCAATACTGTAGTGTTCATGCATCTATGCCAAAGATGTACTGTGTTCCTAATGGGGGAGTATGAAAAACAGTGTACCAAATGTACACAATGGACCATGGTTGGTGGTAATAGTCTGATGATATTATCTCATAATCTGTAAAAAATGTTCCACCACAGTGTGGTATGTTGATGAAGGGGTGTTTTATGGGAATTTTACATGTTTGCATTATTGTTTTGTAAGTTCACAACTTCTGTAATAAAAATACATTAAAAAAAATAATAGGGTGGGTTGGGGGAGAAATACACCAAATGTAAGGTATGGACTATAGTTAGTAGTAAGTTTTGACGATATTCTTTCATAATTTGTAACAAATATCTCACAACAATGCAAGGTGTTGGTGGTGGTTTGATGTATGTGACCCTGTATGATGTTATGCATGTATGTTTTGTAAGTTCACAACTGTTACTTACTGTTTATGTATGTTCACTTATTGTTTATGTATGTTCATGTATCAATGATAAAAAAATAGGGTGAGTTGGGGGAAAAATACACCAAATGTAAGATACTTTGGTTAGTAGTTATATTTTGAGGATGCTCATTCATCATTTGTTAAAAATGTTTCAGAACAATGCAAGGTATTGCTGGTGGGGTGAGGTTTGAGACCCCTGTATGATGTTATGCATGTTTATTTTGTAAGTTCACAACTTTTACTATACACTTATTGTTTATGTATGTTTATGTATGAGTGATAGACTCAATGCATTTTTAAATGAAAAACAAACAAACAAACAAAAAACCCAAAGCCAAAACAACAACAACAAAAAACCATACAGCTAGTAAATGGCAAAGCTATAGTTTGGATTCTGATAGTGTGGCTCTAAGGTAAACATGTATAATTGTATACTACAATGACTTTGAAAACTATATCTTCTAGGTCCCTAAATAGCTCACTATCTGTGAAAGGGAGTATAACCCAAAGATAAATCCACATAAACCATAAACAAGAAAGTACTACTTTCTACCTTGATATCAAACCTATATTTCTTTCAAAGGTAATCAGATCAGCCATATACTCAGGCGAACGGGCACACACTTCTCTGAACAGTCTTTCTCACTTGACAATCACCATACTAGGCAGCTTTTGCTGTAATAAAATTAAAATCTCTCTAAATCAAATTAAAACATATTTATGTTATTTAGTGGGTATACCTATTAAACCAAAAATAGCTACAGTTAGCATAGGTTAATTAATGCCCAATGTGTACAATGAAAGTGATGGTACAATTACTACAGGAAGGTAGGTACAAATTCCTAGGTTACCAGTGCTTGGGCCCAGGTTAGTGGGAGTATAACCTACTCATGGGACTGTAGGATATTTTTACAGTTTACAAACAGCTACTACCCCAATTGTCCTTTGTCAGCCATACTTGAGTACATAATCAATCTTTCTTTTCCAGTTTATTGGGCTAAAAGACACCACTTTATCCAACCTAAGCCAATCAGATTTTTCTTTCCAGTTAATTCATAATTGGTACTAATATATTCTTGTTCAGTTGGGAGGAACTGGACACTTAGAAGTACGGACTGGCCCTCTTCAAACCACTACCGTGACTGAGATGCAGACAAAGCCACTCCACAGAGAAAACCTGCCAGCAGGTTTCCCTGTTCATGGAGTATAGCTGCATATTTTTCCCCTTGGGGTCTATAGTATGCCTGTGCGTCCTTTATAATGTTTTGGCTTTTTCTGTTTGTTTATATCTTATTCAACTTGAGTTCATTTCTGTTAATTGCAACCCACAGAGTCCTAATTAATACAGAGATATAGTCCCAATCTTGTGTTGATTTTATTTTAAAAATATCTTGTTGTTTGTCCCCATTCAGAGTTATAAATAAAAATTGTTATGATACCTTAAGTATATAATCAACAAGGGCCAGAGTATTCAGTTTCATAGGTTTCATCTAAGACCAGGAATATATCTCAGTGTGATGAGATATAAAACTGGTTATTTCTGAAGGTCATGGTTATATGTCAAGGTGAATAACAGCAAATGTGTCTTTACCAAATAATTGTATAATTCCATGTTCTCCTTTTAAAGATTGAGCTCATCTTATTTTTTGTTTCTTCAAGTCATTAGTATTTTCTTCTTTATAGAAACTTTCAATAATGAATATTTGCTTTTTTAGAGCTTGGGGGTTTTTAAAAGTTCAATTTAGTTGTGAAGTCAAGGTCTTAAAATCTCTTATGGTCAATGTTTTTTTGCTTTATTTTAATCTCATTTACTGGATTACTTATAGCCTAAACTGCAGTTTGATATTTTGTGTGTATGTATGTGTATGCATGCATTTGTGCATGTACATGTGATGTAATGCTAACTATCTAAAATAAATTATCATATGGAAAGCAAGTAGCAGATGTCAACCATTATTAACTCAGTAAATAGAATTTCATAAGTTAATCAGTTATAATCCATATATATATATGTATATATATATATATATATATATATATATATATATATATATAGTTATTTGGGGGACTCAAATTCTCTCCATGTAATTTGAGTAATTTCTGGGGTATGAGATATTTCCTCTAATAATGATAACATTTTGGTCAACCTGATTCTGTTGTTTTCTATACATTAGAAGTATGCAATTTTAGGAGACACTGGAAAAAACAATATTAAAAAAAAAAAATGTTATGCTTTAATTTTTCCAAGGCATGGCAATGCACTTTAGTGATAAAAATTGGAATAGGAGTCTGAATTCTCTTGAAATTTTATGTTGCGTGAGTAGTTTTAAAGGTTGGATTATTATCCTTATATCTTCTGAAAAGATAATAAAATAAAATTACAGGAAAAACAAAACAAAACATAGATTTGATTCTTCCAGGAAGAACTAACAATATTTGCATATAATCACAGTTCCCATTGTTTTTTCTTTCTTTAAGCAGATATTTAAATTTGGGGCTATATTTACTATTTAAAGTAACATAATAAAAAAATAGAAACAGTAGGAATCCTCAAGCCACATCTCTTTACATCTCTAATACATAAATATTGTGTCCTCACATGACATTAGTATAACCCACAGGGGAAAATGTAATTTTATGATAACTGATTGCAATTTTCTTGGAGCAAGCTGAGCTGGGAGAACCTTATACAGGAATTAGAGTATACTTAAACTTGAAAGCTTAAGGGGAATACAAAATAAAGCAATCATTATACAATAAATGTTTTACTTGTGGGACATGCTTTTTTTATCACCGATTTTAATTTTCTGTGTGAGATGTCTCATACATAAAAAGTATATAAAATGTATAGGTACACTTCAATTGCCTTTATTTATTTTTTAATTACATGTGTTTGCCCTGCGATGATATGTATCATTTTTTAATTTTTTAAATAGATCAATTTTATTGATACATATTAATAAAACATAAATCAACACAAAGTATACAGTCAATGGTATCTGGTATAATAGTTGTACATTCATCACTTCAATCATTATTAGAGCATTTTCATTATTTCAATAATAAAAGAAAACAAAAATCAGACAAACATACAAAAATTCATCACCTCTCAATCTCTCTATGCTTCCCCTGCTGTACATAGCTGCTATTTCTGGCTATTTTTGCTTATTTATTTATTTATTTATTTTAAAGCAGTTTTATTGAGATATATTCACATATCATACAATCTATCCAATTTTTAAAAATTATTTTTGAACTTTATATACATGAAATCATGCTGTCTATGTCCTTTAGTGAATTACCTTTTTTCACTCAACATTGTTTTGGTTTTTTTTTTGAGTTATCCATTCATGGATCATTAATTTTCACTACAAAATACCATTCCAGTTTTAAAGATATACATTGTTTAATCCATTATAGCCTTATTAATTAACATCTGGTTATTTCCAGGCAGGTTTTTGCTTGTTTTCTTTTTCATTTATGATTTTGTTTGCTATTACTGTATTGCTATTGTATCTGTCTCCATGTGTTATATATATTGTTACTCTAAGCTATATATTAGGATTGAAATTGCTAGATCAAAAAAATACGTGTGCATTCACATTTATTAGGTAATGCAAGATGATTGTTCTATTTAGTAGTTTCATCAGTATATGAGTTTCTTTACTCTAAATCAGAGTAAGTGTTGAGTATTTACTGATGTTTTATTATCAGTCTGATGGGTATGCATCAGATAGAGTGTATCATTATAGTTTAATTTGCCTTTCTCTCATCACTAATGAGTTTGAATAACTTTTTAATATATTGATGTGCTATTTTTTTTAACTAATATTCTTTAATATTCTTTTTGTGTATTTTGCCTAATTTTTCTATTAAAGTTTTGGTCTTTTTATTATTGATTTGTAGGAATTCTTTGTATATTACAAATGCTAGTCTTTTGTCATGTGTGTGTTTGGCAATTCTTCTTCCAGTCCCAGTTATATAGTCTGTATTATCTGTCTCTCATGATATAATTTAATGAATATACATTTTCAATTTTAGTAAGGGCAAATTTATTTTTATTCCTATATGTTTTATGCTTTCGTGTCTCATTTAAGAAATGTTGCCTTCTCCTGACATCATGCTAATAGTTTCTTCTAAAATATAAAAATTTGGCTAACATGTTATATATCTAATCCTTCTGGTATTGATTTTGTGTATGGTTAAAAATAACATTCATTTATTTTATTTCTATTTATTTCTGTAGGATAACCAATTGCAACTAAACTATTTGCTAAATAGTTCATCCTCTCCTTACCCATCTCATGACCCATGACCCAGCTCCTTTATATCTTAAGTCTCCATGAGACTCTTTCAATTGTTCTGTTTATTCATTTTTTTTTTTTTTTTTGCTATGCAAAGGCAGCTTTGTTTAATCAAATGAGTTTGTGGTTATCAACTTTATTGTTCTGTTTATTCTTGTACCCAGTGTGACACTAACTTAAATGTTAAATTTCTAATTAGTGTTGGTGTTTACTAGGAAAGTCCCTCAATTTACTATTCTTTATGATTATCTTGGTTATTTTTGTCCTGATATTTATCTATCTATCTATCTATCTATCTATCTATCTATCTATCTATCTAT
>JAKSZT010053928.1:15932836-16087055 GCA_026826555.1 Tolypeutes matacus
TATCTATCTATCTATCTATCTATCTATCTATCTATCTATCTATCTATCTACCTATCTATCAGTTTAACAACTTCCATTAAAAGCAAACAAGAAAACAAACCTGCTGTGATTTTGGTTGGAATTGCATTGAATTTATAGATCAATTTTTTAAAGAATTCATGTTTTCTAAAAATTCATTCTCTAAATCAATTTTTCAAGAGTTAATATTTTTTAAAATTATTTTGTCTATCCATGTACATTTTATGCTTCTTCATTTAGTTAGCTCTTTAATGTCTTTCAATAATATTTTATAATTTTCTACCTAAAAGTCTTGCACATCTTCATAGTTCATTATTTTTTCAATGCTTTTATAAATTTATTTATATCTTGACATTTTTCTAAGTCATTTTGTTATATAGGTTTGTACTTTTATACCTTTGTATATATATTGAAGTTTATTTATCTTTCACCCTATATAATTCTGTCTTAAATTCTAATAATTTTTCTATAATTTGCCATGGATTTTCTTTGTTAAATCACTCAGGACAGGCTAGATTATGCTGAAGTTATAAATGACCCCAAGATACCTGTGACTTAAAAGTACAAATAAAAAGATTAAGTGATTAAGATTACACTCTCCCAAATAGAGACAAATAGAATGCCTGAGAAAAGGAAGACTCTCTGTTTATATATTTTGCCTTTGCAATTGGGCGTATTAATTGTTGCTATTTATCTTTATATTTTCTGTACTTAATGGAAGCTATATATTATAATCCTATTAATTTAGAACTTAATCTAGAAATTTTAACATGCATATTTAACTGAACGAAATGTAAGGTTAATAAACATCTTCATCCTTCTCCCAAATAATGCTAGATCTTAGAATGCATTAACTCTAATCACACACTTCTTAATATGCTATTGCTGTGTAAATTTTTCATTCTTTCCTGTTTTTATACCAAGTAGTTGTTAGCATTATTGTTTTATATAGTAAAGCTATATACTTTAACATATTCCCCCTTGCCCGAAATCCTTTTTTTGCATCTCAGATCATCTTCTTTCTCCTTGAAGGTAGTACATCCTTCAGAAGTTCCTTTGGTGAGAGTCTTTTGTCTTTGAACTTACTCAGTTTTTTTTTAAATAAATATGTTTTCATTTTATCTTCTTCCTTAAATACTCATTTTGCTGAATATGTAATCCAATATTTACAGTCATTTGGTCATCTGGAGATATCATTTGACCTCCTTCTGTCCCTCTGCTGTTCTTGTTAAGAAACAAGTTATCTGTATAATTATTGTTTCTTTGTAGCTAGTCTGTCATATCTTATCTCTCTGGCAGCTTTTAAGATCTTTTCTCTGTCTTCGTGTTCTGCAATTTTGCTCGAAGTTGTCTAGGTTTGTGTTTCTCTTTAATTATTATGTTTGGGAAATAGTAGGAATATTACCTTTTATAAATTCTGAAAAATTATTTTTAAATTGTCATTTTGAATATTGTCCCTCTGTCATTCAAGTAATAGTTTTCCTCAGAACTCTGATTATACATATGCTGCACTTTCTTCCTGTAGTCTTTCTATCTTTTTAATGATCTTATATTTCTTTTTTTACTTTTCTATGCAATATTTTTTGGTGATTTTAGTTTTATCTTCCAGTTTAAACTTTGAAAAGATTAAGCTTTATCTAAATCTTTGGTTCCTTATCAGATGTTTAATTCTATCTTCTATTTTAAAAAATATATTAAATATTCTTATTTAATATTCTATATTGATTAATTCCAATACTTGAAGTCTTTGTGAGTTTCATGGGGTGGGGGGCGGATGTTATGCAAATTGGAGTCTGATTTTCAGTCTCCAGACTCCAACATATGAGTGTAGAGTTATAATTAGAAATTTTCCAGGGAGATATTTTCCCCATATTTAAAAAAATTCACTCAGAACTGAAATTAAAAGAGGTAAATGTTATATAAGGTTGTTTCTTAAGCCATTTATAGAAGGCTTTTCACTTTTGGAGGGGTTCCACTTTTTTTGAGGAAAATCTCTAACCTCTAATTAGCTTTGGATCTAGAGCTGCTCCTGTCCTGCTTTCCTAAGAAGGTACATTTAGACCAGGACAGGACCTAGGGCAAAAGGCTTTACAGCCTCCTTACTACAGTAGAACTGCTTCCTCATGGCTCCTGGCCTTATGCCCCCCTATCATTGACACTTAGCATTGGTGTGGCACCTTTGCTACAATTAATGAAAGAGTATTAAAATATTACTATTAACTATAGTTCATAGTTTGCATTAGATGTATTTTTACCATATGTCCCCTTATTATTAACCTTGTAATAGTGACACACATTTATTTTTGTCCATGGAAGAACATTCTTATGTTTTATTCTAGAAGGAACTATATCCTTCAGAAGTTCCTTTAGAGCCCTTTATTTTTTAACTTAGCCAGTTTTCTTAATATAAAAATATTTTCATTTTATCTTCTTCCTTGAATGCTTATTTTGTTGAATAAGTAATAAAATGCATCATATGTTCTAGTCCTGATTTAACCTGAGACACAATTACCTTAAGGAAGTTTTTTGCATTTTTTGTGTTTCCTTATATTCATCTGTAAAATGGAGATAATCATCATGGTCCTTTTACATCAGCTGGTTGAAGAAAGATGAATATGAAATGCCTCTGATCCATTTTGAAAAGAGATAATTAAATCAAATTTCAGCCAAATGATTTTCTAATGTATAATATTTTGGCTTTCTCTTTTGGTGCCTGCATTTTAGTTATATCATCCAAAAGCATCCAGTCAGACTGAAAGCATTTTCTTGAATCTCTTGTATTATAGCACAGTTTCTTCTCCCCTAGTTTCCCCCATATTGCCCCAAACCTTCTTCTACCACCCCAAAGATACCTTTAAAATAAACATCTTCAGTGATTTTGCCAAATGGAGAATGAGCTCATAAATACAGGGCAACCAGATCAGCTCATGTCTCATATCCAACATGACTAACAAAGCTTGTCTGATTTCTTTCAATTTATAAGGACAGCTCTGTCAAGGGATAGAACAATTGTACTAGGTTTCTGCATTTCATAGAGCAGAAATACGTCATGAATATTAGAGAAATTATTTTAGGCACTACCATAAAGACACAACCTTCTAGTTTCTATATATCATATATTCCTGAATGTATTTCACTAAACTCTTCTGAGTTGAAGTTTTCATTAAGGCTTTCTCACTTTATTTAAAATTTTAGGACTATAAGGCACTAGATACACACATATCCAAATATTCATTCAAAAATATGCCTCTGAACCAGTAAGAATGGTTGCAGGTTAGATACTTTCAGCTCATTAACTACATGTCATGCGTATATAATTGAAAAATGGCTAAGATGATGTGGCTCCTACCCACCTTACTAACGTAACCCTAACTCCACTTCCCCCACCAAGCTCACTAGAAATGACTTATAATAAAAAGTATCTTTTTTTCTTCACACATTGCATCAATTCTGATTATTGAGTCTAGCCCTATGCCCCATTTGTATACATCGTTGTGGGTTCTGAGGAAGGAGCAATTAGACTCCAACAATAGGATTCCAGAATATAATAGGCAATATGTCAAGTATTTAGTTTCAGTATCTTCATTTCTATTCATATCTCTATGTACTGTATGATTTTTCCTCAATTTAATTTTAGTGTCATTATTGTATCTTCTGTTTAATTTTTTATAGCTTACTATAATTAAGCTTTTATTTGGAAGTCATTTTAAAACCATTGCATCTTTGTCATGGAATTATTGGTAATTTGTGATTACATTATGTTGTCTTTTGCCAGGACACTTTTGTAAATGAAGCATTATCCTCAGAGATTTTCTTGGCTGAAAATGTAAGTAATTAAAAATGTAAACAAATATTATCTGTTACATATGCTGCAATAATAAATACTTCAGGATAATACAAGTTAATGTGTCTTTTGGGAAACAGTTTAATTCTGATACATCATGTTTTATAAATGGACAAATAAACAGTTAAGAACTTAATATCTTACGTACAAAGACATGCAGATGCTCAGGGTTTAAATATACATCTTTGTAAATGTTCTCTCTTTGAGTATTTATGTATTTATTAATTGGCATTATCTACTATCCAAGCATTACTTGTTATTTTATAACAATCCCAATAAAAACATAGTCAATCATCAGAAACTCCCAATTAAAACCCCATGTAAATGATAGTCTAGGAAAATGAGCAGACTTATGTACAGCTGTGGGAGTAAGAATGAATACATCTTGTTTGGAAGGCAATTTGTTAATATGTATGCAAAGCCTAAAAATGTATATAATCTTTTATCCAATAATATATTTCCTGGAAATTATCCTAAAAATCATTGAGATATACTCAAAGGAGTGTGCATATAATGTTCATCCTTATATTATTTCTAATCTCAAAATATCATTTAAAAAAACTTAAGTATGCATCCATAGAGACTTGGCTAATAGAATATGGTAGATCAATAAAATGGAATACTATACAGCTATTAAATATCAAGTTGTAAGGGAAAAATAAATGACATGGTAACAAAAAAGGTTTATATTACATTATTTAGCAAAAACAAACAAATTAAAATAAGCTAAACTGAGAACAATTTTCCAATAAATTTTCAGATCTATTTAAAAGAAGTCACATTGGCTTCCATGTGAGCAATATTTTTCAGTTTAGTGATTTTTTTCCGACACTGAAGGAAATGATCCAGAGAAAATTATCATTAGATTAACTAATAGAATAGATTGAATTTTTAAAACAAATTGTTTGAAATATTTAGTATATAAATAGCTTAAAATTTTTCAAGTTTTCGCTCAGTCTTCCAATTGTATACAAGAAACAATAGGCTGTACTAAATACCCAGGCAACTAAATAGAAAATAAAATTTTGAATAGAGAGGGAAAATATTAAAAGGAAAATGCTTGTGAGTTACTTATAAATAGTATCTATCTTTTTTTTGCACAAGTATAACTTTTTCTAAGTTTGGTTAAAATTGACCCTGTTTTTTTTGGCTATGGCTGAATGAGGAGATCATTAAATTCTCTCCTTCCCAAACAACTATAAAACCAGACGAAATTAATGAAAACAACTATCTCAGCACTCACAAAATTGACAATGGTCATAAAACAGTCCAAGAGGTATTGATATTCAAAAACCTGCTGAACTTTGTGTAACTAAGTTCAATGTAGCACTCTGGCCTGAGGCTACTTCCTTCCCTTAACTCTTCCTGTCCCACTTCTCTCCACCCCCATTTGCCAGCTAAGTCTGCTAGGAGGAAATGGCCTATGAAAGCTACTTGCTTCCCTGAAATACACTTAATTTGGAATGTGGGGTGGTGCCCATGCCCAGCAGCATTGTATGGAAATGACTTAACTGAGGCAGATGAACAGGGGAAGGTCAAGGTTTGGCTCTGCTAGCCTGAGGTTGCTGTAGTGATTGAGAGAAGCATTATCCTGGCTGAGGGTATGCTTAATGGAGATTGGAGAAGCTCCAAGCTAGTCACACATTGTGGGCCAACCCGAGACTGTGCACATACACATAGGAGACTTGAAAAGGCACAGCGGAAACAAACCTGAAACAGAATAGATGGACTGAAATTTGGAAATGTTCTCTACCAACACATGTCTTTCAGAAAGATCATAAGATGCAATGTTAAACACTGATGAACAATAAGCAATTTATTTATTTATTTATTTATTTATTTTTTACCGGGAGGTCCTGGGGATCGAACCCGGGTCCCTCCATATGGGAGACAGACGCCCAACCAGTTGAGCCACATCCGAACCCCACAATAAGCAATTTAGACACAGGGATAACCCCTAGGAAGCCAGTCTTAAAAATAAACAAGTATATATATATATATATGTGTGTGTGTGTGTATAGAAACATCAGTGACAACACACTAGAGAAAAGACATATTTCAGAGATTTAACCCACCCAGCAAACAAACCAACAAATTAAAAGCAGCAACAACTTTTGGCGATGGAGGAAATATGAACGTACAGAGTTGCTACTGTTTAGAAAGCATTGTCTAAAATGTCCAGTTTTCAACAAAAAAATATGAAATAAGTAAAGAAATAGGGAAAATGTAGTCAATCAAAACTTTCCTTGAGTGTTCCCAGGACTAAAGGAAACCATGCTTAAAGAATTAAAAGATAGTATGACAAGAAAGAATCAACAAGTAGAGATGCTCAATAGGGAGATTAAATCTATAGATATAGATATTAGATATAGATATAGATATAGATAGATATAGATATAGATATAGATATAGATATAGATATAGATATAGATATAGATATAGATATAGATATAGATATAGATATGGAGAGAGAGAGTTGAAGAGCACAATAACTGAAATGAAATGAAAAATTCAGTGGAGGGCTCAATGGCAGATGCAAGGTAGTAGAAAAAAGAATAATGAACTTGATGATAGATCAAGGGAAAAATATCCAAGGGGAAAAGAGAAAGAGAAAAATGACTGAAGATAAATGAACAGAACCTCAGAGACCTGTGGGACAACATTATGTCTACCAACATGCATGTAAGGGGGCTCCCAGAAGAAAAAGAGAGACGCAGAAAAAAATGTTTAAAGAAATAATAACCAAAACCTTCCCAATTTTTTAGAAAACATTAATATGGACATTCATGAAGCTCAACAAATGCCAAGAAAGATAAATAAAAAGATGTAAGATATAAATATATTAAAGATGCAAAGTATAATCAAATCATAAACAAGCTTTTGAAGGACAAAAGCACAGAGGAAATCTTGAAAGCAACAAGAGAAAAACAACCCATCACTTACAGAGGGGAATTATAATTAATGGCTAATTTCTCCTAATAAACAATGGAGGCTAGAAAGCATTGAATAACATATACAACATTCTGAATAATCAAACAAACAAAAATGCCTGTCAAACAAGAATTTTAGCAAAATATACCTCAAAAATAAAAGTGACCATATGATGGAGTATGCATACTATGTCTTATTCCTCCCACTAAGTATCACAAAAAATAATAATATATGGTAAAAATAATAATATATTGGTAATAATATATGAAAGAAAAATAAGAATATGAAATGTGTAGAGAAGAAGTCAGCCTGTATTAGTAGCCAAAAGAGGTGCTGATGCAAAGTACCAGAAATCTGTTGGGTTTTATAATGGGTATTTATTTGGGGTAGAAGCTCACAGTCACAAGACGTAAAGCATAAGTTACTTCCTTCACCAAAGTCTGTTGCCATGTGTTGGAGCAAGATGGCTGCCAGTCTCTGTGAGGGTTCAGCCTTCCTCTTCCTCCTAAGGCTCCATGGTCCCAGCTCCTTCCATTCTCAGCTGAAGTTTAGCATAAGGCTTGTCTCTCTCCCAGGGGCTTGTTTCTTTCCGGGCTCAGCTGGTCTGCTCACTTCACAAGGTAAGCTGTAGACTATCAGGCTTATTCTCTTCCCCAGGCCTCTGCCATGTCTAATGGAGCCTTATCTCTTTCCTCACATATCTGCTTCTCTGTGTATTTACTTCCCAGGGCTCCAGCATGAAAACTCTAAAACTCTCTCCTCTGTGGTGTGGTTCTCTCTGTGAGTCCCTGCTTACCAAGGGGGTGAGGACTCAACATCCCACTGAGGTGGCCAAACCCCAATCTTAATTTAATCAAGTAAAAGTGAAACCTCTGAATCTAATGCAATCTAATACACCCAGAGAAACAGACCAGTTTACAAACACAATCCAATATCTATTTTCGGAACTCATAAACAATATCAAACTGCTACACAGCCTAACTAGAGACAATGAGACCAGAGGAACAACATGGTAGTGTCCAATGTGATTGCCTCATGTATTACAGATTGGATACTGGAGATGGAACAATATAAAGATGTCAATAGGTAGAGACCAAAAAAGCTCCAACAAAAGACTTTGCTTTCCAAAAATCAAATAAAGAAAAGCTTAGTAACTGTATTAGTCAGGGTTCCCTAGGGAAACAGAATTAACAGGATATATCTGTAAATAGTATGAGATTTTATGAGTCTCTCATGTGACTGTGGGGATGCATAAGTTCAGGTTCCACAGGCAGGCTGCAAACCAGGGTCTCTGATGAAAGTCCAGTGAAGGTCCTTGATGAGTTTCTGGGAGACGTTGGCTGTCCAAAGACCAGTTGGGAAATTCTCTTTGAATGCTGAAATCACTTCCCCTTTTAAGGCATTCAACTGATTGGATAAAGTGTCACTCATTGCTGACGGCAATCTTCCTGGTTGATGTAGATGTAATCAGCCATCTATGTAGTAAACTCACTGAAGACTAAAGCCCATAAATGTCCTTGTATTACAATTAACCTAGTCCTTGCTTGACCAAACAACTGAGCACAATTACCTGGCCTAGTTGACACATTAGCCTAACCATCATAGTAACACAAAAAAGTTTCAGGCAATAACAACACTACTCTAGCCAAACACCATAGAAAAAACTGCAATCTCATCCCTATTCCAGCCAGTAAAGGCCAAGTGGAGAACCTAGTGGAAAACCCTTGTTTTTAGTGGAACACCCTTGACAGGTTGTAGTGAGCCACCCAAATTTTCTCTCCTCCCCACACTAGGGTGGTGGTGTCAGACAGGTGGGGCTTTCATCCCCTTGGGTCAATAAGGAGACCTCCATCCTTTGTGTACATAGAGGACAAGGTAACAAGGTACCCCTCTCCCTCCCAGCTTGGCTCATGTCACTGGAGTCTTAGTGAGAAGCCAGAACTTCCCCTCATTCCCCGCAGTAACAGGTGCCCTCCCTTCCAGCTGTCAATGGAAGCTGAGTGGATAACCTGTTCTTCCACCATGACCTGGTTTAATGAGTTAGTATCACCCCTTCATCCGTCAGATTGTTGTCAGAGTCGGCCTACCAAAACAGAGGGTTTAAATAATATCCTGAGTCTTATAGTATAATTCACAAAATGTCCAAATATCAATAAAAATTACTCATTATACCTTCAAGCAGGAAAATGTCAACTTGAGTAAGAAAAAAATCAACAGATACTAACATGGAGATTACACAGATGTAAGAATTATCTGACAATTTTAAGGCAGCTAGCATAATACTTCAACTAGAAATATGAGCATGCTTAAAAACAAATGTGGAAGCAGATGTGGCTCAAGCAGTTGGGCACCTGCCTACCACACGGGAGGTCCTGGGTTTAGTTCCCAGTTCCTCCTAAAGAAGACAAGCAAGACAGCAAGCTGGCATGGCAAGCTGATGCAAACAAAATGACATAATGAGATGACATAATAAGGAAACATAGTGAGAGACACAACAAGAGAGAGCAGAGGTGGCTCAAGCCATTGGGTGCCTCCCTCCCACATGAAAGGTCCCAGGTTTGGTTCCCAGTGCCTCCTAACAAGCAGACAGAGAGTGCAAACAATGAGGGGGCGGGGGATAAATAAAATAAATCTTTAAAAAAAATAAAAAATTAAACAAATGAAAAAAATAAAAAATTTCATCAAAGAAATAGAAAGACTAAGAAAAGAAATAGGTGATATAAAGAAGAGGAAAATGGAAATTTTAACTGAAAAATAGAGTAACTTAGAAAAAAAACTCAGTGGATGAACGCAACAGCAGAATGGAGAGGAAAGTGGAAAAAAAAGAGTGAACTTGAGGTTAGAAAAATATTACACAATCTGAACAACATATAGAAAATAGACTGAAAAAAAAGTGAACGGAGTTTTGCAAAAATGTGGGACTATAATAAAAGGTCCAACATTTTTCCCTCATCATCCCAGAGAAGAGAAGAAAAAGAACATGGTTGAAAATGTATTCCAAGAACTAATGGCTGAAATTTTCCCAAATTTGGCTATAGACATAAACCTACAGATTCAAGAGCTGGTTACTTCCCCTCCCCCAAATCCATTTGACATATCCTAGTCAAACTTCTGAACACTGATGATAAAGAAAAAGTCTTGAAAGCAGCAAGAGAGAAATGGCACGATTCCAATAGGAAAGAAACAATAAAAATTACTGTAAATTTCTCATAAGAAACCACAGAGGCCAGAAGGAAGTGTCATAATATTTTCCAAGTTCTGAAAGAGAAGATATGTTAACTAAGAATGTTCTATCCAGCAAAAAATATCCTTCAGGAATGAAGGGAAACCAAAATATTCTCAGATTATCAGTGGATCTACCCTGAATCAATGGATAAAGGAAGTTCTCTAAATAGGAAATGATAAAAGAAGGACTTTGGGAAGATTATGAAGGAAGAACAATAGAATAAAGCTATGTATAAATACAACAGACTTTCCTAGTCTTCTTGGGTAATTATGTTGAATGAGTTAAGCAAAACTTATAACACTGTCTAATAGAGTTCTTAATGTATGTAGAGGAAATATTAAATGTAATTATATTAAAAATGGGGGTAAGGTAAAAGCTGAACAGGGAGAAAAGATTCCTACATGACACTTGAATGGGTGAAATGTAGCAGTAGATTGTGATAAGTTATGTATACATAATGTAATATACTAGAGTAACCATTAAAACAAGTAGACAAAGAGATACATTTAAAACACTATATATATTAATCAAAATGAAATTCTAAAAAAGGTCTAAGTAACTTACAGGAAGGCATAAAATAGAAAACAGATAAATGATAAAAAAGAAGAACAAACAATACATATAATAATATGGTAGATTTAACCTTAATATATCAATAATTGCATTAATTATAAATGTTCAAAATACACTAATTAAAAGACAAAGATTGAGAGAGTGGATAAAAGAACACTATGACTTAACTCTATGCTGCCTATAAGAATCTCAAATATAATGATATTTGTAGGTTGGAAATAAAAGGATGGAAAAGATACACAATGTAAACTTTAATTAAAATAAAGTAGGAGTGGCTATATCAATATCAGATAGGTAGACATAAGAAAAAGCAAATTACCTTGGGGACATAGAGGTCTTAGATATGTTAAAGTGGTCAATCCTTCAAGAAAACATAGTATTCATAAATGTTTATGCTCTGGTTAACAGAGTTGCAATAAGTGTGAAGCAAAAAGTGATAAAACTGAAAGGAGAGATGGTCAAATTCACAATGATGGTTGGAGATTTCAACTTCCCTCTCTCAATAAATGATAGAATATGTAGAGAGAAAGTCAGCAAAGATACAGAAGAATCAATAGTATCATCAGCCACAGGATGTAAGTGATATTTATAGAGGAGTCCACTCCAACAGCAGAATACACATCCTCTTTAAGTGCCCATAGAACATATACAAAATACACAATGTCCTGGGAAAAAAAATAAATAAAAAAATCTCAATAATTGTAAAAGAGAGTGGAAATAAGAAAAAGTGTATTTTCTGACCACAATGTTATCAATCTAGAAATAGATAAGAGAAAGATAACAGGAAAATCTCCAAACTCTTGGAAAATAAATAGCATACTTCTAAAGAACCCATGGGTTAAAGTGTAATGCTCAGGGGAAATAAAAGAACACATTAAATTGAATGAAAATGGAAACACAACATATCAAAATTTATGGTTCACAACTAAAGCATGGAATTTTATAACTAATTGTTAACATTAGAAAAGAATAATCAATAATCTAGGCAGTCACACAAAGAATCTAGGAAAAGCAGATTAAAATAAACCCAAAGCAAAGAGAAGTACAAGAAATAAGAGCAGAAATCAATGAAATTGAAAACAGTAAAGCAATAGTTAATAAAACAAAAAGCTTGTTCTTTGAACAGATCAATATATTTGACAAACCACAAACAGGACTAACAGAGAAAAAAGGGAGAAGAACTAAATTACTAATATCGGAAATGAAGTAGGATATGTTACTATAGACCTTCCAAATGTCAAAAGACTAATTAAAAGAGTACTATGGACAATTAAACACATATACATTTGATAACATAGATGAAATGGACGCATTCCTTGAAAAGTACAAACAACTCCTCAATATGAAAGAGATCATTTGAATAAGCCTATTACTATTAAGGAAATTGAATTCTCAATAAAAATATCTCCTTAAAAATATATTTCCAGGCCCTGCTGATTTCACTGGGGAATTCTTCCACATTAAAGTGGATTTTGCACCAATTAAAAACAATCTATTCCAGAAATTTGAAGAGGTAGAAAATCACATCCAGAAATGTATAAAATGTGTAAATGTATAACATTTATAAAATGAATGATTAGATAAAATACACCAGAACCAAATAGGATTTATAACCAGCATAAATTCTGGTTCAGCCTTCAAAAGTCAATCAATGTAATCCATCATATAAACAGACTAAAGAAAAAAAATCACACGATTACATCAAAAGATGCAGAAAACGCCCTGGACAAAGTCTTTCAGCTTTTTATGATAATAGTTCTCAGGAAACTAGGATTGGAGGAACTTCCTCAACCTGATAAAGTGCATCTACAAAAAAGAATAAGTAACATCATAATTAATGATGAATGAGTGAATGCTATCTCAAAGATGGGGAGCAAAGCAAGGATCCGTATTCTATCCTCATAGTACTGGAATTTCTAGCCACTACAATACAACAAGCCAAAAAGTAAAAAAGGTATACATATTATACATATTGGAAAGGAAGAAATAAAACTGTCTCTATTTGCATATGATATGATAGTTTACATAGAAAATCCCAAGGAATCTCAACAAAACAAAAACTAAAGCAAAAACCAACACCTAGGACTTTGCACCAAAAAAGTTCAAAATATATTGTAGGCTTAAATGTAAAACATAAAACTATAAACCTTTTAGACAAAAAAAAAAAAAAAAAAAAGTGAAAATCTTCAGTACTAGGGCTCATCAAAGAATTCTTAGACTTAACTTAAAAAGCACTGTCCATAGAAGGAAAGACTGATAAATTGGGTCTCATCAATATTAAAAATTTGCTCTCTGAAAAGGAAAGGTACAAACTGGGTGAAAATATTTGTAAGTCATTCTGGAAAACAGTTGGGCAGTTTCTTATGAAACTAAACATGCAATTACCATAATCCTGAGAAATTGCGCTGTTGGGCATTTACCCCAGAGAAATAAAAACTTACATTCACAAACATCTGTATGTGAATTCCCGTAGCAGCTTATTCATAATAAACTGGAAACAACCCAGATGCCCTTCAATAGGTAAAAGGTTAAGCAAATGGTGGTGGCTTATACACCATTGTGCACAACTCAGCAATAAGACAGAACAAACTCAACTGCAACAACTTGGATGGATCTCTAGGAAATTATGCTTAATGAAAAAGCAAATCCCAGAAGGTTACATACTGCATGATTCCATTTGTATAACATATTGCAAAGACAAAATTTTAGAAATGTAGAACAGTTTTATGGATGCCAGAAGTTAGGGCATGAAGGGAGCTGGAGGGAGCTGGGTGTGGTTATAAAAAGGTAATGCAAGGGATCCTTGTGGTGATGAAATTGTTCTATATTTTGACTGTGGTACTGGATACAGGAACATACACATATCATGAAATTGTATAGTACTAAATACACACACAAATGAGTGTAAGTAAGGCAGGGGAAATATGAATAATATAGGTGGATTATATAAATGTCAGTACTCTTGTTGTGATGCTGTAATACAGTTTTGTAAGATTTTACCATTGGGGGGAATTGGGTAAAGGGTACTAGGGATCTCTTCATAATTTCTTTGCAACTGTTTGTGAAACTACATTTATTCCAAAATGAAAGCTTGTCAAAAAATCAGAATTATTCCATGACCATGTGGATTTTATGCCTGGGATGCAAGGCTGGTTCAATATTGAAAATGAATCAATAATATCACGCATATTAACAGGCTAAAGAAGTAAAAACATAAGATGATATGAATTGATGCTGAAAAACCATTTGAAAAAATCTATTCAGCTATTCATGATAAATCCTCTCCAAAAAATGGGAATAGAAGGGAACCTCAAAAATCTGACAAAGAGCATCGAAGAAGTCCCACAGCTAACATGATAGTAAATTGTGAAAGATAAAATGCTTTCTGCCTATGATTGTGACAAAGGATGGAAAGCTTTTCCACTACTTCTATTCAACACCACACTTAAGGTTCTAGCTAGTGTGAAAAGGCTAGAAAAAGTATAGAAATTAAAGCATCCAAATTTTTTTTCTGTATGAATATGTGTTTATTCATTGTATTATACCAGGGTGAAGAGGGGAAGGGGAAAGAGTCAGCATGTGTTACAAAATGATAGCAGAAGGGAAAGGAAGTACCCAATACAAAATCTACCAACAAATAAACATATGCAGTAATGGGGTCACCAAAGCCCAAGGTGGTTCAGTCTCCTGCAAATCAGGAATGAGGGAAATGGATTAGGGAAAGAACAGACAGGTACATGCTTTCCTATCCTTTCTTCCCCATAAATTCAACATTCCACAAAAAGCTTTCTTTTCTAGCAGTAAAAACGTAGTTTACATTCTTCTGTCTCCTGTTAAACAATCTTGTGGCCACATTAACATAACTTTTTTGCACTTGCATAAAAGTTCTTGAGTAATTTGAATATTAAAGGCATCCAAATTGTAAAGGTAGCAGTAAAACTGTTTTTATTTGCAGATGAAATGATTTCTTACATTAAAAAAACTAAATATCTATAGATTAACAATGAACAATCTGAAATGAAATTAAGAAAATAGTTCAATTAGCATTACTCAATTATTTAAATCAAATAAATTTAATGAAAAAGTTTAAGACTTGTACATTGAAACCATAAAACATTGTTAAGAGATATTAAAGAAGATATATAAGAACAAATAGTACAAGTTCATGAATTAAGTTTCAATATTGTTAAGATGAAAATTCTTCCCAAATTGATTTCTAAGTTTATTAGAATCCCTACCACATCCCAGTAAGATTTGTTGATAAAAAATGTCAAACTGATCCTAAAACATATATGGAAATACAAAGTACCTAGAACAGCCAATAATTTTTATTTTTTTAAGGAACAAAGTTGGAAGACATACAATGGCCAGTTTAAAAAAAAAAAAAATTAAAGCCAAAGTAATCATGATGGTGTGGTTTGGTACAAGGATAGAGAGATATAGCAATGGAATAAACTGAGAGTTCACAAATAAATCCTTACAACTAAGGTCAATTGATTTTCTATAAAAGTGATAAGATAAGCCAATAGGGAAAGGATATCTTTTTCAAAAAATAGGACTGGGAAAATAGTATATCCACATGCTGAAAAAAAAAGAAAGAACTTAGACCTTTATCTCATACAGTACAAAAAAAATTAACTCAAAATGTATGTTAAATCTAAGCATAAGGACATCAACTATAAAACTTCTGGAGGAAAACATAGAATTGTCTTCATTTCTTTGGGTCAGGCAAAGAATTCTTAGATATGATGTCAAAAGTACGATCAATTAAAAAATGATGTATCAGATGGCACTAAAGTTAAAAACATTTGCTTTTCAAAAGGCATGTTAAGAAAATTAAGACAAGTCATAGACTATGAGAAAATTTGATGTCATATATCTGAAAAAGGACTTATATCTAGAATACCTAATGAACACATACAATTCAATAAAGAGAAGACATACAACCAAATTTTTAAAAGGGCAAAATATTTGAATAGACATTATACCAAAGAAAATATATAAATGGCTTATACTACAGCAAAAGATGCTTAACATCCTTAGCCATTAGGGAAATGTAAAGTAAAACCACAATGAGATACCACTACATATCCATTCAAATCAAAGAGATCTAAATTGCTAAGTGTCAGCAAGGATGTAGAGAAACTGGAATCCTCATGCATTGCTGGTGGTAGTGTAAAATGTTTCAGCCACTTTGGAAGACATTTGGCAGTTTCTTAGAAAATTAAATGTAAACTTGCCATATGCACCAGAAATTCCTTTCCCAGAAATCTGACCAAGAAAAATAAAAACATATTGTTACGTAAAGACATGTACACAAATGTTTATAATGTTTTATAATGTTATAGTTATAACATTAGTTATAATAGCAAAAATATAGGAAAAAAATCTAAATGTCCATCAAATGGAAAATGTAAACAAAATGTGGTATATCCATACAATATAATTCTATTTAGCAATTGAAAGAATGAGCTACTGATACTGATACATGCTTTACGTATATATATATATACATACATATGCATAAAGATGAGCCTCAAAAAGCTTAGACTTAGTGAAAGAGCCAGATGCAAAAGGCTGCATATTATATGATTCCATTTATTTGAAATGTCTAGAAAAGGCATATTTATAGAGACAGAAATCACATCAGTGGTTGTCTAGGACTGGGGATGTATGAGCAGGGATTAACTTTCAATGAGAACACGGAAACTTTTCGGGTTGAAGCAAGTGTTCTTAAAACTGGAGTGTGTATTTCTATAAATAATATGCCAAAATCACTGAATTGTACACTTACAATATTTATACTAACATCTTATATAAATTATATACCTCAATAAAGTGATCAAAAATCAACATTTATATTATATGAAGCACTGATTTTATTAAAATGTGAAATGGACTAGTGAAAAAAACTAGGTCTTTCAGTCTACATTTTTATGATACAGAATTTTGATGACTACTCATGTATTTTGCTTTGATTCCTATATGGCGTGATGCATATTGTTTATACTATCATTTTCAAGTAACAGATTCACTTGATAAGTGAATAATTAGTGTAGTAATAGTTATTAGGCAAAAACTTTATGTTCTTTTGTCAAACTACATTCTTGTCCAACCCAGTGCTTCTATCATTTTTAGAAACATAGTTTAGACTCTAGTTTTTCCTTTACTTCTATAATTCTTTCAGCAGGTGAACAGGCAGATGTATAGCTAACTTTATGAGGAAACATTTGTTTCATGTCCACCTGTGCACATGTATATTTAATAATCAGTTTATTCATTTTTTATTTTGCATCCTAATAGGGTAAAAATGCTATAAAAGTACTTTCTCATACAATATTCTAAATTTATAAATTAAATGAAGACTCAACAAAGCTGTTGGTACTAGCAGATGCAGAGTGAGAGAATGGGAACAAGCTGGATGAAGCACCAAAATCAGAGATACATTGAATGTCTTGTGACTAAAGTTAAATCCTGTCTTATGGTCTTTAATATCCAGCTCTACTTTACTGCTTATTCTCTGAGCTAATACATGTACTTTCAGTTTATTATGAAATCATCACATAGAAGCCCTTTTAATATATTTTACCTACACCTAATGGCATGCAGAAGCAGTTAAACATATGTGTCCTTTGATCTCTAACAGCACATAGTTTAAAACAAGTAACAAATATGAAAGGCATATGAACAACCAAAAATACATGATTCTAATATTTTGCTTACATTCTTAAAATATGCTTACTTGCCATTAATATATTATGAAAATGGTCATGGGAATTCATATCAACTTTGAGTCTTATTTCATATCATCAAATTTATAGCTCTATGCAAGAATTTCTCAGCCTATATTTTAAAGAGGCGTAAGTAAAGAAAAGTAAAGGATATCACCCTAAGTAATTTACATTGCGAACATATTGTGTGTGTGTGTGTGTGTGTATGGTTTTTGTAAGTTTTGCTGGGAAAGTCATGGACATGCACTCAGCAGCCATGGCCCAGTTCTCACCTAACTGCCACCCAGCCACCCAGCTACCCACTTCCAACCTCCCCTCCCCCACCTTCTCTTCTATTGTGTGAAAAGGTTACAGTCTGCTTCCAAACCTGGGGGGAGATGTTAAGTCTAATGAAAAGATCCAGCCAGACCTTAAAACTGGAAATCTGGAAACCTGGAACAAGCATCCCCAGATGCTAATCAAGGCAGGAATTCTCAGTGACCAGACCCCCTCTCCCAAGGGTGCATAAATAATACACTCAAACAGCATAGATTTGTTTCTCTTCTCCCTTGAGAAATGGGACATTGGAGCTGCCATCTGCCGATCTTGATCTAAGCAGTTTTGGCCACCCCAGGACACTAACCATGATGGTATCTGGTTTGAAGCTGTATGTACTCCCAGAAAATCACGTTCATAAAGCTAGTCCATTCCTATGAGTGTAAAGCTGTTGTAATAGGACTTTTTGATTAGGTTGCTTCCATTGAGGCATGGCCCAAGGTGTGTCTTAATCCTTTTACTGGAGTCCTTTATAAATGGAATGAGTATGGAGGAGAAGTTAAGAGAAAAACACAGAAGCAAGAAGATGAAGCACCAAAACCTGGACTTGGAAATGAACAATTGTGGGGGGTAGGGTAAGGCCCCAGACCTAAGTAGATTAGTTGTTATTATGGATGTTAACTTGTGTTAGTGGAAGAACTTATAACATTTATATAAAGATAGTGGTTTCCAGGGGTTCGGGGTGGGGAAAAGGATGAATGGGTTGAACAGGGTATATTTGGGGTGGTGATATTCTTCTGTATAATACTGCAATGATAGATGCATGACATTACACATTTGTCAATGCCTATGGAACTGTACAGCATAAAGTGAAAACCATAGTGTAAACTATAGACTCTGGTTAGTAGCAATGCTTCAATATTGGTTCGTCAACTGAAACAATGTACAACACTAATCTGTCAATTCAGGTGTAACTGTGAGTGGATGCAGGAGGGGGCAGTTTATATGGAAACTCCCTATACTTCAGTGCAATACTTCTGTAAATGTAAATCTAAAACTTCTCTAAAAATAAAGTAAAAAAAAAAGACCTGGAAGAGAAGAGAGGGACCAGCAGACTCTGCTATGTATCTTGTCGTGTGATAGAGGAGTCTAGGATCACCAGCAGCTGGCCTTCAGGAAGAAAGTATCACCTGATGATTTGGACATTTTTCTCAGCCTTGGTACTGTACCTTGTAAACTACTAATTCCCATTGTTAAAAGCAACCCACTACACATGCAAGAAAAAGAAGGTCCCCATGCTTTCTGTCTGTCTGTTTGTGGCAGTCAAGATTGAATAGGGGAATACAGGAAATTCTAAAAACATGGGGAATGGGAAATAATTTTGCCACTCATAAATAAACTTGTAAACATGAAAAAAAAAAAAAAAAGCCAACCCATTTTATAGTATCTGCATTTTGGAAGCTTTAGCAAACTAAACCAGTATCTCTTTCCCTGTTCTTGTGTAAGTAATAAAGTGGTCATTTACTTAAAGTTTCTGCTGTGCCCTGAGCCCATGTTCCCATAGTGCACCATGTAGCAATTCGCTTCACAGCTTTTGGCACAGTGAGCAGGTTGCATGGGGAGATAGGGAGTGGGTTGAGTTTTTAGCTGTTTCTTTCATCTTCTTGTGTGCCTTTTATATAGGAGAGTTTGGGCAACACAAAATTCAGGGCTTTGTGGGCTAAATTGAGGGTTTGCCCCCACCCTACCAGCCTGGGTAAAGGTTTCAACCCACAACTGGGGGACCTAGAGCATACCATATCCTCTGGGGAGAGGAAGCAATAAACGGGACTTTGGAAATCCCCATGTGAGTGCCCTGGAGTTGGCTAGTTGGTTCCATCCTGAGACCACTGAGGTTAAGGCTTCCACTGCCCATCTTACACTTCCCTGTCATATAGCTTCTTGTATCTGTTCTAATTCTGGAACCAGTCACACTCAGTGCACTCAGATCATGCAGACTGATCTTGAGGTTGGCATGAAAGCCTGTCATTATTAAGGAGGCTATTAGAACTGAAGATGAGAAACCAGAGATGAAAACAAAAGTGTGAGTTTTATGGAAAAGAAGATATGGGATATGAACGTTAGATATGAGCAGAAACCAGGAAAAGATCTTCCCTTGTGGCTGTCTGAATTTTACAATGAATGCGTGATGACTGCCCTGATCAACCGGGCTAGAGTGGAAGTCTAAGCCACCTTATGTCCAACCCTGCCCTCCAACAGAATCTCAGAACTAAAAAAGGAGGAAGGGGGCTAGGCAGGGAAGAAATGGCAACCAGGCTCAACACAGCCACACCCTTTGTTTGACAGGGTCCTACAGGGAATCAGAAGAGCATATCCCACTCTTAGTTGGAATTCCCCTGAATTCCAACTAAGCCTTGGAGTAAAGAGGAGGAAGCCATGGTCACACTGTGACAGCTGGGTATTGGTATATAGATATCCCAACCCTACCAGAAGGATATAGACTCTCAACACCAGATTCCTATGTCACAATGGGACATTGATTGTTTTATTAGAAAGAACCATGCTCCCCTCCCCCAGTGGTGCAACAAACTGATTTTGCTCCCCAGGGCTTCCCACGGGAGATGCTATTGAGTGGCTGCAGTGTTGACTGGCAGTAGAGCAGGGCTGGAGGGCAGAAGGCATATACCTACTAACACAACTGGCTCTAGGACCTACCGGTTGGGTCGGTGGCCAAACCTTCATCTTGGGGCCCTCACTGGCCTTGCTAAAATCTTGTACTTAGTAGAGCAAGGGACCCCAAAGAACACCATAGAGAGGATCTCCAATGAAGAGCTTTGGGAAAAATATAATCTAGAAGGAAGGCCACAGGCTCAACAAGAACAATTTACCCCTGCCCTAGTTCCTTCTTTTAATCCCCACATCTGGGCAGTAGTGGAGAAGGAAGAATCTTTAGATCTCCTACCTTTCCCCTTGGCTGACTGAAGAGTCTGGCCCTGGGATGGCCTTTCTACCCAGACTTGAAATTTGAATTCAAATTTCAAAATTGTCTAAAGGTGGGTCAGAGTCCTCCCCCTAGCACTGCCTACCCCACCCCCCACCCCAGTCCCAGACACTGGAGGCTTCATGCTCCAGTGCATGTGTGATATGGGGGCAGTAAACTTTTGGATACAGGCTCCCAGGTCGCTATTATTCCAGGAGAAACAGAGGGGAGGAAGTGGCAAATAGCTTTGGGAGGTTTAGGGCATTCTACAATGGTATGGGAATGGGAAGTTACTGGGTCCGTGCCCATGACTGCAGTCCCACATCCCAGCAAATTCTGGCCAAGTGTCTGGGTGAGTAACTGGCTCTGTACCCCCAGTTCTCCCACTTCCTTGTTGCATTGTCCAGCAGTGGCAGTATTGCCCCCCTGATGGGGAAAAGGACATTACAGTCATACCTGGTTTTCTTGCACTTCTTTTTATTGTGCTTCACAGGTATAACTTTTGCTTACAAACTAGGTTTATGGCAACACTGTGTCGAGCAAGCCTATCAGCACCATTTTCCAGAAAACATGTGTTCACTTCATGTCTTTGTGTTGCATTTTAGTAATTCTCATAATATTTCATTATCATATCTGTTATGGTGTTGTGATCAGTGATTTAGATGTTACTATTGCAATTGTTTGAGGACACCAGGAACCATGCCCATATAAGATGGTGAACTTAATTGATAAATTTTATGTGTGTTCTGACTGCTTCACTAACCAGCATTCCCCCATCTCTCTCCCTCTCTTTGGGCCTCTCTATTCCCTGAGACACAACAATATTGAAATCAGGCCAATTAATAACCCTACAATGGTCTCTATGTGTTCAAGTGATAGGAAAAGTTGCACATCTCTTCCTTTAAATCAAAAGCTAGAAAAGATTAAGCTTGGTGAGGAAGGCAGGTCAAAAGCTAAGCCTTTTGTGCCATTTAGATAAGTTGTGAATGAAAAGGAAATGTTCTTGAAGGAAATTAAAAGTGCTATTCCAGTGAACACATGAATGGTGAGAAGGAAAAACAGCCTTATTGCCAATATGGAAAAAAATTATAGTGGTTTGGATAGAAGATCAAACCAGCTACAACATTCCCACAATTTAGAGCAAAGCCCTAACTATCTTCATTTCTATGATGATTGAGAGAGTTGAAGAAGCTACAGAAGAAAAGTTTGAAGCTAGCAGAGATTGGTTCAAGAGGTTTAAGGAAAGAAACCTTCTCCATAACATTAAAGTGAAAGGTGAAGCAGCAAATTTGCATATAGAAACTGCAGCAAGTTATCCAAAAGTTCTAGCTAAGATAATTGACAAAGGTGGCTACACTAAACAACAGATCTTCAATGTAAACAAAACAGCCTTATATTAGAAGAAGATGACACCTGGGACTTTCATAGCTAGAGAGGAGAAGTCAATGCTTTCAAAGCACAGACTGACTCTCTTATTAGGGGCTAATGCCACTGGTGACTTTAATTTGAAGTCATCTTTCATTTACCATCCTAGAGGCCTTAAGAATTATGCTAAATACACTCTTCCTGTGCTCTATAAATGGAAAAACAAATCTTCGATGGCAGCCTATCTCCTTACAACATAGTTTACTGAATATTTTAAGCTCACTGTTGAGACATACTTCTCAAAAAAAGAGATTCCTTTCAAAGCATTACTGCTCATTGACAATGCACCTGGTCACTCAAAGCTCTGATGGAGATATACAACAAGATTAATGTTGTTGTCATGCCTGCTAACACAACATTCATTCTGCAGCACATGGATCAAGGAGTCATTTCAAGTCTTATTATTTTAAAAACACATTTTATAGGGCTATACTTGCCAAAAATAGTGATTGCACTGATGGCTCTGGGCAAAGTAAATTGAAAACATTTTGGAAATGATTCACCATTCTAGATATCATGAAGAAGATTTGTAGTCCATAGGAGGAGGTTAAAATATCAACATTAACAAGATGTCGTGGAAACAGCAAAAGAATTGCAATTAGATGTGAAGCCCGAAGACTTGACTTAATTGCTGCAATCTCATGGTAAAACTTTAATGGATGAGGGCTTGCTTCTTATGGATGAGCAAAGAAAGTGGCTTCTAGAAATGGAATCTACTCCTGGTGGAGATTCTGTGAATGTTTTTCAAATAACAAGACAACAAATGATTTAGAATATTACATAAATTTAGTTGCTAAAGCAGCGGCAGGTTTCGAGAGGATTGACTCAAATTTTGAAAGAAGTTCTATGCTGGGTAAAATGCTATCAAACAGCATCACATGCTACAGATAAATCTTTCATGAAAAGAAAAGTCAATCAATGTGGCAAACTTCATTGTCTTATTTAAAGAATTTTTTTTTTTTTTTTTTTAGGTGTTGGGGACCAGGGATTGAACCTGGGACTTCGTGTGTGGGAAGCCGGTGATCAACCACCGAGCCTCATCAGCTCCCTTGAGTTCATTTTTTGTTGGTTTTGCTCGTCGTCCATTTTTTTTTTTTTTTAGAAGGCACCAGGAACCAAAACTGGGAACTCCCCCATGTGGGAAGCAGGCATTCAACTGCTTAAGCCACATTCACTCCTTTATTCAAAGAATTTGCCACAGCAACCCCAACCCTCAGCAACCTCCACCCTGATCTGTCAACAGTCAGCAACATTAAGGGAAGACCCTCCACCAGCAAAAAGATTACAACTCACAGAAGTCTCATTTGATGGTTAACATTTTTAAGCAATAAGGGTTTTTTTTTTTTTTAATTAAAGTATGTAAAAGTATGTTTTTTTAGACATAATGCCATTGCATATTGCACTACATTATGGTGTAAACATAACTTTTATTTACACTGGGAAACCAAAAAATTCGTGTGACTCACATTATTGCAATATTTTCTTTATTGTAGTGCCTGGAATTGAACCTGCAATATCTCTGAGATAAGCCTGTGTTGAACTCATAAAGGACCTTCTATCCATCGGCATCCTCCACTTCACTATCTCTGCCTATAATAGCCTGGTGTGAACAGTGGAAAAGGCAAGTGGATTGTGGCGGCTGACTACAGACTATTAGGGCTTGAATGCAGAAGTGCCACCTTTGGCATCCACAGTCCCAGGCATTGTGCTACCTGCACATTGGCCTCATCTCTGTGTCCTCCTGGCACCTCTTTGTCAGTTGACATGAAAAGCAGGTACTTTCGACTGTGAAATGAAGACAGAGCAGTCCCTGCAAGAGGTAAAAGAATCTGTTTCTGCTACCCTTCCTCTGGGAACTTTGGAGCCTGAATCTCCATTTGACCTGCAAGTTTATACTGCTTGGATCCATGAAGACTGGTCTCTTTGGCAGAAGGAGAAAGGAACAGGAATTCATGGACCCCTGTGCTTCTGGACCAAGAAGTTCCTCAATGCAGGCCAATGCTACAAGTGGCAACTTCTGGTGTGCTATTGGGCCTTGGTGGAAAGGGAAAGGATCACTGAGAGCTCTCAGGTTCTCTTGAGACCAGAAATCCCCATCATGTCCTGAGTTGTGGGTAATCAGAACACTCACCCAGGCAGTGCCCCACAGAAAGGATATTTCAGGATCATGCCCACTTAGGCAACCAGGGAGAAAAACAATTGCATAAGCAGGTGATGGAGTTCTCACTCAACAATCATCTTCTTATACTAGATGAGGGTCATTCCCTCTCTACATTAGCATCTTGGAGATTCCAATTCAAGGTTGCCCCCCTAGATGCTCAGTGCTGGTTTGTTGATGGATCGGCCAAGCTAAAGCCATCTGGCACCCATTGAGCAATAGCCACTGTTTCCCTACATCTGGCACTAGAAAAATTGCCCAGTGGAATGAACTGGGTGAGTGTTCCTCTTAGCCCTGAAACACTGAGATCCAAGAACTTCCATGTACCTCACCCCTGGGCCATTAGCCAATGGCTTAGCAGTCTGGTCAGGTTCATGGAAGGAGTGTGATTGGAGAATCAAAGGTTACCCAGTGTGGGGAAGGGACCTTTGGAAACAGTTGGTGGTAGGGAAAGGCACCATCTATGTTACCCATTTTGATACACATGGCAAGGGCCCATACCACAATGAGCATCATCGGAATGACCTAACTGATAAAGGATGCACTGAGCTGCATTTTGTACCTGACAAGGCTGGACCTTCTACTGGGAGAAAGGCAGAGGATGAGCTCTTCCTGGAGGATGAGGACAATGAACTTACTTTGGTGACATCAGTGAAATAGCTAAATTTCCCACAGATGTTTCAGATCCTGGGTGGATTCCCAAACTGGACATGGAAATTCTGACACCATGAATTATGGGCTCTTTTGCTAAAAGAGACCCAGTCTGCGATTACCAATGGGAAAGATGTCAACTATAAGCCAGACCCTGAAAAGGGTATTTAGGAGCTATTCCCAGAGGGGTCTCACCAGGCCACTCATGGCAAATGGACTCCATCAGCCCTCTTCCACCATCCCAGGGTGGACTGATGTTGTGGAAGATAATGTGGAGGAGTAAGCTAAGCCTGGTTAAGATTCCAAAGGTTGGACTGCTGGGAAAGCCATGGACACAAGCTCAGAAGCCATCACCAGCCTTGCCTATTCCCCATCTTTTGCTCTATTGTATGTCAATGTTTCAGTCTGCTTCCATTCCACAACCTGGGGGAGATGTTAAATCTAATGAAAATCCCCAGCCAGATCTTAAACCTGGAAACCTGGAAAAAAAACCTGGAAACCAGGAATAAGCATCCCCAGATGCTAATCAAGGCAGAAATTCTCAATGGCAGGGCCTCTCTCCCCAGGGTGGATAAATACCACACTCAAAGAGCATAGATTTGTCTCTCTTCTCCAATGTGAAGTGGGGCATGACCCCAATCCAAGCAGTCTTGGCTACCCTGGAAGACCAGCCATGATGGGATTTCTTCCCTGCTCTTTTGGACCCTTTGTGCTGTGTAAGGAATAAAGCAGTGATTTGCTGAAAGTTTCTGTTGTGCCCTGAGCCTGTGCTCCAATAATGCATGTTCCACAAGTTTGTTTAGTTTTGATTTTTTTTTTAACTTTTGGAGACAAAGGGCCAACAAAGTCTAACAGCCCTCCCAAATTCCTAAGTATGTCCAATAGTGTTGGAGATCTTGTTTCTTTGCTAAATATAGAGGAGTGAATCATATAAAAGAAGAGGAGAAAAAGAAAACCTAGGAGGATAGAAGAGTAAGTACTCATTTTGTGATCATCTTCTCCACTACAGAAACTGGCAAATGCTGCGATTAATAAAATTCCTGTCTTGTGAATGTAAAATGCCTTCAATTACAGACTAATGGGAGTGAAGAAAATTGTGATGAAAGGAACAGATGTTAAATATATAAATTGTTCTCCAGTTGTAAAACCAATTCAGGCTTTCAAAGAGTTATAAGAGTCTTAGTCAACATCTCTGATAGCTGTTCCAAGCATCGAAAGGAGAGAAAGAAGGAGGGCATTATTAATTTTTAGAAAAAAATCTTTAATTACATCTTAGATTGAAGAGAAATGGAGAAATACACCAGTGAAATATACTAAGGCACGTATATTGCATTTATTCAAAGTTACATATGCTTAGATTAAGTTAAGAAGGAGTTAAAACAATAAAGATGAATCTCTTATTTGTATACCGCTTCAAAATGCAGGGTGGAAACTTGATAAAAAATGGTGACCTATTTTCTAAATCAGCAAGGAAGATTTCTGAAAGAAGGATTTCAGTCCTTATTAATTCAAAATTTCTATAGTCCTTTTAGGCTCAGATCATGTGTCAGATATTAGCCCTCCTATACTCTATTTCCTTTTTCATCTTCTTCATTGCTCTGTGTATGATAAGGGATACCAAATCAATAGCTGTGTAGAAGAAGCAGATATAACATTCTTAGAGACACTGGAGACAGGGAATAGAAGCAACAATTCATTTTTCTGTCTAAGTTTAGATTGTATTTATACCACCTGCTATGCCTGTGGGAATGGAATCTATAGTAGCGTCTTTAGACACAAACTTTCTCTCAGTGACTTTCCTTTTTCTATTCAGTGTGATAGGATTTTTTTTTCATCTGGGAGAAGTAGCCTATGGCACTTGGCAGAAGAGATGAGACTTTAGATGAGATATAGGAGACAAAGAGTGACAAATTAAAATGACAAGGCTGTCTTATAAGATTGTGATCTAGTGAAATGAAGTATTTCTGGCCCAGTCAATGTAGACAGCATTATGCAATGTGGTAATAGATTGCAAGACCTGAGCAGCCCGTATATGTCTTTGAGATAACAGAATTTGTCACTATCAACACTCTCCCAAATTGTATCTTGCCTGGCTTTTGAGAACATGAATATGGACAAAGGTGTTTGGATAGGTCAAGTATGTAAGGATACTGTATTTTTCCTGGAAAAGAAATCTTTTTAAAAAAGAATAATGCTAGTCATTGGCATGAATTTAATCCAAGGAGAACCCTTGAAATAGGTAACTAACATATCCCAAAGTTGTGGGTGATCTTTGGCACTGTGACCTATTGAGTGTCCTGTTACATCTCTTTCATCAGAACTCTAAGAGGTGGTTGACCATACACTCTCACAAACATCATTCCTGCCTGCTGGATGTCTCCACTTGGTATTAACACCATTACCTTAAATTCAATATACATTGAAAAAAATTTTAGACATTCTTTAAAAATCAGTGGAAGTTGTTTTTGTGCATCATCAGACAAAAGTTTAAATGGTTTAATATGTAGTCAGTTTCGTGGTACCAAATGGAAGAGAAAGAATTATATTTTGGGGTAGAGGATTTTAAGCATGCTTGAGTAGGGGAAAATTTGGAGTCATCCATAATATGTTCTTCTTACTCATCTAATACATGTAACTTGGCAAGTCACCAACTCCCATAATTATTTCTTTGCAGTGTGGCTTCATACATTTTCACCCTTACCATCTTGTAGGCCCTCTAATGTAGGCCCCCATTTCTTTTTGAAGTAAGAAATATGACTCATTCAGGGACTCTCACCATGCTCTAAAATACTTTCTGTGGAACACTGAAAATGCATAACAGGGTTATTTTATTTTCCTTTCATTACTGTTCCTCTTGATAATAGCTGCCAATTATTTTTTAAGTTGAGGAATTGGGACCAACCAGAGTAGATTGTATACACTGTATATCTGGGAAATATTCTAAGAATTCTTGAGAATTCAAGTCAAGAAAAAGTGACACCCTCATAAAGTAGTGAAGGTCCCCTGTTGTGGTTGACCATGTTTATCTCTGCTTCAAAGGTTACACATGTATCTTTTGGCTGGTTGCAGATTTTTTAGTTGTTTCTAATTTACTGATGCAATCACTATGAAAACTAGAGGACAGTGTGCTTCTTTCAGAGCTATGTGATAGTCATAATAATGGTTATACTATATTTGTGTCTTTACCTAAATACTATGTCTAATCTCTTCAGTTAGACTCTACATTCCTTTTATTTGCACATAATATGAAGAGTGTTTTAATGATTCGTATTTTCCAATACAAGTTCTAAATGTCTAGATAATTAATAAAATAGTTGAATAAATGATGTCAAGCCTAATTGTCACAGAAGTCTTAGACTCCCCAAAATTCAGGAATCTTAGGGCATCTCTTTCATATCCTAGGAGTGTAGTGTAGCATTATCACTTTGGAAATAAAGTTGGTTTGAATGGGATGATATTTTGTAATTCACAAACACTAAGGAAATGTTAAGGTAGAGCCAATATGCTCAAGAATAAAAGAATCCCTTATATAGAATTGGGAAAGTTTCCTATATATATTACCCAATTAGGAGTAAATGCATACTACTTCTCAAAGTACCCATGCTATGCCATTGTCTTAATTTTAAAAACTGGATTATTTAACCAGTTCCCATTTTTAGATTTGCCCAATGTGCTAGAGGAACAGAAAAAGTAAATCATAAAATGTCAAAAATAAATATTAAACATTCGCATAAAAGCAAGGTCCAAATGTGGCTTACTTTTCAGAATCATACAGGTAAGAATAAAGTATAATCTATTTTTCCTAAAAATTAGTGTTTTTTAAATTGTATATTGCTCAATATACACTTTTTATTCTTGTACCAAAGGGAAAACAAAGGTGAATTACTTCAACATCAAAGATGATGCTATATGAATGAGTTCAATGATGGTCATAGTAGGCTCAATTGGATTTAAAATGAATAAACAATTTCAATAAATTGAATTAATTAGAGTGGGCTTAAGTGTGCAAGCAGTCTATTTTCTGGAATCATGGACAATAACTTGTTCAAGAAATGCTGTTGTATAATTGCCTGAAGTCAGAGGATTTTAAAAAAAGAGAAAGCTGAAAATCCATTATGTTCGTGGTAACAGTCTAACTAAACTAATTAACTGCTATCTGAATTTTCACACCTCTATTTCATGATCTTTCTTGCCTCAAATCTCCAAGCCTCAAAAGCAACAAACAAAAAAAGCATTTGAAGGAGAACAGTATACACTATAAAACATCCCATTTTGTAAATCAGCTACTCTTTATTTTCTCCACCTCTATGTGTTTACATTTCTTGGTCAAAAATTTTTTCATGTATACTCTATATAAACATATGCACACTAATCAGTTATATGCACACAAATGAAATATTTTCTATTCATCTATCTACTTATCATAATTATGGTACAAGCACTACTGCTTTTAAATTCAATCCTGAGAATTAAAATACCTAGATATTTTATAGAAGTTTGGAAGATCTGTATATTCAAACTTTTAAGAAATTTGAAAACATAAACTCTCAAATATCAGTTGATTCAACTTATCCAGACTCCTCAACTTACTGGGACCTGCTCTTTTATACCTGACTTTTTTTTAAAAAAGGGACACATGAAAAAGAAACAAGTTTTCTTACTTAAGAAGTTGTACTTATCTAAACAAGAAAGTGATAGCCAAAAAAAATCAAGGCCAAATCTATTATCTTGAACGATATAAAATCCCCAATATTTGACTATTTTTGTCTTACATGGATAGTTTTTTTTATATGGTTCAACCAGGTTTCATTCTGGTTTAAATTAGAATCCCTCATTTCCTAGACTTTCCATTTAAAAGAGGTGTTACAATATATTGAAAGATTTCCCAAAAGTCTCATAATTTTCATTACCATATAATAATTCAAGATGCCAAAGTATCTTTGAAACTTTGAAAAGTATATCCTATAACATATCCTGTTTCCAATTTATTCTTTCTTCTAAGTAGCTGTAATAAAAGCAGTTTTATGGAAGGTGCAATTATTCTTATAGCATATTATATTGCTTTCTTCTAGAAGATATTCTGGTGTTGGTCAAAAATTGGTTTTATAAAGATGTATTTTAGTGTGATTTACTTTGTACAATGTAATTTAATTCAATTTCACTTACAAGTATAGATGATAGTGATATTTTGCATTCTAATAAATATATTTGAATTAAAATGATTATATAATAATATAATATTTATACATGTATAAAATATCATTATTAAGCAATACTGCTTCGTATTATTTCTTTATAGTTTCTGAAGCACTTTAATTTATGAAGTTGCTAACAGAACAAAACTACCAGAGCAGATATAGCTCAAGTGGTTGAATGCCTGCTTCCCACAAATGAGGTACCAGTTTGATCCCTGATTCCTCCTAAAAACAAAAACAAAACAAGCAAGCAAAATAAACAAAAAACCAACCAGGAGGAGCCAGTGTAGCTTAGTAGTTGAGCACTGGCTTCCTACATACAAGGTCTAGGGTTCAATTCTGACCCCAATAACTCAAAAAACAAAAAACAAAACAAAACAAAAAAACTACCCACGAACTGTTTTCATGTTGTTATTAATAAAAATTGTTCTTGAAAATTTTTTAGCCATGATCCATGAATAACAGTGCATCTGAAATTACAAAATCAGTTTAAATAAATTAAGATCTACAAATCACGTTATCATCTGAGAGTTGAATCTGCTACTATTTAGTGTCATGTTCATGAACTCAAGTCTTTGAGAATGATCAGACCCTAATTTCTTGACTGCCATCCCTTTTTCATGGTCTCTAGTACGCAGAACTGTCTGGCTAATGTCTCCAGTTGAGTTCTAACTGTAAAGTGGCATTGAAGTTCAACAGGGCACATTTCCTGTATATTTCCATGGATGGTTGTGCAATTGGTGAGAACACACAGGTAATGAGCCCAAGGTCATGAGTTCACTACCGTGTGGACTAGTTTGCTTTGTTGTATTCCAGGGTTATGGATCAGACCCCTCATCACAGGTAACTCTCTTGTGCATATATATTACTTGTCACAAGTGAGGCCTATGTGATAGGGTTTGGAAGGATCAAAACAAAGCCATATGAACAGTTGGGAAAAATCACTCAAAGGGCTTGTTCACCAGAGACTGAGTTAGCATCAAATTCACCCCAAATACCTGATATTCTGTGTTCTGTGCTAACATGTCCTCCCCACCCGTCTCCATCCCTCAAAGCAGGGGAATGGGATTCTAACAAGCTTGGAGTAGGGAAAGCATAATTCACTCATCACACACTCCATCCTGCTATGTCCATGGAAATGAAAGGTGAATCTAACATCCTGAGTTACTGTCACAAATCCTGTTCTTAGAGCCTTTATGTATGGATTTTGAGTTTTAACTAAGATCATTAAATACACAAAACTTCTCAAATCAACAGCCATAATCCCAACATAGCCGATAGATTCTCAAATACTATGAAAGAAATAGTAAGAATCAAAAAGAAATTTTTCTTTTTCATCATATACAAAACAATTTTACAATACTGCTTATTAGCTTATTAGTTCTCAGCTTCTAAGACATAATCTCAGTAATATAATTTTTTATAATTTTGAAATATCAAATTATTTTATGTAATCGGGAACATGGCTAACAAGAGGAGAGAAGATGTTATTTAATATAATTTAGACTTAATATCCACTCCATGGGATTTCATTTACTAACCATCTAATCCTTTGCCTGTAATTACTTATATTTTTCAAGTGTTAATAACTTTTAAAATTTACTTTATTTTTCTTTATTTACCCCCCACCCACCCACCCTTCCCTCAGATGATTTGCTTGTCTGTCTACTCATTGTTTGCTCGCCTTCTCCGGGAGGCACCGGGAACCGAACCTTGGACCTCCCACATGAGAGGGGAGGGCCCAAGAGACTGAACCAAATCCGCTCCCCATGGGCTGTGGCATCTGCTGGCTTGTAGCCTCTGCTCGTTGTGGCAGGGGCGGCATCTAGCTCTGTTGGGGCGGGAGGCAGTGTTTAGCTCTGTTGTGGAGGTGTCTAGTTCTGTTGCAGAGGGAGGAAGCATCTGCTTGTCTTCTTTTGTAGGAGGCACCAGGACCCAAACCTGGGACCTCCTATGTGGTAGACAGGTGCCCAAATGGTTTAGCCACATCTGCTTCCCAATAACATTTTAAAAAACATTCACAGGTTAGTGCTGGAATGGAAGTCCCCAAAATGAAAAGACGAGAAATAGCTACAGACTCAAATAAAAGGGAATAAATAAGACAGAGCAACATTTACAAATAAAATTTCCAGGGTCAAAAAGTAAGAGGACTAAAACAATATCAAGCAGGCTTGAAGCTTCTATGTAAATATTTAAAAGGATGTTATGACTAAGTGGGATAATATTCTTATGAGGTTGAAGTACAGAGGGTTTCTTACACACATTTTCAAAAGTACAAAATAGGAATGTATTTGATACCAGCTAAAAAAATCCTGCAAAAGAAAAAGAAAAAGAGAGGAAACAATCCAGAAAAATGGGCAGTTGGAACATTGCTACCAGTAGAAAGAGAGATGAAAATTAAAATGGCAATGCTCTACCTGTATAGTAACATGTTACAGTACTCAGTGAAATGTAATGTGCTGATATCTCTATCATATGAATCTGGAGTCCCACACCTGAATATGTACTCCAGAGAAACTCTTACTTAGGTTCGTAAGGGTACGTATACATGGCTGTTTATTTCAACCTGTGTGTGTATTTGTGTGTGTTTGTGTGTGTGTGTGTGTATGTGTGTGTGGCATCAGGGAGTTGGGCACAATCTAGAGTGCATCCGTAGGGGGGAGGGTAAATAAATGTGTGGATGCACATGATGATGAAATACTATGCAGCAGTCAGAAGCAATAAACTAGAAGTATTTACAGGAAGGAAAAACCTGTGAAACAAGGCTGAGTGGAAAAGTAAAAACATACAACAAATAAAACTCAGAAAAGTGAAAATTTTATAGTATAATAGTAATTACATAAATGTGAAACTTCCAATATACATAAATCAATCTTTTCTAGGATTCTTATATGTCTTCCATTTAGACTGAGTGCCTATTGGAAAGAGGATAAAGGAAAAAATTGATTAGGACAAGGGAAAAAATAAAAACGAAAGAAAACAGAGCTAGACCTTTTTATAGCGATGAAAGAAGATAACACATCGTGAATTGGGGAATTTAACTTGTCTCTTTAAATATAAAGTTAGAAAAGAGGGGGAAAAATGGAAGGAAAAAAAGAAGCAGAAGAAGGAGGAAGAGGAGAGGAGGAAAGGGAACATGTTACTCCTACTCTGCCTGTCATAAACATAGCGTTTTAAGTAAGTTTTGAACTCAAAATTAACTTTCTCATGAGAACACCCACTGACACCAGTGTGTTCAGAAGACAGTGGTGGTGAGATTTAAGCCGGTATCTCAGGAAAGATGGTGCTGGTTCCATTTATCATATGCTTCTGCACACATTGTGGCAATGATAATCTTAGATTTTTATCAACTTAGGAATTGTTTTTCTAATAAGGCTATTTGTGTGATGACATGCCCGTGTGACTAAGAATACATTTGGTGAACTATTAGAACCTTAAAAGAGTACATTGGGTATACCAATCTTGATTAGAAAAATTGCCTCTGATTGCCCTACAGCTAAACTCTTTATTAATTTGCACTATGCAATTTCTAGTTTGAAATTCATAGGCATTAAGAAAATTAATCCTTCACAGAGAGAGAATAATTCAGGTGGTGAACTTAGTAGAAGGAAGGCCTTTGGGGTATTTACTTTGGACACATTATCCCCAGCAGATCTGAATTAAGAGCACTCTCTGAACCATTTTCTGCAAAAATCCTTTCAGTGGGGCAAGTTCAGACACTGGCCTTCTTCAGCTTATGGTGAATGAATAAATCTTGCATTTACATAGTCCTTTGCATTTCAGAGTCTTAAAGTGCTTTACATAGTACACCTGGTTTAAATGGGCAGCATATAAATCTCAGGGGCTGGGGGCAAAGAAATCTTGATGCTCACTAACCACAAAAAGAAAAAAAAATACAACCTGTTCTTCCTCAGTGGCAGAAATCAACATTGACAGGATAATCTTTCACAGAGGAGCCAACTGTGATATCACCGGCATGAGATTATAGGCAAATTTTCTATAGCCAGGCCTGTTAGGTGGAAACTTCAAGCTGAATTCTGTACTTGATGATTTCAGCTCAGTTCTCAGGGGAGTTACATGCACAAATATCAAAGTGCAGAACTGACTTAGGATCATAAGTACATGAAATAAAGTCTGACTTTCATAGAAAAGGCAGTGGAATGATTAAACTCATGTTATATAACATTATTTACTACTTCAATATTTCTTTCACATAACTCAAAGAAACAAATATAGATTCAAAGAGCATCACAAAACAGATGTATATCCAGCTGGAAACATTATTAAAAGGGTGTCTTACCTGCAAAATTTTCTGCAAAATGAGTATGAACAGTTACACTTTGGAACTCAGTCTTACCAGCATAACATAGTTGTATACTATATGTATTTATGTATATGTCTGCACACTTACATTTTTAGAATTTACCACAATAGAACAAGTGGATGTAGACCATACACACTCATGTGCCAGTGTGTATATATGCATATATTCACACACCAGAGAGGTCTCCTTGTAGAGTGAATGCATAAATATAAGTGAACCTTGAATTTAATAAACACATATGTATCTTTAACTTTACAAGTTATCTATAATTTGTTAAAAGTAAAAAAATCTGTCAGATAAATATTTTTAAATGAAGTTTTTGCTTATTGCATTACCATTGTCATGCTGACAAGAAATCCTTAGAAATGTTAATGGTTGATATTTTAAAACTTTCTTTTCTCCAAGACTATGGTCTCTCTCTCATAAAACTATCTACCAAGTTGGGGAAAATGACAAAGTACATCTGTATTTCCATTGTGTTGTTGCTGTTTTTAAAAAAAATAATTGGGGCTTAAAAACAACAACAATCCCTAATGAAAACCTACATTTGAGAATGTGCCACTGCAAGTATAAACTAAAAATTTGAGCAAAATGAGGCAGTTGATTGACATTACCTGCAATGTATAATATTCAGGGTGTGACTTTATAAGTATTGATGATTTACTTAATCATTTCTTAACTGCATATAATTTCATCTCCCAGTCCTTAGTAAATTTTGCATCTGTTAGTACTTGCATATAAGACAAATTGTTCTGATTCATTTCTGGTGGTTAGGTAAGAACCAAGTATGACAAGCTTACCGCCTTGCCAATCTTCATTTCTAACACTCGTTTTTGTAAACTTTTCTTAATCTTTAGTTTACAATAAAATAATGTGGTCTACTAATAATATGATCTGTGATATTCATGGATAGGTATCCCAGAGGAAAGCATCAGCTTAATAAAGAGGTTACAGAAAGGGGCAGGCTCAGGACTCAGGTCCACAATACATCTGTGTCCAATTCTGAACAGATTGCTACAATCTTTTAACCATTGCCACTGCACTGTGCTGGCAGGTTTGTAAACAACTTTAAACATAAAGAAGTGGGTAAGAGAGGTGTGGAAGAGTCATATTGTAGCATCCAGATTGACAGACACACAGCAGTATTATCTTTTATTCTGGATGATTTTTAAAAATATATTCACAAATTGTTACCTTTCTCAGCACGTATAGAAGAACAAAAGCAGTGATTTAAATGTCTATTACAACCTATTATCGGGGACTGCATTAAGGAGGTGCTGGTCAACTTGGGTTCATTTGTCCTCCAAAAGCTGCAGAGATGTGAGGCCAGGCCAATTGGGGTTAAATCAGGCAGGGAACTGATACAGCTGGGGATCGTTAAGAGTGATCAAGGGCCAACCCGGAGAAAAAGTCAGTTGAAAACAAGGCTGAGCGCTCTTCCAGGCAGAGTGGCAGAATAATGTGCATTCAGGAAATAGCCTAACCCCATGCAAGGAACTCTGCTGGTCTAATTAGATTTTGTTTAAAATTCAGAGTAGGAGCAACTTGGCCAGCTTTGATGCAAGACTTGGCAAGGGCAAACTACTGTTAATTTTCAAAAGCAGTACTGTTGGGGTATTTAAGAAATAATACAAATCTTTGTCATGGTAAAAAAAAAGTATATATGTATTACATCACAAAAATATCTCTTTGCTGATACAATATCATCAGTTTTCCTTGACCAATTGTTACTTAGATTGTGGATTTTAGAGTGGTAACCTGATCATTTGTGTACTTTTTAATTTATTGGCTTTCCTCCCATCTCTGTTTTACTTTTCCACTCACTTCTTGGGGTGACTTTCCAAATAAATTTATGTGCACTCAAATCCTTATCTATTTGGGTGAAACTAAATCAAGACACAAATCCTAATAATTATTTAAATAAATAATTACCCCACAGTGTGTTTTTCAGGATCACATTTGATAATACATGTAAAACTGATTTGTTGATGGTAAAATGATACTAGTAAAAGTTACAAAATTACCTCCACCAAAAGAATGTGTTCTTAAAGATCAAAAAATTTCTCTATGTACCTACTGTACTTTACAGAATTATCAAAATAGAGGAGGAGTTTAATAAATGTCTGTGGAAAATGAAAGAATAAGCTAGAAATCTGATGCTTAGTTGGCCAGCTAAATATTTTGAGGACAAAAAGAGGGTTTGCTTGCCATCATGAGCACATATATGTGAAAGATGCTGCAAGTAAGTTTACCTTCCTCTGTAGTTCTGTGAGAGTAAGGGTATACTACAGAACTGGGGAAAGGGAGGCAACTAAGGGAAAAATAATATGAAGTGAAAATAGACCCTTCCCTATAGTTCAAAATGTGCCCTCAGGAAGACAAATTTCTGAGTCTTTGGAAGCCAAATTCTTTCCCAAGAATAGGTTAAAACGAAGTAAACATGGAGGACGAGATGGACTCAGTTCATTCCCGATATTTTGGTTGATTTCCTAGGGAACCCTGAAAGCTTCATCTCTTCTAGAATTTAGGATTTAGACATAACTTCCACCAGTGGTTCTCAAAGTGTGGTGCTTAGACCAGAAGTGTTAATGTCACTGGAGAACTTACTAGAAGTGGAAATTCTTGAGCCCTACCCTAGACCTACCGAAACTCTGGGCTTGGGAATCAATAATGTGTATTTTATCAAGCCCTTCAGGTGATTCTTATACACAGCAAAGTTTGAGAAACACCAGCTCAGAGTGATTTCTTTGGATAAACTGAGAATGTACCCAGTTTAATGAGACAGTCTTGGAACCAGTTTAGTCTACTGAAATTCTATTGTACCAAGGCTTTTCTGTCCCTGTCCCTAGAGCATCTAGAGACAGAGTTGGGTGACTGAGTTACATGGTCTACTTTTTGCTAGAGACATAGAGACAAGTTTCCAGGATTTCCAGGAATAGGACATTGGAAATCAGGACATGCATAATTCAGTGAGGCTGAAGAAGAGCAGAAGCCTAAGCACATCTCCCAAGAAGGGTAAACTTAAGCTAGCAGCAGGAAAGGATGTGCCTCTCCCAAATCACCTCTCCACTGTTAACAGAGTCATGAAATTATACTTTCCTAGTACTTTTTGGACAGGGAAAGAAATGCCTCATGGATATACAGATTCTTCTCCCCAATCCAACTCCATAAATGTTTCATTTTACTGGGAAAGAATATCACTGTATTAACCATGATCTTGGTTATATTGCTTGGTAAAGGTATGGTAACCTCTAACTTAGTAAATACTGGCTTTTAGATATGTAGCTGTCCCCATGATATTTGGAAAGTACAACCACATTGGATATAATGGCAGTTTGTTTGTATTTATTATTGTGTTGTTGTTAGTATGCGATATTTATTATTGTGTTTGATTTACTCCTTGTTAATATGTTTAAACTTAGCATTTCCATGGCCAGTTTGATACTTGTGCACTGTAAATTTCAAGTTGGGACTGTATTAGCATCTGAGATCCTCACATTAAGCTAAATGTGGAAAATTGGAGACAAAGTGGAGGAAAAAAGTAGAAATGATTTGAAAATGATTTGAAAGATGATTTGAAAGTTGATTATGTGTAGGAAGGTTAAGGAACTTCAGATTAAATAACTTAGAGAAGGGAAGCCTGAAAGTCAGCCTACCACTTTACCCTAAGTTTATGGATAATAGTTACTAGCCATTTAGCTCCTTCAAGGACAAGGAAGAAAAGATTGAGGTTAAGTTGCAATAGGTAGATTCTAAGTTAGCTAGAATGCCCTTCTTGGAATTTGGGGTAACAGTGGAATGCCTCAAAATTAATAGAATAAGACTTCTCAAAGAAAAACTGAGCAGTGACTGAAGAGAAGGCCTCCACATTTTTAGTCCTAATCCGGTTAGGAGAATATTACTATGGAGTACCACTCTTAAAAATTCTATAAATAGCAAGGTATTGTGGGAAGTGACCAGTTCTACTTCACAAACTGTTCAACTCCAGTTACTCATGGATATTAAAAAGAGATCTACAATGTACAATTCAGGAAGCATTAAGATCAATGGACTACCATTTATCTAAACATTTGTTGTATTGCTTTCTAAATGTGACCAATATAATTCTCAACCATTTCCAAACATTGATGGAGAATATTCAATATTCTCCCTTCAAATACTTTCAATTTTAAAAATAGCCTACTGGATTTTAAAATAAAATTTTGTCAAACTTGCTGAAATCCAAAGAATTTGATTAAGTCCTAATTAGCTTGTTTATGAAAATGTGTGCTCTTTTTATGATAGAAGGTTTAGAATATTTGTGTTCAAGAAGAAGATCTTCAGATGCCCACTGGCATTCAAATCCATATAACTTTTAAATTCAGTAAAATAGTTGAAAAGTTGTGTTTACACTTCACCTTATTTTTCATATAATAAAGGAATTGAGTTAAATAAATCAATAACAATTTTGTTTAATAAGAAAATAGTGTGCCATTCATTGTATTTTTAAGGGAAAAAAGCTGTATTCATGTTCCAAGGCAGCTGAAACTTAATACGTGTGTCTTGGTAGGATGCAGGGTGCCTAGGTGTGTGCATATATATGTGTAAATATTCCAACACACATGCATATTCATACATCAAATTTCCAAAATAACTATTAAAAACAGAACTCATGAAGAAGAGTAATTCCAGGGCATGGTTAATGCAATGAAATCATTAAATGTGATAAATGATGTAACACTGGAGAAACCTTGGTTCAGTGTTACTTCATTAAATTCTTTGTTTTTAAGTAGTGAATTTTGTATGTAACCAATCAGAAGATTATATAATACAAAGACTACAGTGCTTCATTTTTAATTAATTGGATTGCAAACTGATAGACCTATAAAGTTGTAGTCTGTAGTTTTAAGAGTTAACATTGAGGAAGTATTGCATGCCCAATATAAATAGTAATGATTTGAATGTGCTCACAATTATCTCTGTATTGTTGCACTAATCTTCACACATCTGTTAAATAACATTTACAACACAACTATATAAATCCATTAAATAGATAAATGTTTTGATTATCTTCTATTGTTTATTTTTTATCTTCAGGGATTCATTACATTGACTATACCTTTCAAAACATAATCTACAGCTTAATTAAACCTTGCAGTTATAAATTTTGAGCCAACATATTAAGAAGTTATTGCTTTTGGGGGTACAATATTACTAATGAATATTTTGCTCTGTGACACCATTGCTGGTATAAAAATTATATCTAAAAGAAACTGTCCTTGATTTCACTATTCAGAGACCATAAGTCAATTTTTTTATGTACTATAAGCTTCTTAGGAACAAAATCCAAACCCATTGACAACGGAGTAAACTTCATAGCTTGTAGAAAGGACACATATCATTGTAATGTGTGAAATTTTAATCAAAAATGTTATGAAGGAGAAAGGTAAACTGACTGCTATAATTAATGTGTTCTGACATAGAGATTTAGCTGGTACATTTGTGGACTGTGCTGTGCTGTGTTAACCGTTCCATTGCTTAAGAACTGTCAGTGTTTGGGAAGTTTTTTATGGTTTTTACCACTTGACACTTTTTCCTAGAGCATACATTTTGTCATGATTTGAAACATAAAGTCATTTCTTTCTTGGCTCTTTTATTAATATCTAGCTAACTCAGGGGCCTGGTGATAATGGTATGGGTTTTTTTTTTTTTTTTTTTTTTTTCTTTTAAAAGCAGCTTCATTCAAAATGAAATTATAGAAGCTTTGCTTTTTAAAATGAATCATGTGTTTTGTTTTTCTGCTATTTATAAATATTATCCAGTGTATTAAAGGGCTGAGTATTGAGTACAGCTAATTGAGGTAATGAAGAAACTAGGACAGGAACCTCATGTAACACATCATAATAAAATATTTTCAAATTCTACCACAAATATTTCATAATTAAATAATACTTGGTTGGTCTCATAATGTAAACAATAAAATGTTTTTCCATATAGGAAATAAGCTCTGATTTTTAAAAACATTTGCTATATATTTATAATTCCAAAGTACCATCACAATCGAACTATTTATAAAATGCTTCTATAATATTCTCTCAAAGAGCTTTCATGCTGGACACTGGGTTAGACGGTGGCTCTATATTTCCAAAAGATTCTACTGAAAATTATAGTAGATTTGGTTCCAGGTTCTGCTGTGACAATCTGCTTGCAGAGATCTACTGCAAACCCATTCTGAGCACTGCCAGTGTGGTTGTGCAATAGACAAAAGGCATACCTGAAAGGGGAAGACAGATATGCCACTTAAATTAAATAGGAAATGAATTGGCCAGCAAGTTGGCATGTCTACTGAGACAAATCATGGACAACATGTCTCTCAACAACAAAACTTATTCGTTTTCTCTTGCCAACAGATTCATCACTGCCCAGGCAAAACAGGCAAAATACATTAGTGTCATGGTAAACTGATAAAGAGAAGTGCCTCAATCTAGCATCCTCAATGGCGAAAGTCTTAGGGCAGTATTGATCTGTGTTATATAAATCTTGTTTTCTGTCTGCAGAAGTGAATCAGGAATGACCCGTAAGGTTAACAAACATTGTAATGTCTTTCAGCTGGGGCAGATGCCTGTGCGCTCCACACATTGTATTTGATCAAGTTCCATTTTGTCATTTTACCGCCAAGAAGCTTAACTAATTGCTGGCAATCATAAGAGTGCTTGACGGAAGCAGAGAATTCCTACAATTGTTACCCCTTCTTTCCATCCCCTCTTTTTTTTTTTTCCTCCTTAAGTCTTAACAAGCACTCAAAGCCAAGTAGCGGAAAACAATCAACACTGAATTAGTCAGCAGGAGTCTTCACTTAGTTGAAAGTTTATGTAATTGGCATGTCATGTTCCTATATTGCCAAGAATAGACTGATTAAGCTGATGCACTTTGTTTCAGTAAAGTTTTACAAAGAAAGCTTCTCATCCTTTTGAGTGGCATGTCAGCGTATGTGCTTAACATGATTTTCTTTTCTTCATAAGGAGCCAATGACTAAATGCATGTCCTGTGGAGTGTTGAAATAAAAATGTTCATCAAACTAAGGCCTGACAAAGTCAGTGTTTTGGGGGAAAAGGAAAAAATATTGGTGGTGAAGGATAATCATTAACGAAAAGAAAATTTATTAGCAAAAGTACAATTACCCATAACAAGCTGCTTTATTTTATAAAGACAACACTCAAAGGTATGACAAATTCAGTCCTATGTTATAACAGGTGATTCATTTTACCTTATATGCTTTATCCACATACAATAACTTAGGGGTTTGCACATAAAAAATATTGTCTCTGGAGCTTTGACAAATTTTTACAGTGAAATCTCTCTTTAAAGGTTAATCAGCCATCTCAATTTGGTCTGCTAATTTTTTTCCCAATGCTTTATTTTGCTGTATATGAGAGATTTTGCCCTTATTTGGAAAGTCAGCCTTCATGGTGAAAAGCAAATGCTTAACATCAGAACAGACTCTATAAAGCTTAAGGAATTTTATTTGTTTTTGTTCACACCAGTGTCCCCTTTGTCATAACCCTAAATCAAATAACAGGTTTGAACTTGTCTTAGATTATTAAAGCTAAAAGAGAGCAGTTGCTGAGGCAGTAGTCCACGCATCTATTACGTCATAGTTGACAGTATAAAGGCAAGATTCAGAGAACTAATAGAGCTTCTTTTTCTTCTCCCCTTTTGTCATAGAAAGGTCAAGCTAGTTTTCAACATTTTTTATGTATGTCATTCTCAATATAGCAATAGAATCTCTTATGGAAAACAATGTAAGTAAATGTCTCCACGATGCTACTAGTCACCTGATCAAAAGCCAATGTTGAAAAACACTTCTAATGACTGTCTCTTATGCATCAGTGCATCTACTAATGAGCTGCCAGAAAAGGCTTTGTAAAGCTTTGCTAAGATAGAACAGGAATGTGAGAAGCCTGAGATATACTTCCCTGCTGTGATCCCTGCCTTTCTACTAACAGGGAGCCTAGACTCCGAGCTGCTAATGAGCATGCTGGAGAGAGTGTCCAAACCAATGCAGGCTAGAGACAATTCACCTGTCTGCTTTCAGATCCAGGGTATGATGCATGACAGGAAGACACCCGCTAGTAGCTTTTCTTTAAATAATTTAGATATTTATTGATTCCCTCTCCACCCCCATATTTTTATTTAGTCTCTGCATTTTATTTTCTTTCCATGATTTCTAGCATCATATGAGAAAAAGGAATAAGGATTATTTCTTCTATTGCTTCAGTCTCCCACCCACATATGCATAAGAAATTAATGTCATTATGTCACATAATTGCAATATGGAATACCTAATTAGTTCCTCAGTGGGGAAAAGAAATATGTGGTTTTCAGAGGTGGTATTTATAAAATGAGGCAGTTGGAATTAATAGCTTTTTAAAAGCCAAAATGTGGCTTATTTGAGTTAGGAAAATTCAAAATATGGCATTTGTTTTGACATTTAAAGCAATGTAAATGGCGTAAGTTAAAGACTTTTCTCCCCTAGCCACGCCTTGTTCAACATCTTTATCCATGGGCAAACCCAGCAAGATCTTTATAAAAAAACTCTTCCTTAACTTGTTTTTAGAAATTCCTGGCCTATAAATGAAATAGTTAACCACAGGATACCTTTCAAGTCCAGTGCTAAGCCATACATATTACACATTTTGATGCTATGCTTCCTTTAAGATTTCCTAGAGGCTATTTTACTAGTTAATATTTTTTAGTCAAACAAAATTACAGAATGCAAACTGTGTGATTTCACAGTTTGCAATGCCACAGTTATCCTAAAAAGAGAATCATCATTCCCATCCATTAATTTCAATACTGACTATCTCCTAGCATCCCAGGAGGTAGCCCGTGTAATTCACATGGGCTGGTAGTGCTACCTGTCCCTTCCACTTGCCAATGTTCCTATTTTCCACAGCTCAACCTTGCTTTTTCTCAGGTTGATACAAGATGCCATGGGAAATCATAGGCTCTGTGGCAACGGGGGATATAAGAATGCTGGACAACTCCTTTTATCCAAGGATCTCCAAAGAGCTTTATAAAAATCTGTTTTTTAATCCTTTGCATACTCCTGTGACATAGGTCACAGCTAGCAGAGCTGAAATCAGGTAGCATCTTACCTCCATCTCAGCCCCTGAACCCTTCTTGGTGTAGGATATGGTGCAGAGAGAAAACTTGACTTTTGAACCCAATTGACAGTGTAGAGAAGGGGTTCCATTCATGTTTCTTGCCAGCAAATCTAGGAGGCCCCAAAGAAATTGAGCTGCATATAAGTTCATTTTTTTAAAAAAGAAAGTAGCAAGAAATACAAATAATATAATCAATATTTGAGCTCACAATAGTATTATAGGCTTGATTTGGAACTTGGACACCAAGAAATCCTTACCTCTCTCAAAGTTGGTACTCCAGTGGACCATATTTTAATTCTGTGTTTGATAAACAATTTTCCAAATAATTAGAGGGGATAGAGATTAACCAGTAAACGTTTTTTTAACAGGTCTCAACTCTGTGGAAAACTGGCCAAGATATAAAAATCAACTTCCTGTTCTCAAGAAACTTACAACCTAAGAGGAAAGAGAGAAAATAATTAAGTTTATGGACCTAAATGACATGTATATTATGAATACAACCTGCTGCTCCTCAAATGTTGTATTTTGATAATTTTACTATCCATGGTGACACAATATTGAGAAAAAAATATACCCTTTTGTGATTTGTGGAATTTTGTCGTTGCCTATCCACATCTGATGAAAAAATAAATCCTTAATTAACATAGTAATTTCTTTTTAAGAAGCAATCTTGAAATAGCACTGAATACCCTATTAATTCATGTGGAGAGAGTCAGGCCCAGTAGATGTAATACTGTCATTGTTTCATGGAACTTTACATTTCATAGTACTTTCTAATGTAATGTTTTACTCTTTTAATCTCAGCCATTTGTCAAAATATTTATAAAGTTCTCTTTAAAATTTCTCTTATTAAAGGTTAATACTATTTCTTTGGCACTGAGGGGCCAAAGAACTCGGGACCTTAATAAATATCTAATAAATAATCAAATCAAAACTATACAAAAATCTGCCTTTCTTTTCTCTTTATTTTTCTCAGACTCTGAGCTTGTAGTTAAGTGTAAGTAAAGCACAATGTTTTCTTAACCTACTGATGGATAAGCCATATTCTTCCCAATGCTAGGGAATTTCCTCAGAGGAGGTGTTGCTCATTGAGCCTTATGGCCCCCTTACATAAGTATCACACTGACGGGTACCATATACCCAGTCTAAACTTTTTCATTGGCTACTTTTGTCAGTAAACTTTTTTGAGCAAGCCTGCTCAATATAATTATGTTTATATAAACACACACACACACACACACACACTCTTTTCTCTTGCCCTTAACTCCAGGCCCCACGTCCCTGAAACTATAACTACTCACCTTTAAGATGTAGATTATGAACTTTTTGTATTTAATCTTCCCAGAGTAACATATTTTATAATTATCTTTCTCTAACAAAAAATTCTTATACCCCCAAATAATCTGTAGCACACTGGCCATTCTCACTTATATTTGCTTTCAGAATTTTTTTCTAATTTTTAAATATATGTACATGAATTCTTTTTTTTTCCTAATTTTTATTAAATTCTGGGAAATGGCATAATTTTCTTTTCTATTTTCCATACTAGTCAAAATAGAGTTAAATATTTCTTATCAGCCTTCAGCATACAAGTCTCCTAGGTGCTAAGGTTATAAGAAAATCAGTGAGACACCCCTTGCTCTCTTGGCCTTTGCAATATTGTAGAGGAGATATGCCTGTTACATCGAAAGTTGATCATTGCTTGTGGAATGACTGACAAATATCTTAGTATATAGGGCCAGTTCAAGGCCATTTCTTTACCTTGGTTTTTTTGATTCCTGATAATACAATTTGTGTGCACAGAGCTAGTATTTCTAACCAAGATTAAGAAGTTGTTCCTGCAAACAGCATGACATCTAATGCTTAACTTTCAAAATATGCCAATATTATATAATGTGTATTTGTTTCACAGTGTTCATTTTTAGCCACACCACAGAGTTTAAACACTTAACCTACATTTATCTGATTCCTTTTTGTGCATAATTGTCCAAAATGGTTATATTTTGTTCTTTTATATGTCATGTATCATGACTCTCAATGGTTAAATAATAAGGCAGCATGTATCAATATAAAGCACTGTTAATTTAATTTTTCATTTTTCCTCTTGGGTGTAATTTCATGGTAATTGCAAGTTATGGACAGTTGTTAGGGAAACTTAATGTGTCTGTGTGTGTGTTAAACTTCCAAGATAACATGAAGTAGAAATCTTGAATTTTAGAAATATTTAATACGTCAATATATAATGGAAAAGCCAAGTATTTGATCCATAATTATTAAATACTCTCTATATACTGTTTGCAGGCTATCTCTACACATATGGAACATTTCTTGTGGTCCAGTTAAGCTGCATGATGAAGGAAACAAAAGGAATAACTGAAATTGAAAATATTGGCAAAAGAAAAGAGAAATTTAAACATGTGATACTGCTGCTGTTGAGTAGAGAATTTCCACAATATTGGTTGCCATCTTCTCCATGTAGCTCTTTTATTGGCTTGAAAATATGCCATGTATGAGCATGCCAGCCCTCTGAAATAAATATTTGAAAGTACAGAAATTCATAAAATTATTAGTGGGTTTTCCAATCAACTTCCCATTCCTAAACCTATTTAGATGGTTTTCATTTATTGTCTCACTGGCTAATTACATAACATAAATAATAAGGCTCAAACTATATTTCTTAATCTATCAACTATAAACAACCTCTACTGACTTCCCATTGAGAAAGATAAGGAATTTAGCCCACTAATATTCTTTGCTCATTAAACACCTCCAATGTTTGTGAATTGTATTTTCATCTTAATTATATTTGTTTATCCTAAAAATCAAATGCTATTTTTAACCTTTTATTTCTTGACTCATAATCTTTTGAGTCATATCTTGATTCCCCTGTGTATAAGAAGACACTCCACATCTTTCTCCACCACTTTTCTACTTACCTCTCCCAACTTTTTTTTAGTTGCGCCATTGGTTTTATATTGCCAACTTTATTTTTATGTATTTATATTATGCTACAACTCAATTTTCTATACTTTAAACTAATCCTGAACATTGATAATGGATTAATGGTATTTGAAATATCATAAGTAATAATGAGTTCTATAGAATACAATTTGGAAAACCTACTCTCTAGGCTTCAAAGCACTCATGTATTAGACCTAGTATTCCTTAGCTCTCATGTCTTCTCCTTTTTGGATTTCAGTTTCATTTTCTACGAATACTGTAGCATCAACTTATAATTATTTTTTTTAATAGAGGGAGTGAGTGATACATTTCTGGGGTCTTGTATTATTTCACTATACTCCACAGTAGTGTGCTGGAGCCTGCTCATAACAGTTCTCAAATGCTGATGTTTTAGCATCTTTTTGCAATTCTGTGACCTAATTTTAGTAGCTTGAAATGGGCCTTGGTGGGTTCACTACCACAGCAAACTCCATGAGGACACTATGTGTCAAAGAGTAAGTACTCAATTTATATTTGATGAATGAATGAATCAAATCTTGTTAGAAAAATGTTGGCCCTCCTAGATTAATCTTCTGTGTTTCCTTACTTTTTGCTCAATGCTCAAGCTCTTTGACACTTTGCCCAAAATCTGGGGAGATTTCTAATAAATACTTCTCTTTCAATTATTTTATGATTATTGTTATTACAGGAATCAGTTCAGTCTCATGAATTGTTTCTTGTTCTCTGACTATTCCATTTTCATAGCAGCAGATATTCTTAGTTTATGATGCACAGTCATCTCATCTCCCTTCAAGGGTGCCTTTAGAATTCTTTTAACATCCCTTTTCCTTTTAATTTTCACTGCTTCCTCTAATGTTAGTTTTGTTATGTTTTTCTCTTCATATCAGTACTTTTATTTTGTACAGTTGATTTTACCTATGTCTTATTATTCTTTAGTGGTGAATATTTATTTATGAATGAATAACTAGTTTTATTAATATAGGTAGCTCCTGTGGGTTTCTTTTGTTATTACTGTCCCTTCATTTAAGAGGACTGATTATAAAACCAGTGTGTGTAGATGGAGTTAGTTAATGGGAAGGCTTCATTTGGTCCAACTTGCCCTATCTCTCCCCGTTCCTCATGCTAATGCTAATAAGTCCCAGTCTGAGGAACCAACATTCTCTAGGATTCTTTTATTTTTTTTTGGTACCGGGACCTGGGATTGATCCTGGTACTTCCCACATGGGAAGCAGGTGCTCAACCACTTGAGCCACATATGCTCCCTTCTCTAGGATTCTTATTTCCTTAAAAATTTATATTATTGTCTTTAAAAATGAGCTGTCCCTTATTTATCCATTGGACTGATTCTGTATACTTTTACTCTTATGAGATTTTACAAAATCATAGGTCCTCTAATATTTTCATCTTCCTTCTCTTCGTACTTTATCTGCCTTAGAAATTTTAAATATATTTTCACTTTTATACTTCTTTTTTTCCTTTTTTTTTTTTTGAGTTTTTTCATTTTTTTACTTGTTGTTTTTTGTTTTGTTTTGTTTTTAGGAGGCACCAGGGACTGAACCCAGGACCTTCCATGTGGGAAGCAAGTGATAAACGGCTTGAGCCATATCCTCTTGTCTATATTTCTTAATAATCCATTCAATGGCTTTTAATGAGGGAAGGTAGTAAAAATGTGTGCTCAGCTCTCTGTCTTGACTTATAAGCTTGATTTGCATTTTAATAGTTTCCTCAATAACAATTTAAATTCTGGTTATTTGGTAGAGTTTTCACTTTAGGGAAATAGATCACCAATATTATAAAGACGTTTGTGAGGAACAGAATTTGCATTGTCAAATTTGCAGACACTATTATAATATGTATATTCTGGTAGACACCTCTAAGTGAATTTTATCTATCAAACATCCTGTGATCTCATACCTTCTTGGGAGAATTGGGATGTTGGGAGAAAGTTTGGCAAGTGTGAATTTCACACTTAAGGAAAACTGTCTATTTAATATAAAAGTTCTATGTAGTTCATTTGGACATATGACATTGGGATATCACGTGCAAAAAAAAAAAAAACGATGGATGTATTTTGATCATTGTATATTAAGTTAACAATAGAAAGTGAAAGCTATTTCTTTTGGAAATATTTTAATCTATTATGGATATTTAAATAACAATAATTGCTTAGTGATTTATGACAAAAAGAAAATTAACTCAAATCTCTAAATTATATTTGGTTGTCAATTGTGATTAGACATAAAAAGGGGTTACTGGCTGCTAAGATTCTTTATTGACCCTGTTTGTAGAGTTCCTGGAACTTTTCCTCCATTAATAAATATCCATAGCTTGAATTTAACTGCGACAAATGGTCATTGGCATATCTGTCTGTTTCCAGTAATTGAACAGGCAGTCTATAACTCCACATACGATATACTTGTTGTGTTATAACAATCTAATTATATTAATGCCATTCATTTACATTACTATATTCTGCTTGTGATGTCTCTTTGGCTTCTGGAAAAGATTTAAGTCGATTACTTAATCCACACAGCACATGCACAGTGATCTTCTAGATTGCTGCCACAAACAGCACTTTGAGAACACAAGAATTTTAAATCTCTCTCTCTAAGAGATCTGAGTCTCTAAAGGTTTGGTTCAAGGAAAGTGGTTCTATATATCATATGACTAGGTTGATCATTTTGGCTAGATATTAAGTTCAGTGTCTCTTCACCTCTAAAATGAGGGATTGAATTACATATTATTTTGTGTACATTCTAGCTTTAAAATTCTATAATGGTAGATTTCAGAAAGGGTAACACATACACTAACATATATTACCACATAATACAGAAAAACAAGAAGGATATTTTAATTTGGATGCATTGCCTCATATGAGTTTAAAATTATGAGAACAACCCTGGGTTAGTGCTAAAGTTTTGAATTTGAAATCTCTTCCAGTGGTATTAATGTAAAGTTTCCTTGAAACACTTCTTCAATTTTCTCAAAATTTAATCATTTTTCAATGTATTACTGTCTAACATATTATATGCCAGGAAAATGATTAATAAAATTTGAAATCAGCTACTAATTTCATTAAGGTAAGTGAAATGGGAAATCTATGGCACGAAAGGTGAAAAGTAAATGCCTCTATCATGTTCTCCTTTTACTCATAAATAATGCAATTAGAGCTTTGTCTTAAATGTTTATTGAGTCCATGCTCCCTCATTGAGAAGCTTCAGACTTTGCTGTCCTAGTGCATAATTGTTCAATTTCATTAATATAGTTTTGGCATGAGTATTAAAGTATAAATATTTCACAGAATCCAAGCTCTAAGAAGGAACTGTGAAACAGTTTGTGTGTTTTTTAAAGTAGTTCCCTCCAAATTAATTTAAATTGGCTCTGGAATGAGCACTGAAAATTTGCTTAAGGACCATAAGAAAAAGGTAATTATAAACGGCAGAGCATCTGACTTAGGGGAGCTGTCTGGTGGGGTGCTTGGTGCTCATCCAAGTTTTCTCTAACAACTTTATTAATTATCTGGAAGAAGAAATAAACAGCATGTTAATTAAATTTGCAGCTGATAATAATTGGGAAATGTTGCCAACTCCAGTGCAAAAAAAGAAAAAGAAAAGAAATAACAAAAACTAGAATGAATTGATAAATGGTCAGAAATACAAGAAAAAAAATAAGTCACCAGTATAATAGAGGAAACAAAAGGAACAGAATGATGAATTCAATCTTAAATTCATGAAAAGAGAATAAATTATTTAAATATTTAAAGATTTGTAATATATCTAGTAATATAACAAATAAATATTCTAACCTTGAAAGTGGTAGAAAATGCACATGGCCATTTGTGATGAATTCATGTCTTAAATATATAGGTCATTGTATTAGTCAGGGCTCTCTCGGGAAACAGAATTAACAGGAGATATCTGTCAATAATATGAGATTTTATGAGTCTCTCATGCAATCTGGGGATGCACAAGTCCAGGTTCTTCAGGCAGGCTGCAAACCAGGGGCTCCAATGAAAGTCCAATGAAAGGTCCTTGGTGAGTTTCTGGGAGAAGTTGGCTGTCCCAAAGATGAGCTGGGAAATTCTCTCCGAGTGTTGAAATCACTTCCCCTTTTAAGGCATTCAACTGATTGGATAAAAGCATCATCCATTGCTGATGCAATCTCCCTGATTGATGCAGATGTAATCAGCCATCCACACAGTAAACTCACTGGTGATTGAAGTCCATAAATGCTCTTGTATTACAATTAGCACAGTGCTTGCTGGACCAAACACCTGGACACAATTACATGGCCGAGTTGACACATTAGCCTAACCATCACTGTCATCAATGAATTTCATACAAGAAGGGGAGCTCTAACACAAAAATCATGAGATTTTGGGAGGTCAATCTGGTGAATGGGGTATGAGTATTGCTTATGAAACAGAGTTATGTTTAGGCTTTCTTCTATCTAATCTCCATTTGAACACCCTATCACCAGCCTTTACAGTCTTTACCTATTCTTGTAGTCAAACAAGTTCTTGAGATTTTTCAAGATCATAAATTGTTTGCTTTTTGAATAGCAAGTGTGCTATGTAGCATTTATCATACATGCTGCCAGGATTTTTGCTCACAAAGAATAATTTCTATCTTATATTCATGTCTAAATAGCCATATAATAGAAGGAAGAAGAAAAAAAAATTGCAGGTAAATAAAAACCTACAAGGGCAATTTTAAATAAAAATCCAGTTCTTTCTTTCCTTACTCCCCACAGTGTATAATTCTCCCAGTCACGATATCTAAGTTACAGGAAGACTTTATGGATTAAATTTACATCATATCTTATATGAAAATCAACTCAAAATGGATCAAAAACCTAAATATAAGAGCCAGAACTAACAAACTCCTAGAAGAAAACTTGGAGAAGCATGTTCAGGATCCCAGGACCATGTATTAGGTGATGGTTTCTTAGATTTTACACTCAAAGCACAGCAAAAATTGGGTAGGTGGGACCTCATCAAATTTTAAAAATTTTACATCTCAGAGGATTTTGTAATGAAAGTATAACAACAACCTACACAATGGGAGAAAATATTTGGAACCACATATCTGATAAATGTTTAATGTCCAGATTATATAAAGAAATCCTTTATCTGAACAACAGCAAAACAAATAATCCAGTTTAAAAAATGGGCAAAAGACTTGAATAAACATTTCTCCAAAGAAGTTATATAAATGGCCAAAAAGCACATGAAAAGATGCTCAACATCATTAGGCATCAGGAAAATGCAAATCAAAACTACAATGAGATAGCATTTCACACCCATTATAATGGCTGTTACTAGAAAAAACAAACAGAAAATTACAAGTATTGGAGAGAATGTGGAGCAATAGGAAAACTCATTCATTGCTGGTGGCAGTGTAAAATGGTGCAGCTGCTGTGGAAGACAGTTTGGCAGTCCCTCAGAAGGTTAAGTATAGAATTATCATATGACCCGACAATCCCTTTACTAAATATATACCCAAAAATTGAAAGCAAAGACTAGAACAGATATTTGCACACTGATGTTTATAGCAGCAATATTCAAAATTGCCAAAAGATGGAAGCAACCCAAGTATCCATCAACTGATGAATGGATAAACAGTGTGGTATATATATATATATACAAATGGAATATTATTCAGCCATAGAAACACGGATGAATCTTGAAGACAGCATGTTGAGTATAATAGCCAAACACAAAAGGACAAATATTGTATGATCACACTGATATGAAATAATAAGAGTAAGCAAACTCATAGAGTCTGAATCTAGTATACAGATTACCAAGAAAGAGAGTAGGGATATGGAATAGGGAATTCGGGCTTAAAATGTATGAAGATTCTATTTGGACCCATGGAAATATTTTGCAAATGTATGGTGGTGATGGTAGCACAATGCTGTGAATTTAATTAACACTGAAGTATATATCTGAATGGGAAAATGTTTTGTATAGGGTAATAGAATAAAGTTTTTAAAAATCCAAGGAATGGCACTACACAAACAGTGAACTCTAAGTTAAAATATATAATGATGCAATTATAAAATGCACCTTCCTCAGTTTGTGACAAACGTACCACAGCAATGCAAGGTGTTAATAATAAGGTGTATGGTGATCCTGTGTGTATTTTATACATGGTTTTTCTGGAAACTCACAACTTTTCTAATTAAAAAACTTACATACCTTCTTATAAATGGATCTTTTACACTGCTTATCATGTTACATTTCAACTATTTGTTAATTTGTCTGTCTCTCTTCACTACATGGTGAGATCCTTAAGGACAGAAACTGTATCTTAAATGTCTTCATAATTTTCTGTATCAAGAGCCATGCCTGACAGATAATAAATGCTCAGGTAAGGCTAACTAATTGAATATATGCTGCATACACTAATGGAAACCTCTCTTGGCCACTTAATATCTCTGTGACATTAAGCAGATTTTTACCTGTCTGAGTCCCAGTTTTCTTATTCCTCAAAATGCAAACAATAATATCCTATTTTATGGATTTGGAAAAATCTTGCATGTAAAATAGGGTATTCCACTCCTTATTCATTTCCTTTCTCTTTTTAAAAAAGGAATCTCAACAAAAACAATCTGGGTGGAAACTTTTCCTCTAAAATAAAATTATTCAATAAAAAAATTAGACTATTTATGAATATAAATAGTTCTTTTTAAGAAAATTGGTCTTAACTATATTAGGCAGCTGTAATGACCCTGTATTTTTTAATACTTAGTTTTCCTTGAAACTTGTAGTTTTCTTTTTATATTTTATCCAAATTATATGTTCAACTCTATATGAGTTGTTAAGTAGATGTTAAGTGACTTACTTTGACTCCTCATAATGATAATATGTGAAAAGATCTTATGATTTATGTATTTAGGAATTTTAAAGGCAATTATTACTTAGAACACTATATGACCACTCCATAAAAATATACATCACCATCAAATAACAGCATATAGAGTATTTAATCCTGAACTCTACAGATAAAAAGTGAAAGAAGTTATAATAATCATTATTTTCGATTTTATGTAGTTAAGTGGTTTTACACACAAAAAATTAGCCTTCCAAATGACATAGTTATAATGAGTTAATGGTAGCATAATGTGTTATTACATTATGCAACATAATTTCATGGATATTATGTATGGCATTTAAGGAACTCATGTACTTATAGCTATTAGAAGATACTCAATTTTTCAGACCATATTCTTCTTAACCCTATTACTTAAAGTAATCCTTGAGTGATTTCCCTGTCTTTTGATGAGAAGTCTTTGCATGGATTGTATAATCTATTTTCTAACAGCAGTTTAAGTTAGCTCCCCAATTTCTTCATTATCATCTTTTTGTCCTATTCTTTTTTCCAACTGAATGTTTAGAATATTGTCTTGAAGGGATTCCAAACTCAAGAAATAGTTTTGGTCCAAGGTGTCTAGTTTATAAGAAAAAAGCTTTGGTTTTGAATGTTGGCTGTTTATATAGTAAATAGTAATACATTTTGGTAGAATTATATACTTTTTCTTTTTATATTAACACCAAAAATAGTGCTTTATTCCCTTTAACTCATTTCTCAAATGCTCAGTATTCAGTTAAATTCACCACCTGCTGAATACCTGCTTTTTTAGAGATCATTCATACAGTAGTTAAATACATGGACTTTCCTTCAGAGAGATCTGGATTCATGCCCCAGACTTGACACAATTCTTGTGTGGATTTAGGCAAATTAATCCCTCCTAGACTCATTTTCTTTACCTATAAAAAAGGATTTAATAATCATTCCCCCAAGCTTGTTTTTTTAAGGGTTAATTGAAATAAGATAGCTAGAGTGTCTGGCACATGTAGTTGTTAAATACATTGTAGTCGATATTTTAACTTCTATTTCAGTGTGTTAGTTCTTGGTAATAATATTACGAAAGTAAACAAGAATTCATAGTTTTATGGAACTAGGAGCTGAAAAGTTTATATAATCAGGTAAGACCTCAAGAAATGCGCTCTAGCACTCACTGAATAAATAAGAAAGCTGGGAACAGATATTTTTACATCATTAACTTCAATGTAAAATCAGTGCATTAATTACCATAATGAGTACATAAGATAAGGATCGGTCTCCAGAATTAGAGGCTGGGTGGTAGGCCAGACATTAGTAGGACTCTACTCAAACAAGAAAATCATGAATGTTGCTTCCAAAAGCTCAAACTAATACACTGAATCCAGATTCTCTGGCAAAGAAATCAGCATTTCTGACTATCCTCCTTAACGCCATCTCACACACAATCTCCACTCACATTTTCCAGATTCTTTTGGAATACATATCATTTCCTCCTAAATTAGACTTTGTAAATGTCTTTCTGGAGTATGCTAGAATCTGACTCTGGTTACAGTTTTGAAGTCAATGCCAGGTGATGGGGGTAACCTTGAGGAAAATAGGCATCTTCCCATAATATAACTGCTTCACGTGATGGAAATAAAGATTCCTCAAGAAACAGAAAGCTTTCCCCTGCAGACAGAGCAAGAGGGATTGCTTCCACTTGCACAAAAGCCTTAGGGATATTTTAAGATCCACATTTTTCATCTTTGATCCACCCAAATATCCCCATTTAAATTATCAGGGTTTTACTTCTTCCCAGTTTTTCATATAAGGGATATTAAGAAGCTGTGAATTCAACCTCTATTACTCTGCAACTTGCCTTGTAAAGAGAAAAGAAATTATTTTCGGGTCATCAAGAGAAACTCTCTTTTTCTCCTGTCATTCCTTGACCCAAGAGTGCAAAGCCCTGAGTTTGGCATTTTCTTCTATACCCTACATTCCTTGCAGTCAACAATCCCATCAAATCAACTATTGCTGCAACTAGTTGGTCTCCCAAGACACATCATGCAGGAAAGCACAGGTAACAATTTAAATAAATTTGCCACTGCAAGGCAAAATGAGGTCAACCTTGCATTCAAGTCTAATCAGGTCAAAAAAAGACGGTTTTTTAAATTTTTATTTTTAAAGAAGCTTTAGGTTAAATCAATGTTATATTACAATCTTCATTAATGTGGTACATTTGCTAAAATTGATGAACACATGTTGAAGCATTGCTACTAGCAGTGGACTATAGTGTACGTTATAGTTTACACTCTGCCCTGCACAATTTTGTAGGTTATGACAAAATATATAATGGCCTTTATCTGTCATTGCAATGTCATGCAAGACAATTCCATTGTCCCAAAAATGCCCCCATATTACACTTATTCTTCCCTCTCCTTCCCCTCAAAACCTCTGGTGGCCACTGCCTGTATAGCAACGATAAAAGTTCTTCCATTGCCAGAATAACAATAAGCCTATAATAGAATAATAAGTCTAGTTCAGTCCATTGTTCTTTCCCCTGCCTTGATGATTTGGGGATTTATTAAAGGAACAAGAACCCTCAGGAACATAGGCAGTATCCAATAGAAGAAAACAGACCAATATGTCAAGCCTTCAATATTATTGCATGTAATTATGAATCTTAATCTTCAAAAATTGAAACTTAGTGGTTACCATAGGTTCAGACAGGAAGAGGAGGGAAGAATAGAATAGATAGAACATGGGACATTTTTAGGGCATTAGAATTGTTCTACATGATCTCGCAAAAATGAATATAGGCCATTTTAAATTTCACCAAAACCTATAAAAGTGTATGGTGCAAAATGTAAACCATAATGTAAACCATTGACCATGGTTAGTAGCAATGCCTCAATATTTGCACAATTGTAACACATGTACCATCCACATGTAAATTGTTATTAATAGGGGAGAGTGGAAAAGGGGGATTGCATGGGGTATATGGGAATCCCCTATATTTTCTATGTGAGTTTTCTGTAACTTAAAGCTTCTTTGAAGATGAAATGGAAAGAATAAAACACTGGAGGAAAATATAGAAGAAATTATTACTGTACATACAAAACAACAGATCTTACAGTGTGAAAGATACAATGTCTAAACATTTTTGTATTTCAATTTTTAAATTTTTTGTATTTTATTTGTTGTTTTTAAAACTATTATTATTTCATTTTCTTATGAATTTTATAAATGATTTTGTTGGCTTCATTTTTGGAGACATTATGGCTCACATAAGGGTCACAACTCTGGCAGGGGAGGACCACTGTTATGGGGTGTCAGTGATGGCGGTGTATGCACCTGGGACATGCCTCTAAGGCATATGAATATGTTCAAGTGTTCATGGGACCTTATCTTGGTGGGTGGAGACCCACACAATAACTGAAAGAATATTGAATTCCCAACCTAGGGAGTCCTGCTACATTCTCTAATAGAATGGCAAGAATCCCCTGAGTACAAGGGCAGTGCTTAGTGAAGGAAGACAAACCATTATGCTGGGCTCTTGATATTGATGATTGTACTTATGAACCATTTTTTGTGAAATTGAGGAAACAGCCTAGTATTATATGTTGCCTAAGAGTTACCTCCTGACAGCCTCTTTGTTGCTCAAATGTGGACTTTCTCTAAGCCAAACTCAGCATATAAATGCACTACCTTCCCCCTGGTATGGAACATGACTCCCGGGTGTGAGCCTCCCTGGCACCAAGGGATTATTACCAAGTACCAATTAGCAATGTTATTTAGAAAAAGGCCTTGATCAAAAGGGGGAAATATTAAATACAAATGACTTTTTATTGCTAAGAGATTTCAAAGTGAGTCAGGAGGTCATTCCAGAGGTTAAACTTATGCATGTCTCAGCAGGATCTCATTGACTGCCATGGTAAGCAGTGCCTCAAACAGCAGGGCTCCTGAAGGCTCTAGAGACATCTAGACACTATAAGTAGGGCAAACAAACTCAGGAATTTGGCACCCTGTCAGAGGGTCTTACCCTGGAATTTATGTTCCCCAGTGTAACAGACTTAGACTCATTTCTAGTTTCCCTACACATAGCTCTTCTGTCCCTTTTATTTAAACCTATAATTAGCACTATACTTGTTAAATATGTGTCCCAGAGACTTAAATCTTTCGTCTGTTTATATTCCAGTTGAGTCCTGAATCTCAGCAGAGTTGCAAAACCTCCTCTCCAGTTCATTGGACTCACCAAGGACAACTAACAAGGAGATGAGATGGACAATGCCCATCCCAAAGAACAGAGAGAGTCTGCAACTGCAAGCAAGATAGTTCCATCCCTCTGCCCCACAGGATCTAGTCTCCCTCTCAATTAGAAACAATTTTTTTTTTATCTTTGTGTGTTTATTACTTGGAGCCAGTACTGATGCCAAATGTTGTATCAAATAGTGTCCAGTCAAGGAAACAAAACACATTCTAGATATTTCAAAGTGAGAGAGAGTTAATGCAGGATGTTGATCAAAAGATATTTGAAAGGCTAAAGAAAAAAAAGCAGCAACATCTGGGTTTCTGGACTGGAGTAGCAAAAGGGAAGAGGAGTATTATCCAGTGATTGAAAAGCTTGTCTGTCCTTGCACTTTTTGCCATACTGCTGGAAATGTTACTATTGATCAATTGGAGGAGTAGTTACCACTGCCATTGATGTAGTCATTGTTACTGCTAAGAACAATGAGGGGCCACTTTTGCTATCATTGCTATAATGATCATCCCTTTTACTGCTGGAAACACTACCAGACAGGCTTCTCTTTTCCTCTTGACGTTCAGTCATCTGTGAGTGCCTCCCACCCATTAGAAACCTAATTGAAGGGGGAGACTGGGAAATGCAGTTTTTGTATATCCAACTCCAGCAACACAGGAGAGACTTTTGAAGGAAAAGCATAAAGTAGAGTACCAACAGACATAATATGGCACAGGCTGTCTTCCAAGAATTTGACTCTTTGGCTAAATTATACAATGTTGTAACTATGGCTTGCAATCAATAGTTGTAATAGTGGTTTGAGGTAAACCATTTAATCTCTATTTCTCTTTACTGTCCTCTAAAGTCAGAATAATATACCTGTTTCATATGAGTGTATGAACTGAATATGGAATGATATATAGAATACTTATGTGTCTGAATTATAGAAGGGCCTCCATAAATGTTAATTCCCTATCATGTGAGCTCTTAAGCACACATACCCAATGTTTGCCCCACTTTACAAGGCAAGTTTAATGCCATGATGAAAGCTTCTATTTTGATAAGTGGGCTGCAATGAACAAAGCCATGTTTAACTATGTTGTATTAGATATAGATAGATGATAGATAGATAGATAGATAAATAGATAGATTAGATTAGATGATAGAAGTTTTCAAAACAGTATATCTAGAGATATGATATAGGATAGGAGTAATTCTGATTGGGAAGATGTACAAAAGGTAAGAAAGAATTTGAGTGAATTCTTAAAGAATAAGAGAAATTTTTGCATAGTTGGAGATGAAAATCTTCCCAGATTATGTCTGAATTTAATAAAATATTAAATTATGGAAAAGAGGAATTGTTTGAAATAAGAATGTAGGTCATAGAGTAGTAAAATAGACATGGACAAAAATATGAAAGACTTCCATGTCCTCTAACCTACAAATTATTCAGATTTCCCCAATTACTCAAATAATGTCTTTTTTTCTGGATTAGAATCTGATGTAGGTTCACATATTGCATTTAATCATCATGTCTCTTTTCTTTTAATCTCTTCCTCCTTCCCTCCCTCTCTCCCTTCTTTCCTTTCTTTCTCTCTCTTGCTCTTTCTGCTAGTTGGATGCACATCTTTTCTTTTCTTCTTTGTTTTTAGTTTAAGCTTCTTTATTTTAAGCATGCAATTCAGTGGTTTTTAGTATATTCACAAGGATGTACAACCATCACCACTAATTAATTCCATAATATTTTCAACAATCTATAGATTTGCCTATCTGGACATTTGATATAAATGGAATCATATAAAAGGTGGCCTTTTTTATCTAGTGTCTTTCACTTGGCATAATATTTTCAATACTCATCAATATTGTAGCATGTATCAGTACCCCATTGTTTTTATGGATGAATTTAGTTTATCCATTCATCATTTAATGGACATTTGGGTTGTTTGCACATTTTGGCTATTATGAATAATTATGCTATAAATATTCATGTACAAGTATACAAGTATTAGTGTGGACATATTTTTCAAATCTTCAGAAATTACCTATGAGTGGAATTTCAGGATTAAATGCTAAACTCGATGTTTAGCTTTTTGAGGAACGGAAAAGTTATTTTCCAAAACACCTGTATCATTTTCATTTCTACCAGCAATGCATGAGGGATCCAAATTATCAATATCCTTTCTAATAGTTTTTATTGTTCATCTTTTTTTATTTTAGTCTTCCTACTTGATATGAAGTGGTATCACATTGTGGTTTTGATTTGAATTTACCTATTTACTCTTGATGTTGAGCAACTGTTCACATGCTTATTGTCCAAAGAAACCAGAAATTGATGGTTTGGAAAATTCTGAGATTTAGCAAAAAAGAGCCCACAGAGAATAGTGCCCCATGTGAGGACTTAATTAAACATGGAACTAGTCAGCCATTTCACTGCAAATCAGGATTGGAAATGTAGTTATCCAGAAAGATATGTGGAAAGTTTTACTGTCTGATGGCTTGGACTCCTATTTGTTGCATGTGAAACCAACAATGTTTTTTTTGCAAGATCTGTATGAACAGAACCATTGCCAGCCTGGACTAAAAGGGACAGAAAAGGGAGAGATTGAAGGAAAAATGACTTCAAAGATAGAACCATAGAAGCTGAAATCTAGACTGAAGACATTTCGGGCCAGGAGAGCAGACACACTTGTATGTGCAGAAAGGGTGAGTTTGACCTGGCACTTGAAGAGGGTAGGCCTTCCACCCCATTTTTCAGGGAGATTGTTAACACCCAGGCTAAAGAGAGGGTGGGCACAATCCCCAGAGATTGGGGGAGTTTGGCTGTCACCCCAGTGCTCTGAGGGATTTGAAACTGTGCCCCAGAGGTTGGGGAGATTCTGGTTGTCACCCCTGTCTTCTCAAAGGATAGGGTCTAGAGTTTGGTGACCACCCAGATGCTTGATGAAGGTGGAGCCAAGAACATGGCTGCTGGGTAAGACCTGGGAAAGGGTGGAGCTACTACTCCATCAGGACCCAAGGAGAAGAAACCATGATTTTATTGGTAACTCTCAGACTTTGAAATCACTGTGAACTGTGACCTGTTTTCCTTCCAATTTCTCCCTATGGCAATGAGAACATTTATTCTATACTGTCCCTGTTTTTTATATTGGAAACAGATAACTTGTTCTAAGTTTCACAGGTCCACAATCAGAGGGGAATTCTGCTCCAGGAAAGACCATGCCTATAACCGATTTTGATGAGACTTGTACTTAAAAACTGTTACTGAAATGATTTAAGGTTTCTGAGATACTGTGATGGAATGAATGTATTTTGCAAATGGAAAGAACATGCATTTTTGGGGTTCAGAGGGTGGAATGTGGTAGCTTGAGTCTTTTATGGACCCCAGAAAATGATGTTCTTAAATTGGTCCATTCCTGTGGGTGTGAACCTATTGTAGGTGGGAAATTTTGGTTGAATTACTTCAGTGAGATGTCACCAGTGTGGGTCTTGGTCCTCTTGTTGGAGTATTTTATAAATGAGATTCATGCAGACAGAAAAGTCCTCAGAGACAGAGAGAGAAAAGCTACAGGAGCTCAGAGATAGAAACCCACAGAAGCATAAATCAACAGAACCTGGGGGAGAGTAAGTTGTTGAAGCCAGATGCTGTAAGCAATGAGGCCCCAGAGGAGAAGGCAGAGACCAGAGACAAATCCAGAGACACCAGCAGTCAGATGTCAGTTAGAAAAGCATCACCTGATGAAGCCTGATTTGAACATTTTCACAGCTTCAGAACTGTAATCTTTTACCTAATAAATCCTTATTATAAAAGCCAACCCATTTCTGGTATATTGACTTGGCAAACTTTAGCAAACTAAAACAAATTGCAATAATTCTTTATATATTCTGGACGTTAGTCCTTTATCAGATACATGATTTGCAAATATTTTCTCCCATTCTGTGGATTGTCTTATCACTTTCCTAATGTTGTCTTTGAAAAAATTTAATTTTTAAAATTATTTTATTTAAAATTTTAAATTTTGATCAAGTCCAACTTATCTATTTTTTTTTTCTTTTGTCATTTATGCTTTTGGTGTCATATCTAAGAAACCATTGCCTAATCCAAGGACATGAAGATTTTTGCCGGTTTTCTTCTAAGAGTTTTATACTTTTAGATCTTGTGTTTAGATGTTTTATCCACTTTGAGTTGACTTTTATGATGTGAGTTAGTGGTCCAACTTCGTTCTTTTGCATGTGGATATCCATTTGTCCCAGCACCATTTGTTGAAAAGACTATTCTTTACCTGTTGAGTTTTCTTGACACCTTGTTAAAAAATGAATTGACCATATATGCAAGGGCTTATCTTGGACTTTCCATTCCATTCCATTGATATATTGGTCCCTCCTTTACCAGTATCACACATTCTTGATTACTATAGCTTTGTAATAAATTTTGAAATTAAGAAGTGTGATCCTTCCAACTTTGTTTATTTTTAAAGACTGTTTTATGTATTTTGCATTTCCATCTGAATTTTAGGATCAGCTTATAAATTTCTGCAAAAAGAGTCAGCTAAGATTTTGATAGGAATTTTGTTGAATATGTAGATCAATTTGGGGAGTATTTCCATCTTAACAATATTCAGTCTTCCAATTTGTAAAAATGGAATGTCTTTCCATTTATAAAGTATTCTAGTTTTCAGTGTACAAGTCTTGCACTTCTTTGTTTAAATTTATTCATAAGTATTTTATTCTTGTTCATGCAGTTTTAAATGGAATTATTTACTTAATTTCAATTTTGGATTATTCATTGTAGGTTTAGAAAAACAATTGATTTTTGTATATTGATCATTTTTCCTGCAACTTTGCTGAATTTTTTTTTATTAGTGCTAATAGTTTTTATGTGTGTGTGTGTGGATTTCTTAGGATTTTCTATATATATAGTTATATATATAGAAGTGATATATATTTTTATATATATATAGAAATTATATATATATATATCAAGTCATCTCTGAACAGAGATAGTATTATTTTCTTTTTTCAATTTAAATGCTTTTTAATTAATTTTATGACCTTTTGTCTCTGACTTGAACCTTTGGTACAATGTTGAATAGAATTAGCAAGTGTGGACAGCCTTGTCTTATTTCTGATATTTTGGGGAAAGGTTTCACCCTTGAATATGTTAGCTCTTGGTTTCACATAAATGGTCTTTATCAAGTTGAAGAAGTTCCATTCTATTTCTAGTTTGTTGAATTTTTACCATGTAAGTGTGTTGGAGTTTGTTAAATGCCTTTTCTGTGTATATTGGGATGATGATGGGTTTTTCCTTTTTTTCTCTTAATATGATGTATTACATTGATTGATTTTCATATGTTGAACCACTATTGCATTTTGTTGAGGATTTTTATATCAATATTCATAAAGGAAATTGGACTGTAGTATTCTTTTCTTGTATTGTCTTTATCTGGTTTTGGTATCAAGGTAATATTGGCCTCACAGAATTAGTGGGGAAGTATTCCTGCCTCTTCTAATTTTTTAAAAAAGTTTATAAAGAATTGTTGTTAATTCTTCTTTAAATGTTTTGTAATATTAACCAGTAAAGCTATCCGAACTTGGTATCAACTAGGGGCTGATGACTAATTCAGTCCTTTTCTGAGTCAGTTTCAGTAGTTTGTGTCTTTCTAAGAAATTGTACATTTAGTATAGGTTATCTAATATATTGGCATACAATTGTTCATGATATTCCACTGTAATACATTTTAATTTTTTAAGATCTGTAGTAATTCCCCCTCTTTCAATCCTTGTTTGAATAACTTGAATCTTCTCTTTTTTCTTTGTCAGTCTATGTAAAATTTTTGATCATTTCAAAAAACAAACTTCTGACTTTTGGTTTTTAATCTACTATTTTTTTCTCTATTTCATTTATTTACATTCTAATCTTTATTATTTTTTCCTTCGGTTTATATTAGGTTTATTAGGTTTCCAGTAATATTTTAATGTAGGATGAATTATTGATTTAAGATCTTTATTTTATTTTAATATAGGTGTTTGCAGCTATAAATTTCTCTCTAAGAACTGCTTTAGCTGCAGAGCATATATTTGGTATGTTGTGTTTTCATTTTCATTAATCTTTTTTCATTTCCCTTAAGAGTTCTTTGACCAACTGGTAATTTAGGAGTATGTTGTTTAATTTCCAAATATTTATGAATTTCCCCAATTAAATTTTTTTGTATTGATTTCAAATTGTATTCCATTGTGGTTGGATAATATATTTTCTATAATTTCAATCCTTTTCAATTTATTGATTACTTGTTTTATAGCCTAGGTTATGGTGTTACTGGAGAATGCTCCACAGGCACTTGAGAAGTATGTGTATTTTGCCATTGTTGAGGAGATTGTTCTATATGTGTCTATTAAGTCTACTGGTGCTCTTTATTTCTTCATGTGGATTCAATCTACAATACAGTGTCTTCTAATTTTAGGCCAAAAGCTTACTTTAGTTTTCTTGTAAGCCAAGCCTGCTATTGTCAAACTATCTGAGAATGTCCTAATTTATCTTTCTTATTTGCAGGATAGTTTTGCTGGATATAGAATTTTGCGGTCAGGGTTTTTTTTTTCTGAATATATTGCTCACCTGCTTTCTGACCACCAAAGTTTCTGATGAAGAATCAGTTGTTAATTTTATTGAGGATCACTTGTATGCCTGAGTTGCTTCTTTCCAGCTACTTAAGGATTCTCTCTTTGTGTTTAGCATTCAACCATTTGATAATGATGTGTCTAGGTTTTTAATCTCTTCCAGTCTATCCTACTTGGAGCTCATTGAGTTCTTTGATATCTAGACTAACTGTTTTCATAAATATGTTTTTTTCCCCATTATATGTATTCAAATACTCATTCTGCCCTTTCCTTCTGAGACTCCCATTATTCACATGTTGGTACACTTGATGGTATCCTACATATATCTGATCCTCTGTTCACTCTTCTTCATTCTTTGTTCTCTCTATTCCTCAGACTAGATAATCTCAATTGACCTACCTTCAACTTTGATGGTTATTTCTTTCAGTTACTGTGCATTTCACAATTTCTATCTGATTATTTTTTATAATTTATCTCTATATTGATACTCTAAGTTTGGTGAGACATCATTTTGCAACTTTCCTCTAGTTCTTTAGACATGGTTTCTTTTAGTTCTTTGAACATATTTATAATAGGTTTATAAAAATCTTTTTTAGTAAATCAAATATCTGGGCTTCCTCAAGGACAGTTTCTACTAACTGCATTGTTGTTATTGTGTATGGACCATATTTTCCTGTTGCATATCTCACAAATTTAAAACAGACATTTTAAAAATAATATAATATGGCATCTGGAAATCAGATCCCAACCACCAGTGTTTTTGTTTTTGGTGTTTGATGTTGTGGCTTCTGTTGCTTATATTCGCTTATTTAATTTTTCCATGAAATAATTCTGTAAAGTCTGTATTTTTTATTGTATGTGGCCACTGGAGTCTCTGTCCAGTCAACTTTGTGTTCAGCTAATGACTAGATGGAGATTTTTTAAAATAAAATTTTATTGAAGTGTATCATCCATACATGAAGATACATAAAAAATAAGTGTATAGTAAAATTTGTGAATTTACAAGACAAACATGCATATCATCATATGAGGCTCCCATATATCTCCCCACTACTGACACCTTGCATTGTTATGAAACATTTGTTACAAACAATGAAAGAGCATGTTTAAAATATTACTACTAATTTTATCCCATATCTTTCATTTGGTACATTTTTCCCCCAACCTACCCAATTTTAAACACTCTATATTAGCATTGTATATTTTCTATTGTTCATGAGAAAACATTCTCATATTTGTCCTGTTGACCACAGTCCACTATCCACCACTGGATTCCCTGTGCACAGTCCCATGCTTTGCACAATACATTCAAAGTGTACACTCAGTGGCTCTCATTTTCAGCACAGAGCTTTGCTGCTATCACCTCAGTCAATTTTAGAATATTTTCATTACTCCAAATGGAAAAATTCCATACTCCCTGTGACAGCTTGAGATTTTTGTGAATCCCAAAAAGAGAAAGACTATGTTTGTAAACTAATCTATTCCTCTGGGTGTGATATGCTTTGATTGTATTAAATTCAGTGAGGGGTCTCTGATTAAGTTTGTCTGATAACATCAATTTAGGGCTTCTGATTGGGCTATGTCAATAAGGTGAAACTCAGGTTTGCTCCCCACCCCCTTGGTGGGCTGATATAAAATGGACGCTCACTCAAGAAGACACATAGAAAGAGGAGAGAACTTTGCCATTTTGATCCTGCTATGTGACGGAAAGGAGAAGTCTCAAACAGCTAAGACCCCGGGAGAGATGCGCCATTTGCCTGATAGCTTACAGCTGACCCTGAGAAGAGAGCCAAGACTGATATAGAAAGACCAGAAAGAAATGAGCCCTATGCCTGGAGAGAGAGGAAGCCCTGAGAGACAGCCCTATGGCAGCCTGCAGTCTGAGAGAGAGGAAGCCCAAAGAAGAGAGATCAGTAACCATCTTGCTTCAACATGTGACAATTAACTTTGGTGAGAAAGCAACCTTGAGTTGGACTCTTTAAGGCCTTGTAACTGTAAGCTTTTACCCTAAATAAATACCCTTTATAAAAACCAAAAGATTTCTCGTACTTTGCATTGGCACCCCTTTGGCAGACTAATATACCCCCTTATTCTCCCCTATTTTTGTACCTTAGTAATGAAACATTTTTTGCCATTGCTGCAAAATATTGCAATATTACTGTTAACTATCATCCATAAGTTACATTGGTTGTAATTTTCCTGTGTATCACCATATCTTTAGCACTTTGTAAACAAAAAAGAACATTCTTTAAATTTATACCATTAATCACAATCTAAATTCACCACAGAAATCACTCTGTTTTACATTCCCTATATTATTCTATATCTTCCTTTAAACTGAATTTATGTCCACAGACTACTCCTTTAATCCACAATCACATTTATAAATGAGCAGTATTGGTTATACTCATTATAATGTGTTACTCTCAGCTCTATTCATTTTCACACTTTTATAGTTAGCGTTATTAATAATGCTACATACATCAAGCATCAGCTCCCATTCTCAACCCACATCCTAGTTCCTAGTAACCTCTACTCTATAGAGTTTACCTCCGTGAGTTTACTCATATTTATTTCATATTAGTGAGACCATACAATATTTGCCCATTTGTGTCTGGCTTATTTCACTCAATATAATATCCTCTAGGTTCATCCACCTTATCATATGCATCCCAATTTCATTTCTTCTTACAGCTGAATAGAACTCCATTGTATGTATATACCATGTTTTGTTTATCCATTCATCGGCTGATGCACACCGGCTTGTTCCGTATTTAAGCAATTGTGAGTAATGCTGTGAAGAACATTGGTGTACAAATGTCAGTTTGCATCTTTGCTTTCAGTCTTCTGAATATATTCCTGTTAATGGGATTGTTGGATCATATGGCAGTTTATATCCAGCTTCATGAGGTAATTCCAAACTATCTTCCACAGGGCCTGCACCATTCTACATTCCCACCACCAGTGAAGGAGTGTTGTTATTTCTCCACATCCTTCCTTGCACTTGCAGTTTTCTGGTTTTTATTTTTTAATACGGTGTGAAATGTTATATAATTGTAGTTTTGATCTGCACTTCCCTAATAGCTAGTGCTATTGAGCATTTTTCATGTGCTTTTTAGCCACTTTTATTTCCTCTTTGAGAAAAGTTTATTCAAGTATCTTGCCCATTTCTAAATTGGGTTTCTTGTCTTTTATCACTGAGTTGTCTGATCTCTTTATATAACATGGATATCAAACCCTTAATATATTAATAATATTAATCTAAAAAATAATATTAATAATAAAAATATTTGGTTTCCAAATATTTTCTCCGATGGAGTAGGCAGGCTTTTCACCTTCTTGACAAAGTCTTTTGAAGAAAAAACGTGTTTAATTTTGAGGTGAAAATCCTGAAACAAAAACCCTTTGTTGTGGATTTTTCAGGATTTTCACCTCATCTATGTTTTCTTTTCTTGTTTGTGCTTTGGGTGTAAGGTATAAGCAACTACCAATTACCACAAGATCTTGAAGATGTTTTCCTACATTTTCTTCTAGGAGTTTTATGGTTGTTGTTTTTATACTTAGGTCCTTGATCCATGTTGAGTTAATTTTTGTAAAAGGTGTGAGATAGGGGTCCTCTTTCTTTCTTTTGGCTATAGATATACAGTTCTCCCAGCACCATTTGTTGAATAGATTGTTCTGGCCTAGCTGCGTGGGCTTTATAGCTCTTTTAAAAAATTAAATGACTGTAGATGTGAGGATCTATTTCTGAGTTCTTGATTTGGCTCCATTAATGAATTTATCTTTATGCCAGTGCCATGCTGTTTATTGTTGTTGTTGTTGTTTTGTTTTTTTTGTTGTTGCTGTTTTTTGTTTGTTTGTTTGTTTTTACTACTGTAGCTAAGTAATATGCTTTAAAGTCCTCCAACTTTGTTCTTCTTTTTAAAGCCACTTTTGCCTATCTGGGCTTCTTACCCTTCTAAATAAATTTGGTAATTAGCTTTTCCATTTCTGCAAAAAAGGTTGTTGGGATTTTTATTGGGATTGCATTGAATCTGTAAATAAGTTTGGGTAAAACTGACATCTTAACAATATTTAGTCTTCCAATCCATGTACACTGAATGTCCTTTCATTTAAGTCTTCTTCAGTTTCTTTTAGCAATGTTTTGTAGTTTTTTGAATACAGTTCCTTTATGTCCTTGGCTAAGTTTATTCCTAAATGTTTGATTCTTTTAGTTGCTATTATAAATGGAATTTTTGTTCTGATTTCCTCCTTAGATTCATCATCAGTAGTGTATAGGAATGCTGCTCATTTTTGCATATTAATCTTGTATCCTGCCACTTTGTTGAACTCATTTATTAGTTCTAGTAGCTTTGTTGTGGATTTTTCAGGATTTTCTACTTATAGGATCATATCATCAGCGAATAGTGAAAGTTTTATTTCTTCCTTTCCTATTTGGGTACCTTTTATTTCTTTATCTAGCCTGATTGTTCTAGCTAGAACTTTAGCAAAATATTGAATAACAGTGGTGATGGTGGGCATGCTTGTCTTGTTCCTGATCTCAGCATGAAAGCTTTCTGTTTTCACTATTGAGTACAATGCTAGCTGTAGGTTTTTAAAATATGTACTTTACATTATTGAGAAAGCTTCATTCTATTCCTACGTCTTGGAGTGTTTTTATCAAGAAAGGATGCTGTAGTTTGTCAAATGACTTTTCTACATCAATCGAGAGGATCATGTGATTTTTCTTCTTCAATTTATCAATGTGGTTTATTATACAAATTGATTTTCTTGTGTTGAGAAACCCTTACATACCTGGAATAAAACCCACTTGATCTTGGTGCATAATTCTTTTAGTGCATTTGCTGTCTCCCATTTTTTGTTATTTTTAAGATTTTATTTATTTACTTTATTTTTTCTTTATTTATCCCTCCCTCCCCCATATGGTTCTCTCCTCTGTCTCTTCATTGTTTGCTAGCCTCCTCCAGGAGGCACTGGGAACTGAACCCAGGACCTCCCACATGAGAGGTGAGTACTCAATGGCCTGAGCCACATCTGGTCCCCATGGATGGGGCGTATGCTGGCTTGTGGAATCTGCTTGTTGTGATGAGGGCAGTATCTAGCTCATTGAGGCAGGGGAAGCATATACTTGTCTTCTTTTAGGAGGCACCAGGATCTGAACTCGGGACCTCCCATATGGTAGGTGGATGCCCTACTGGTTGAGCCACATTTGCTTCCCTCCTATTGGTTTTGATATGTTGTGTTCTCATTTTCATTCATTTCATGGTATTTAACCTGAATTCTCTTGCAATTTCTTCTTTGACTCACTTATTATTTAAAATTGTGTTGTTTAATCTCCATATATTTATGAATTTTCCCTTTTCCCATCCATTATTGATTGCCAGCTTCTTTCCATTATGAGCAGAGAAAGTGCTTTGTATAATTGCAATCTTTTAAAATTTATTGTGACCCAACATATGGTCTATCCTAGAGAACAATCTATGAGTGCTTGGAAAGAATGTATATCCTGCTCTTTTGGGGTGTAATGCTTTAAAAATATCCGTTAGAGCTAGTTCACTTATCATATTATTCAAGCTCTCTATTTCTTTATTTATCCTCTCTCCAGATATTGTAGCCAGTGCTGAGAGTGGTGTATTGAAATCTCCAACTATTATTGTAGAGACATCTATTTCTCCCTTCAGCTTTGCCAGTGTGTGCCTCATGTATCTTGTGGCACCCAGATTAGGTGCATAAATATTTATTATAATTATTTCTTCTTGGTAGATTGCCCCTTTTATTAATATATAATGACTTTCTTTATCCTTTATAACAGATTTGCATTTAAAATCTATTTTGTCCAATATTAGTATTGCTAATCCAGCTCTTTTGTGGTTACTATGTGCATGGAATATCTTTTTCCAAACTTTCCCTTTCAACCTGGTTGTGTCCTTATAGATGGAGATTTCTTCAAACGCTTGAACCAATAATTCTCCCAGCCTTTGTTGAGGGGTTGTGTGTGTGAGAGGGGGCCACCTTCAATGCTCCAGCATGTGGTTTACAACTCTGCCTTTGCCTTCACTTTCTTCTTGATTAGAGCCTCAAGATTAGACAGAAATGTCATATTAGGACCTTCTAAGGTGTTTCCTAGGCATGAGCACAACCTCACACATGTTGGAGTTTTTCAAAGTCCCCTATGGGCATCTTATTTTTCAGCTTTTTTCTTTTAAGTGTGTTTTTGTTTTGTTTTGTTTTGTTTTGTTTTGTTTTTTGTTTGTTTTTTGTTTCTTGTTTGTCCCAACTGATATCATCGCTTCAGGCTGCTGCAATGTTAAATAGTTGCTCCTTATTGTTCTTGAAAAAGTATTAGCAGAAAAAGGTTATTTGTAGTAAGTGAGCTCTGAGACAATTCAAACAAAGGAAGGCCCTATGAGTGAGGGTTGCCAGAAAACTTGCAGACAGGTTAAATAATGGCACTTATTTGGGAATGAAGATTGTGAGGATACATTCTGCCCCTTTCAGTGTCTCCTGGGCTACTGGTTTACATGGCTATCCATGATGCTGAGACTGTTTTCAAGGCTCCTGCAGCGGCAGGGAAAGGGATACTATAGCAAGTTAAAATGCAACAAAACTCTCTGTTCTTACTGCAATACAACAATTTTTCTTGAATAAAAGCTCCTTAGATTGTTGTAAGTCTTTGACTAATTTCCAGAGTTCTGAAACAAAAATGATTTTCACAATTTTTCCAGTTTTCTCGTTGCCTTTATGGAAGAGCAGATTTTAGGATTCCTTACTCAAACGATCTGACTGTGGCTCTTTTTCTTTTTGATGTTTGAAATCTTACAAAGTTTTAAGATTTTAGACCAGTTATTTTAAATAGTGCCCTCAGTTTGGTTTTGTATGATATTTCCTCATGGCTAGACAGATGATAAACGTTGGTAGTAATAACAAAGATGTGATGTTCCTCTTTAGTGCATCATATCAGAAGGTACATGATGATAATTTGTCCCATTATTAATGATGTTAAATTTAATTACTTAGTTAAGATGGTGACATGATTGACCAAAGTGGATTTATTCCTTATGAGTTAACAAGTGTGTTATGGGGAGATGCTTCAAGACTATGTAAATATCTCATTTCATATCAAATTTTTGCCCAATATTTTTATCATACATTGATATTTCTTGCCTGAATAAATTATTATTATCACGGCTACTAATGTTAATTTGCTAATTATTTCATTCCTTCTAAGTCATTAGTTGACCTTACCAATGCCTTTTCATTGCAAAGAGTTTAACTTTGATGGACTATAAGTTTTAAGAAAATCAAAGCCAAGTATGTTTCATGCTCAGCTGTGGTCTTCTGTTCAACATAGTGCTTGGGATGATGATTAACTATTTATTAATTAAATTAATGATGGACTAAGTAAATGAGAAAAGAAGAAGCAATGGATTTCAGTTAGGAATCTATTTAAAATAAACACTAACAAATAAAACTAAAAATAATTTAGTGATAATTAACAATAGATGAAAGTATCTTTTTCAGAACATACAATTCAAAGTAATGAATTAGATAACAATGCTGAAGAAATCCAGAAATATTTATGTCTAACCAAGGTGAATAAATTATCTGCATAACCTGTAAATTCATTTATATTGTAATGTGATTGAAAAAAGAGTTATTAAGGAACACAGAAGAGTGGCCATGTCACTGAATGTGGTAGTCTTGCATTATTAATATTCACCAAAATTATTCCTTTCCTTTTGGGAAAATTATGCTTTCCTTGCCTGTTGAACTCAAGTGTGTCCCTATCAGTCATTTTGGCCAATGAAATGTGAGGGAAAGTGGCATGTTTCCACTTTGGAGCAGTCTTAAAAACCAGTGAATAATTTGCCATGCCCTCTTTTCCCTTCTTCTGCAGTTCTGGAAGCCTGGTTGAGGTGGAACTTCCACAACTCTATGCAAGCAGAGATAGCCATATGGCGCTAATAGGAAACTTTGTTTTAGCCAACTGAAGTCATGGGTTGTTTGTTATCACATCGTAAACTAACTTATTTTGATTTATACTCTGATTCTATATTATGGGTAGCCAAGGAAAAGAGATTGTCAGTGTTTGTTCTGCAGTACCATCATCAGGAAGAAACAAATATTTATTTTGCCAGAAAAATGTTTTATTTTTAAAACAGGAACAATTCATCAGACTTTTCCATTGCCATAATTCTATCTCTCCATGCAAATCAAATACCTTTGCTTTTAGGGAATGGATATAGCTCAAGTGGTTGAGTGCCTGCTTCCCATGTACGAGGTCCTGGGTTTGATCCCTGGTACCTCCTTTGAAAAAAAAAACACAAAAAAACTTTGCTTTTATTCTAGTCTAATCAACCATAATATCTACCTTGATAAAGAAAACCCTGTGATGCATTAATGGACATTTCAGTTGTGGAAAGTTAAAATCACCAACAAAAATATATAAATTAAAATTCTTCTTTTTATTCACAATTTTATATGTCAATTCATTAGAATCTCATCAAGTAATAAAGTGGACTCAATTACCTGCAAAACTGAGAAAATATCAGAACATATCTATGTGGATTCTACCACTATGAGAGGTCTGCTTTCATTGACAATTTCTGAGTAGCTTTTTAGTTGTTAAAAGGTTTTTAAATTGTTCAAAGAAAATTAATTTAAAGAAACGTTAAACCAGCTATTTATGTAAAAATGATACTTTGCTAAGATTTGAAGTTTTTGCCACTTTTCTTTAAAGCATTTATCTTTCTCTCTTTATACATCTTCCTGAAGCATATCAATCATGTATAAAATTATTCTCTTTGAATTTTCCTTTTGTTATAATTCATTATTGACAATATTAGAGTATTTGAGATATTTGCAGTGGTGTATATTACCTCCCCAACAAATACCTAAAGTATTGAAATAACCTAAAACAGCAAGTCATTTATTCTAACCATCTATTCTATTGATTTTAACACTGTGAATCCTCATCATGCCTTTGATTTCGATTTTTGTTATGTGTCTTATGAACAAACAAACTACGGAACACCTAATACTCCTAGTGCACTATTGTGTCAAATGGGTAGGCTAGTAAGATATGTAGACAGGTTAAGGGAGAATAAAAATCTATTAGTTGAAATCCAGGAAGATCCTTTTAAATTTTTTTTTCATTTAAACCTCTACTGCCTTAAACATTGCAATTTAAATACATGATTCTAGATCACCTGCTACCTTCTGCCAGAAATAAGCTCCAGGCATTTCTTGAAATATAAAGAATCGACTAATGAAAATTTACTAATAGCAACAATCAGTTGATGCTGGCTCCCTTCCTTTCCTCCACACGGAGGTTTAGATCATCTACCACACCCATGGGGCAATCATACATAACAAAAACACCTATGGATGACATTGTTTATTGTCTACCTAACAGCCATTCTCAACACATTTCTCCCTTGTCCACCGTCTACTGCAGAGACTGAAAAGTCCATACTCTCTTTCCCAGCCTCTTTGTCCATATGATCCATTTCTAGCCAGTGAGCTGTTAGGGGAAATGAGCTGTGAGCTTTCTGAAATAAGATTTATTCTCTGATGAAAGGAGAAAGACATTATTGTATATCACTTGCTTATCACTCTGCTTTCCACCTTTGGGTGGTGTGATTTGTGAAAACATGAAGATTGAAGCTGCAGCAGCCATATTGTGACCAAGAAGTAATTTGTCTAAAAAAAAATACAGAGGATATTAAAGCAGAATGATGAAAAGATTCTGGATTCTTGATGGTAATATTGAGTTTATGACCCACCTATGGAAAAACTGGACTCCATTTCTTGTTGAGTCAACAAAAAAGCTAAATACTGGTTAAGTAAAAGAATGTTGCTCAAATCCTTGCTACCTCATTAGTATCCATTTGGGAGATTGTAAGAAATGCAGAATCTCAGGCCCCAACCCAGACCTATTGACCAGATATACAATTTAAGAACATATCCATGGATGTGCATGCAATTAAAGTTTAAGAAGCACTGGTAAGTTGGGCATTGTGTTAGTTGCTGTTGCAAGTTATCTTAACTAATGTATGATGTCTGTTGTCTAGCATATGGTACCTTGACCCAAGAATACTTCCTTAACACTTCTGAACTTTCCCTGCATTGGAATCAACTAAATACTATATGTCTGTGTTCCATAGTTTTTCACAATTGAGAACTCATATAATTTTAGTTATTCTTTCTTGTCTATTGTCTTCTATTCTTTCCCATTTACCAGATGAAAAATTTTCAGCTTTCATTCCATCTTCTTTTAATTCCTCATTCTTTAATTTATTGAATTTTTCAAGGGCTTGTCCATAAATCGATGTGTCTGTGTGTGAGTGTGTGTGGGTATGTGTATATACTGCACTACGTTTATAAAATTAAATAAGAATTTGCTTTTCAAGTTGTGTCTTTAAAGAAAGCAAATTCTTGAATAGTAAATAACTTGGTCACTGTGATTAAAATATTGACTCATTGACTTTTGTTTTATGATAAAGGAAATAAGTGATTGCTTTCTCTCCTAGAAATATACTGCTGTTACTATTCACTCAGTTTTCCTTGCTTCTGTAGAGTAAGTATGTCACAAGGCTTAACTATTTTTAATATTCATTTTGATTCAAAGTTGTGGTTTTGTTATATGTGGAATCTTTGAAAGTTCAGCCAAAAATGCTTGCAAATGTGAACATTCTGAAGTTTCCCTTAATTCTGATTTGTGCTTAACTTTTCAGCTTTAAGGAAGTTACAACAATGGTAGTTGCCTCCTTCAGTATTTGTTAGATGTGTGATGTTGTTTTCTAGATTGTTACTGTAGGTATGTTAGTCTTTACCACAAGTGAGTCATTTTTTAACTGTGCATTTTTTTTAAATGAGTGGCTTTTACAGATACATCATAATAAATTGTACTGCTACATTTAAAAATAATAGAGGATGATGTGGGAGAGGGAGGGGAGTACGTTGGAATCCCTCATACTTTTGATGTAACTTTTCTGTTATGTAAAACTTCTTTAAAAATAAAGTTTATTGTATTAAAAAAATTAAATAAGATGTGTTCTATTTGCACTTAAGATACTCCTTTACTTTATCTGTCTTAACTCACTTTCATTGAGGAAACAAAAAGATAAGTTCAGATCAAAAGGAAAAGAAATACATGAGACTATAAGAATAACTGGTCATAGTTAAAAGGAAAAAAAAGTAAATTTACTCCAAAGCCCTTATAAGTATTCCCTATAATATTTTCACAAAAGACTTCACTATCTTCTTAATTGACTTTAGTTAAACTTGCTGCTTTACTCAAGAATCACCATTAAGAGTACATAATACTAATAGCAACATTTATTTCAACATTTATTTATTTATTCAATGATAATTTAAAAATATATAATCTTTGAAGCAGGATTTATTTTTTTTACCTATTCCTAAAATAAACTATTTCAAATTCATGAGTCTTAATCACTACCCATAAAATTTTGTGGGAGAATCTATTCCAACTGACTCATAAATTTTGGGACTTCAATGTATTTCTTGGTAGTGATACCTACTAGTATTGACTGGAATTAGTTTGGTACTTGTCAGTAGAGAATCATTTCATTCAAGTTCATGGGGATTTATTCCTTGCTCTTCAGAATAAAACTTGTTACTACTTATGGAAGCTTTATTTGGTGCTAAGCCCCATTCAAGTCACTTTCCATGCATTCTCTAATTTATTCTGCACACTATCACTATGAGAGCAACAGGTGTTGAAGATGAAGATTAGGCTGAGAATTGATACAAACTAAGATAACAAATGAATATCTAACAGAAGAGATTTTCTCATATTCACTCTGAATACGGATTCCAATAAGCAAAGATATTGTGTGTTTTTATGTGAACATTTTATTGCAAAGTAAAAATTTTTATTTTTGTTTTCCCACTGTATATTCACAACGAATTTCTCTTGTTTTCTATTTTCAAGGTAAAAACCCCTCTGATATTGAGACATATGATTCTGTGGGGCTTCTTCAGGCAAAATGACTTTCTAACTTGTAGTCTGTGTAGTTTTATGGGGTTCTTTGGCTTGTCCCATGAGACAGAACTCGGAGGTGGGGACAGCTACTCCAAAAAGTGTGCGGAATCCGGTCCGCCATTGCCGATGCCCTTTCTTCTGGCTGTTCTGGGCACCAGATGCTTCTCTCCGCTGTTGTGACAGTTGGGAAGGTGCTGTGTCTTGATTCTTTTCATCATCCTGCTGGGCCTGTTCCTGAACTTTTGACAGTAGCTGCTGCTTAACGACAGCAAGACTGTTGGCAAAAAAAGCTGTCACCTGTGTTAAATGATCTATAAATCTATGATCAAACACTGTGGTCTGGAGAAAGTGGGTGTAGAGTTAAAGGTGGCCCAACCATTTAATAAGATGAACTGTGATAAATGCTGCAAGGAAGACCGTGTACAAACAAAGCTCTACACCATGGTCAGAAGAACACAAAGATTTCCTTATTACAACATGGAGATGAACTAGCTGAAGCTTTCAAATTCAGCAGTGCGTTGCGTTTTTGATTGGGTCTCAGAAATCAGAGGGGCTTCCCAATGAGTTCATTTTCCCACAGCCAAATGCTAGTTATCTACCTCTTCTCTGCATGCTACAGTTCTCTAGGATCTATGTTGAGATTGTCCTTTCTTTGTAAAAGTTAATCATTAAGAAGGTTTAATTTTTTTTTTTTCAAATCGCCAGTGAGTACAGACAAGGAGCAGTCACCTAGCCTACAGTGTCTAACAGCCTACAAACCTACAAGGCTTGAAAGCATATTAGACCAGATCTCATTTAGCAATGACAATTAGCTTGCAAGAGAAAAATCTGACCTAAGTCTGAAAATGAGTTTTGCTTTGTGTTGTTTGGCTAGAGGAGCACTGAGGGCTAAATTTTAGACATTGCCAAAGACAGAGAGAAAATGAGGGACCAGGAAATGAGCCCCTCCTAATCTTATTCCACAGCCAGTTGCTGGACAGGCAAGGCCATTTCCATGAAATGTAAATGAGGTGTTTAAATTGGCTCCCTGTATAAAAAACTCTATGTGGATATTCTCCTATTTGACAGACATGCTGATTTTAGATTGGTCCTGCTGTTACATGTAGTATAGTTTATGTAAAACGGAAAAGAATTGAGAAAACAGAATTTTAGGTTGGTCCAATTAGCAGGTTAAACTTATTCTCTTCTCCCAAAGCTTATATTATTTGTAAAATTAGACGCAAAAGCATCTTACATTCATTATAAAGAAGTAAGGAATTTACAAGTTACATTAGGATGATTCCTTTAATAGGAAAGATTCTGGAGGCTAAGAGCTTATACTGCTTCTTTTTGAGAGAAAAGAGAAGAATCTCCAGCACCTACAGACAAAACCCAACAGAAGAAATTGGAGATTGGATTGAATTTCATGACTCTCCTGAGCCCCACAGTTTGCCTCTGTTGAGAAAGGGAACATTGCCCACAATACAAGGTGTAAATACTGAAGGGAGCAGCCAGCTCACCCATTCTGTCAAATCCCTCCTTTGACTACCTGCCTACCCCAACCCACCAAAGTTAATTTCTCTCGTCTTTGCCTTCCTCACCTTTGTCTTCATAGTAGCACAATAGCTCTGCATCTGAAACTTCAACTTAACTGGAAAAGTATTCTCTGAAGTCAATTTTAAAGGAAGGGCATGAGTTCTTCAGAATGAACGTTTGTTCCTTAAGTCATGTTTCATCATTAACATGAGAACACTGATTGTAGAAGTATTTTTACTCTGTTTATTGTTTTAAAAAATATGAGCTCTTTTCCTTATTGAAATACAGAAAGGAAATTAAATCTAATAATTATATTGACTCTTTCAAGAAACAAGTGTATTCTCATATTATATTTGATTCTCTAAAATATAAGACTATACATTTTTCATAATAAACATTTTGTATCTTGGCTCACTTTAAATTTGTAGTTGGAAAATTATTCAGAAATCCATGTAGTAATCTTAATGATAAATCTTCTATTCTTCTATGGAATTATACCTTGATACAATGAATATCAAGGGACTTTTTTAAGGATATAAGCATTAAGTTTATTTTATGTCAGGTTGTTTGCTAATATCTGATTGAGTCTGGAACTCAAGTTGTCTTTACCTTCCTGCGAAAGCCATAGAGATTCCAGGAATTGCAAATGGTACCCCAGTTATTTGAAAGAGCTAATCCTTCCTAAATTACCTCAGCTACTCCCCCTAAAAAGGGTAAATTCTGAGACAATAGGTCTGATTAACTCACTCAAGAATTCATTCATTAATTCACTCTGTCAATAAATAAGTATTGAATGTTTTCAGTTCACTGATCACTTGCTGGATTCTGGAGAAAGAAGGATGTCTCTTCAAGGAAGTCATAGTCAAACGAGGGACACAGACCTGCAGAAATAATTTCAGTCAATGTGAGAGATGTCAGAGTTAGCATATGCTTTCCTTTATGCATTCATTAATTTTCTAAATCAAATGCACACTTTGTATGATGCTGCTCTGTGCCCGAACTGAGATGCTGGAACATTGAACTTTCAGAGAAAAGTCTTCCAATGAAGAGCTCCCTAACAATGTATCCATTTTCCAATGAGGAAGGAAGATTTTACTTTCTGTGTTTTATTGCCTCTCATCTGCTTGTCCCATCAGTACCTTCACACAGAAATTTCCACAACTGTGCCCCAACAGAGCCTGATCTTCCCTCTGTTCCCCCATTTTGTTTTTGGCACACTCATCCATCCAACACTCAAGCCAAAGCCTGAGATTATCCTTGAGTCATCCTTTCACTCCTTGAGCATTCTTTTTACTCCCACCTCCCCCATAAGTTTTGGATAATAAGTTTGGTGACCCATCTCAAATATGTCTATACACTCTAGCTCTGCCCATTTCAGGCTTTCATCATCAATTGCTTAAATTATTACAATTTATGTTTACTATAGGCTATAATCCATGGTCTAGATTATTGTAGTCCTTAGTAGGAGGAATTTTACCTCCTGTTGCCTCTAATTCTAATCCAGCTTCCACATGAACTCCAGAGTTATATTTCTAATGTGAAAATAAGCCCCTGTCTGCCTCTCCAGCCATACTTCCTATCATGTACCAGAATGTATTTAAGAAAAATTATAATTTTGGAATTTTAAATAAAGAATTTAAACCTGAGTAAAATTAGGGGGGGGAAAGTGGGGTTTTTGTTGTTGCTGGTTTTTTTCAGCAATTTTCAAACTAGGGAGAGCATGGTCATTCTGGACTTTAATATTTGTGTGCCCTTTCAATATTTGATTCAATATTTATTAAACCAAATGTTCTTATCTACTCCTACATCATTATCTTTACTAAAATTTTCTCTGTAATATCCATATAGGATTCTAGATGCAGTTGGGGGGGGCAGTGAAGAGGGCGAGGAAACCATAGCATCCAATGAAAAAATTATAATTATAAATAAGTAAATAAGAATATCACTGCCTTCCATGTCTTGTTATGTAAATTGAAAACATGTGGATATAAGTAAATGACATTATATAAATTCAACAAATTTTCCTCAATTACATTTGATTTTCTTGGAGAAATCTGAATATACAGAGTTATGTAATGGATCCATTATAAAAATTTTAGTCAATTAGTAAATTTCTATATTCTTTTCTGGCCAGAAAAATTTTTCAGTAAAAAATATTTTAAAGGGAAAATTAAAATACTCAAACCTTTAAACTCAATGAAAGCAAAACAAATACATTGCATTATATTCTTCATGAATAGTAGAATATTGTATTATATCTATGACTTCTGAATTTTATATGCCATATGTAGCAAATTGAGGTTATTTTATGAATCCCAAAAAAAGAAAGATTATGTTTGTAAATTAATCTATTCCTCTGGGTGTGATAACTTTTGATTAGATTAAATTCAGTTGTGGGGTCTTTGATTAGATTACTTGTTAAGATTGAGTTATAGCTTTTTGACTCAGGTTGAGTCCCCGCTCCTTTACTGGGTCTGACATAAACAGACACTCACACAGATAGACAGATACAAGAAGACACACAGAGGAGAGAACTTTGTCATTTTTGTTCCTGACATGTGACAGAAAGGAGAAGGCTCAATGCAGCTAAAGCCCTGGGGAGAGATGGACCATTTGCCTGATAGCTTACAGCTGAGATTGGGAAGAGAGTCAATACTGATATAGGAGGCCTGGAAAGAAACAGGCCCTATGCCAGAAGAAAGAGGATTTCACTTTAGCACGGAGCCTCAAGGAGAAGAAGAAGCCCAGAGGGGAAGGCTGAAACCTGGCAGTGATCGCCTGCCATCTTGCTTCAACATTTGGCATCTGACTTTGGTGAGAAAATACCTCTTGTGATACCTTGAGTTGGACTTTCCATGACCTTGGGAATGTAAGCTTTTACTCCAAATAAATACCCTTTATAAAAGCCAACATATCTCTGGTACTTTGCATCGTCATCCCCTTGGCAGACTGATAAACCATATTTGACCCCAGAAGCAGAATCAAGGGTTTTTAAAAATATAGCTAATAATTTGAATGGTTTTTTTCTCCTTACATTAATAGGTTTGCTAAAATGTGATTTCACAAGGCATTTCTTCAGAATAATAAATATTTGGGAAAAATAGTGACTTTTTAAAAACTCATCCAAAGAAAAATCCTCTCAATCATTTGATAATAAAAACTGACAGTCTGAGTCTTTATACATCAAATGTCTTTTTTTTCTCCCATCAAAATCAAATTGCTGAGATTTCTAGTCTTCCTTTTGGCATTTATCACATTGTTTGAAATCAACAAATATTAAGAAATTATTTTCAGAAGACTGACAGTTTTGGACCATCCAACCATGAATATTGTCTTCAAAAGTTCCAGCCTTCTGGAGCCAGCTGTTGAATTCATGAGAGTTCTGGGAAGGAACAGTCCAACAACTGCAAGGATGTCTGAGGATAAAGGCCATGAATAATGTGCTAAGAAGTGCTGATCATCAAAGAGAGAAAAAGAACCCAGCTTGATTTTAATGAAATCTTTTTAAAGTGCAGGAAAAGCAGGTTTGTGAAAACATCAGTGACATGGAAAGCAGTTTGGAGGAAGAGACCTCCAGCCTATTCAGAAGATAAGTTGGCACTAAATGATAATTAGATAGTCTCTTGGAAATAAGTTAATGTACAGTCCTTATTCTGGACAGGTGTGTTTCCTCTGAAAGAAACTGAAACAATAGCCCAAACTGGCTCTGTAAAATCCTTCCTGCCTACATTTCTAACAGGAGGAGTCCAGCATCAAGTTGGGCTTGGAGATGATAGTTTCTTCATGTCATTTCCAGGGCTTCTAAGAAAGCTTTTCCTGCTTTACAGGTTTTGTGACCAAATGGAAGTTTCCAGCCTCCAGGGTTGTAAATTTTATAGCTTTCATGAGTATTGGAGTTCAAGGAAAATAATCCTCTCTAAAAAGTTACGTTAAGTTATTTCTTACTAAACAATGAGAAAGGATCTTTTTTTTTTTTTTTTTTTTAACCAATTATCCAGTATTAAAGAGTTACCAATTATTAGGGGTTTTACTGACAAGGTCACTTTTAAAAGAATCATTCAATCTAGTCAGAGAAAAACGCTGCTGAGAACATAGCTAAAAACAATTCTTCAGCTAAATTCTCAGGAAATTAATGTTCTGTTATCTATATTTATATTTAGAGAAGGAGTGGTGAGAATGTTTCATCCTTGAACTGAGAAACTGAACTCTTTGCAGAGAAAAGAAGAAAGTTTGATTGCAGTGGCAGGCTTGAACAATTTGGATGTGCAGAGTATTGATTTCTCCACTGTATTTATTCTGTTCCTGTGTTAGGAAACGTTAAGTATCTGGAGAGAGAAGGCAAGGTGGACATTTTTAAAACAGTTTGATATGTTTGAAAGTCTTCATATTTGTCAAAACCTGCTATACGGAATTGTTTTGTTTTCACATTTTTCTTCTTAACAGATGTCATATCCTTGAAATGTGGCAGATTCATGTCTCTGAAGTCTCAATTTTTCAATTTAACATCAGATGAAGTTTCCTCAGTTGTTGACTAAGGCACCGCAGCATGCTGACATACCCCTATGCTTCTGCTCCAGTTTTTACTAATAAAGCAGTTGGTAAGTGCAAGGAATAGCCTATATTGTACTGTTCAGCACATGGATCAAACAACACTCTTAGTACTGTATTCTAACCAGCCGTAGCCATTCTTTAGTCATGTCTCAAAAGGTACCACAGTTCCCAAGTTGGTTTCTTTGGCAACTGTAGAGACAGTTGAATTATAATTCGTAATTGACCAGTCACTAGCCCTGGGGACTTTTCTTCATCCGCCAAGCTTCCAGGTGGCCTGTGGAGTGTGGAAAGTGGTTGCCCCTCCCAGTTTCCTGAGTCCTTTGAGACAGAACCAGTGAACCACAACCTTCTGTGTTCTGATCACTGGGAGATTTTTTTTCTTCTTTAAGATTCATTCAGAACTGCTTTGACTTTCTTAAAAGGCTGTTATCCCAGGGAACAATGCTGCTTGTTTAGGATTGTTTTGTGTTCTTCATACCTGGTGAGCTTGAATTATGCTGAAGCGGCCAGCTGACTTTATAGTCATCCGGAAAACATTTTGAAAATGTCACCTTTTTGCTTCCTTTACAAACTTTACTCCTCTCAAATATGTCAAAAGTCTAATGAGAATAATAACTTATCAGGCTACGGAAATTTCTCTGATAATCCTTATGTAGATGTCATTTCAGATGAGTTGTTTAAAATTAATCTTAGTTGTCAAAGACTCTTTCATTGTATCTTAAATAAATTTGTGGGAAACTCCTCAGTCCTTGAAAAAATATTGTCTATATTTATTTTCTAGGAAATATCTATTTCCTAGATTTATGTGTAAGAAACCTTGGCATCTAGAAATATACCAGATAATTTAGGCAGTGAAAACTCTGTCAGATATGTCACAAATACAGAACAGCTCCGAGTGAGCCTGATATAGAGAAGTATTACATATTTTGGAATATATCCAGATACATTCCTCCATTGCTTGATGTTTAAATAAATCATTAAATTTTAAAATAACAATAGCCATTGAAATGGGAATTACTTGGAGTTTGTTAATATTTATTTAGCATTTTTCCACGAACATTGATTTGGTTTTGGTAGTTGAAGGTGGTAGATGTGAATTTTTACCTTTTTAAGTTGACATCAAGGTTTATATATGCACTGATCTTAAGGGCAGACACTGTGGAACTGCCAGGCATAAAAGAAATAGACTCTGTAAACACCATCACCACAGAGGCATCTCACTAATGCTACTGGAAGAGAAGTACTCCTTTTGCTTACTCTTGACGGTCACATTATTGATCACCAGCACCCTCAGAGGAAATGTTACCATCAATGGTACAAATTGAGCCAGAGAAGGAACTCAATTAACACGATTCCAATGCCAAGGCCACTTTTCAAGACTTGTTCTTGCTCACTCAGTGACTTTCCTATTTCATTGATTCTGGGCACTTGGGTTCCCCAAGAATATATATGACCAAGTGCTCTTTCTTTTGCTTTTATGGCTTACCATAGCACAAATTGCTGCAGATGTGAATGTTCTTATTGGCATACATGGAAGAATGACCTTACTTTATAGTGCTATTATAAAAGCACAGTTTAAACCAACCTTTCAATTTTTGTGTGACAGAAGAAGGGGCTAATCTTATGGGTCTTGACCTCTCTCGAGCATTCAAACTATTGATGACAGTGCACAAGGCTCTTTACATTCCCTGCTTGTCATTTTCTTGGCCTTAGATGGTTTCCAACCCATTTCAGTGCATATGCTTTATTGACGTACTGTGTTGGAGGGTAATGCATCTTCTCAGCCTCAACACCTCTGGTATACTCTACTGTAAAGATTAAGGAAAGAAACTATCTTCCTAACTGAGTCCCAGATCTAGCTTTCTACATCACTAATTCATAGCAGCAAAAATACTATTAGAGGTATGAGACCTCCAACTTTATTAATAAGAACATATAATCAATGCATTATTTCAAGCAACTGGTTGATCATCCAATTTCATGGCTCAGATTTGTTCACTAAACTGGATCTTCCTTGGAGGTAACTCTCATTTCTTTTATAGCAGATATCTAAAATTAGTTTTGCATTTTTACTGAGGTTTCAGTGAGGATCCTATCTATTGTGCTTGTTCTTCCTTTAAGCATGTAAATACTCTAAGACATGTATGTAAATACTCCATTCAAAACTAAGCAGGGGGATGTTTTTGTGAATTCCTTGTACGGATATGAAAATTAAAAATTATTAATTGTTGTAAAATAATGTATACATTATAAAATTCATGTAAACATTAATGGTTATAAAATATTGTATACATTATTTTCTTTACTGTGACCACATTTCTCTTTTCATGTATCCTTTATTTATTTGTATTTCTTGAAATAGGACGCTTGAATAGCCTTGTGGAAATAAAATATATTTGGAAAGCTAAAACAAATTATTAATCATTAAGGATGTCATAAATGCAATGCAAAAGAAAATGTAAACAATTCTTAAAGTGGACATTCTAAGATATCTGCCAGTTTCATGGTCTTTTTGGTGATTCATTAGTCCAAGGCATCTGCTACTCCTGCATTCTTTCAGAGCAGTTCCTTATGTGCGAGGGGGATGTCAACAGTCTCACTACAGATGATTCATCTCAGAATATTTGCTGGATACAAAGGCATCCACATAGAGTCTGGCCAGCAGAGTGTATGTTGTCCCGGCGAGAGCTCTTTTACCAACTGGGTTGCCATCAAACGAATGAGACTGGCAGACCCAATCAGATTTTCATCTCTTTTGTGAAGTTTGAATGGGCTCTTCAAAGAAAACCTGAAGACAATAGGATGGTTAAGTTGCTGAGTGATTCACATAAAGAGAGAAGTAAGCAGAAACTGTGGGGTTATAGGACTGAGGGTTAAGAAAACACCTCAACAGTGGGAGAATAATAAGGATCAGCTTACAAGTGACAACAGGAACTGAAGTTGCAGAAAATGAGTTGGCATAATGTGAAATGCTAAAGCAAGGAGGGAAGGGTGACATTTGCTGAGAGGGCAACCTTGTTTTCTAGAGCTGCTTTTACCCTCAATGATCGTCCAGTTCTCCATGACACCTGGCTATGTGATTGTAGTTGTAATCTGAAAGTTGTTTCTATCTTCACAAGCCAAGTGAGGCATCTATTTTGCTCTTTCCTTTTTCCTTGTTTATCCTCAATAAACCACAGATGACCAGAGTGAATGGCTGTTCTTGGGAAACAGAATAACTAGCACACGTAGAGTCGTTTTAGGGAAAAAAAAAAAAAAAAAGTAGATGATCCATAGCTTATTTCACTTGCAGTCGTTTTGAAGAGAAAAGTTATAGATTTGTCAAAAACAAAACAAACAAACAAACAAAAAACTCCTTACATTAAAAGCGGTAGTAAAAGTATTGTCAGGATAAGCATTTTCCATACTATGTTCTGAGAGAAGCTATGTTGAGGCAATGTTCAAGATTGTTCTTAAAAAGGGAGGTATGGTGATGAGATAATGTGTTAAGTTCAGGAAAGATTTTTAATGCACATTACCTTATTAGATGCTTTGTGAAGTCTTGCAATTAAGAACAAATATTACCTCTGTTGCACCAGCAAAAGAAAACCTTCTTCATTCCAACAGAGCAACATATAGCATCTCCCAAATTATTTTCCCCTTGTATACAGTTTTAAAATTTTTAATTATATAAATGTTCTTAATCACCACATTGTATCTTATAAAAGACAGCTGTCCTTAAGATTGTACTTAACTGTAGATCATTCTAAATTTTGGAATTCTAATTGTTTCAAATGTCACAAAAGAAGGTAGTAGAAATAATACTAAAAAAAAATTGTTATTAAAAATTCTGTAAATACCTGCTTAGAAATTTCTTTTGTCTTTTCCACCCACTCCCTGGTTGTCTATAACAGGCGAGGATTTCCTGTGTGGATTGCCAATGCAAATTAGAGGTTTTGCAAATAAATTTTATAACCTGAGGAAATTGGAAGGTCAATAAGAATATGACATGAATGCAGTTGCCTTAACCCATTTGGAACATAATGATAAAGATTGAAGACACCAATAGGGATTGGATAAACATATGTTTCAAGTCCTATGTATGGCTATAAATATATTTAAATAACACAACAGTACATTAAAATACTCAGTTTTTGAGATACACAATTTTAACTCACAAAGTAAAATATTCACATATTTTATTTCAGTAAGAAAGATACTAATTTACATGATTTTAATGGAAGTTAAACCAGAAGAAAAGAAAGAAAAATATTTTAATTATTAAAGAAACTATTGGTGAATCTATAGATGACTTTCAGGAAAGTAAAAGTAGAGAATCAGTTGTAATAATTTGTGGTATCTCCTTAATAAACCCTTAACAATAGAATGGTCAGTAGAATATAATTGCATGTGATCTTTAGTTGGTGGAGTGGCTTTTAGCTCTGTAAGAGCATTTATGTGGCAGAGGTGATCATATTAAAATTTTCTTATTGTTGAAAGTAATAAAAGCAAATTTTGAATATTTCGAAAATATTAGAAAATTTGGAAAAGCATCAAAAAGAAAATTACCTCCTATTCATAATTGCAGCATTCAGAAATATTGACTTATATTTAACAGCTATTTTCTTCATCTGTTTTATGTACATATGCTTTTACATAGTTGAGATATTAATATATAATTTTAAAAACTTTTTCTTGTGCTATATCTCATAAGTATTTCCTGTGCTATCTCATAAGTATTATTAAAAACGCTTTCCAATCCTCAGTTTAAGGGTTGCATAATATTCCATTGCAATTTATATAACATTTCCCCAACATTTCCCCAACTTTGATTAATTCACGTTGATTTTAATCCTTCAGTTTTGCCAATACTGTTGTGATGGAGAGAGTGGGTGGAAAAGACAGAAAGAAAGCAGGTATTTACAGAATTTTTAATAACAACTTTTTTAGTAAAAAAATTTTACTTTAGGGTTGATTCTAAAAAGGGAATTAATGTGTCAAGTTATCAACCTTTTAGAAACTTGCAATGCATATTTCAAAATTTTTAAAATATGAACATGTTTTTTTTTTTTAAATATGAACATGTGTCAAAGACTTCATTTCACAAAATTAGTGAAGGGACTAGTAAGATATTGCAACTGGTTCAAAGGACAAGCCAAAGAACAGACACAGGTTACCGGCTGTGAGGAATGCTGTATTTCAGTTTTTAAAATTAATTTTTATAAAAATTTATATTCTCTACTGTATCATATTAGAACATTCATATTTACTGACTGTTCATATCCTATCTCCACTCATCTATTGTGTTTTATGATTTTCTTTTTTATTTTATATGAAGTTTATGCTTATTAACTCTTCATTTGGCTTATTAACCCACAGTTTTGATAAATATTTTTTCAGATTGTTTTCTTTTCATGATATTTTTTAAATAGAATGTTGATGTTTATGTTCAAAAAGCTATTGATATTTCTGCTGTGATTTCTTTCATTCTTTATAAGCTTAGTATATCCATTGGTAGTAGGATTTGTACAAATTAGGAGTAATTCCCCTCTCTGGTCTCTTGTAGTTGCTTTGACATAGAATTTTCAGAACACCTATAGAGGAACTAGTCATTGGGTTTTGCTGTTTCTTTATTCTTTTACCAATTTATGGGGAGGTGTGGGAGGAGGCATCTGATCCTTTTATATTAACCTCTATCAGGGCAGAAATGGTGGATCTGTGGTATCATCTAATCAAAAGTCTCAACTTTTCAGTACAGTGAAAAACAAAGTTTTCTCTAGCCTCTTACAGAATCAAAGAATCTGCACTACTTCTAAACAAAAAGATTTTGGACATGAGATTTTATAACGGTTATTTTCTCCTCCCCCATCCCCACCCTACACCCTCTATGTGGTCTCTCACCTGAAAAAAGGAGCTACTATACCTTGGTCAGACTTGCTTATGAAAAATGGTCAATAGTTACAGACTCTTTAGTCCATCTTATTTATACTGCTATCTCTTGCAATATATGAACACCGTTGCAGGGTCTGTTACTAGACTACTTTATTCTATTTTATTTTATTGACCTGGCTGTTTATTCTCAAATTAATCACCATAATGTTTTAATTGGAAAACTTTATATCAGGTTTAAAATCCATATAGGGGAGTGGGAGTACCCAGAGGCTGAGCACCTGCTTTACACATACAAGGTTCTGGGTTCATTCCCTGGTACGTGCTGAAAAACATAAAAATAAAATAAAACCTATATAGAAAATATTCTATCACTACTCTTCATTTTCAAAATTTTCCTGTTAATGTCTATTTAATCTTTCTAACAAAATTTATCATATTCTAATATAATCCTTTTGGAATTTTTATTGAATTAATTAAATGTATACATTCCTTTGAGAAGAAAATTAGAATATTATTTAAAAATAGGTATCATGACTCAAATGGTCAAAATTTCTAAGTTTTTCTGAAGTATAATATAGAGTGGATTGATGTTTGTTGTGGTTGGGAATCAGGAGACCTGGCTTCTAGGCCTGCCTCTTGATTTTGTAACTTTGTGAACCTAGGAGTTTAATTCACTGCTCTTCAGTTTTGTTTTTTGTTTTTCATTTGAATAATGAAGAGATTGTACCAGATATGGCATTAGAATGGTATCTAACTTCCATTCCACATTATGAATTCAATGAACAACTGTGCTGTTATTAAAAATAATTTTCCTACTGCCACAAGCTTCTTAGCAATAACGTCTTAGTTTAACAACTATTCTTCCTCCCATTTTAGCATTCTTTTTCTAGGTAGAGATATATTCTACAGAAATGGATGGGAATTTTCATAAATGTTTTAAAAAATTACCATTTGCCACATAAACAGGCCACATAATTACAAGTGGTATAGTACTTTGCACAACATATATAAAACTAGAATCCAAGATCCGATTAGCTTATTTTTTAGCAACATAACCTAGCTGTTTGAATGATATATTATGTGGAAGTCCAATCTATAGGGATTAATCCAGTGGAAACAAAGTCATGAATGACAAAAATGGAAAATAAGGTTGTAAACAATCATAACAATCATAACATAGCTGGGGAAGTCACAGACACATGTTAAATGACCGTCTTCCAGCCATAGGCTACTTCTCCACCACCTCCTTTTCTATTGTGAGCAGATGTTTCAGTCTCTTTCCACTCCACAGCCTGGGGGAGATATTAGGACCAATGAAAAGACCCAATTATACCTTAAACCCAGAACCTGGGAACAAGCATCCCTAGATGCTTATAAGGGCAGGAATTCTTAATACCCCCTGGGGTGCATAAATACTCAACATTCAGACAGCACAGGGACTCCTCTCTCACACAAAGTGGGCCAAGCACTGACCCTGACCTGAACTGTTGTCCTCCCCAGGACATAGGCCGCAATGGGCTCTCTTCCCCGACTCTTTTGGTCCCTTTTTGCTGGGTAAGTAATAAAGTAGTCATTTACTGAAATTTCTGTTGTGCCTGGGCCTGTGTTCCCACACAACGCACCATGTAGCAACTTGCTCCAAAGCTATGAAATGGATTTAATACAAACAGCTTGATTAAAATGAAATCCAATATTTGAAGCTCATTCACAGTTTTGTAGAAATCAAAATAAAGTATAAAATAATTTAAAATAATGGTTTATAAACAGGAAACATCACTTAGGGAAAATGTGCAAGCTGTTTTAACTACAACAAAATAACAGATTCTTAGTGTTTTAAAACAAATATATATATATATATATATATATTTCTCTCATCATCAGTCAATGTGGATTGGTAGATGGTGGGACTTAAGATTGGCAGGATTCCACTCAATGCTGCCTTTGAGGGACTCACAGGTTCTTCCCTTCTATGTATCCATTATCTTCAAGACCTCCTTTTCCCCTGTACTTAATAATATGGAGAGAAAAGAGATGGGGAGAAGGGAAGGTCACTCTTTTATTTATTTATTTATTTATTTATTTATTTATTTTTATTTTTATTTTATTTATTTATTTATTTATTTATTTTTTATTATGGGTAAAAATCAAAATTCTCACAATACATACAAACATTTGCAAAATGATATATAAATATATATGCATATATGTGTATTTGCTTACAAAAATGTTATTTATATATATATATACATATATTTTAATAGGTGCTTAGATTACCCAAAATATTACATGGAACCCACTGGGATTCCCATGTTGCCCACCTCCCACACCTCCCACCACATCCCACACAAACATCTCCCACCTGTGTGGCCCACCACCCTCAATGAACTTACACATCCTGGAGCCTTGCCACCAACCATAGACCACAGTTCACACTGTAGACCACACTCTCTCCCACTCAGTTCTGAGTGGTGTGTGCTGATTTAAAATGGCCTACATCCGTTGCCACAACAGTACTCAGGACAACCTCCAACTCCCAAAGAAGCCACTGTATTTCAACTGCTCATCCCCTCCCTACCCCAAAAGTGTCAAGTGGCCACTGGCTCCACCTCATTGTTATAATTTCTTGCATTGCTAGAATCACCATATGTGAACAAGAGAATACCATCAAGTCCACTCTAGTCCATAGTTCTTCCCCCAATCCTGAGGGGACTGGGATGGTGATGTCCACTCCAACTCCAAGTGAGAGAGGGCTTATATCCCATGGATATGGTGGGTGGGATGATCCTGCCTGCAGATGCAGGCCCTCTCCATTCCCTGGGATGGCCATTGCCCATCGTTGTCTCCTCACCAGGTGACTTGGATGGTCACTCTTAACCACCAAATCTGGAAGTGACACATCACTTCTCACTTTCCTTTGGCCTCAGTTATATAGTTCCCATATTAACTGCACAGGAATCTGGGAAATAAATCTAGTGATGTGCCAGGAACACGTTTATTAGTGAGCACTAGCAAGCTCTGCCACAGTTAGCCATTCTGGTCAGGAAATATTAATTTTCTCTTTTTTAAATCATCATATAGAATACATACTCTTTTCCCCAAGAGAGAACACTCAATCCAATCATCAGATACAGTTCTAAACCTAGGATATCTATATTATGGACAGTACATTAATTCAGTCCAGTCGTGGTTCCTTGTTGCCTGAGAACTTATAAACAAAAAAAGCAATTTTCCTCCTCCTCCCATGCTTAATGTTCAGATATACTGAAGGCCACCTACCCTGTTACTTGAGAAGTAGTATCTTCATTAAGCTCTGATTCGGCAATCTGGGAGGGACTCCTTTGCCCGTTGTTTTTGATGCTCCATCTCTTTGACCTCTAGGAGTTTATTCTTTGTCAATTACTTTCCAAGGCCATACCTGAGATGAGTATTCGGGAATGTGTCCTCCTTGGAGGCTGTGCAGGTTTTGCAGGCTGCTTCCCATGGAGAAACCTTGGGAGTCCAAAATTTGTTTCACAGTTGAACAATCAAAGGCTTTTATTAGCCTGGGCTCATGATTTTTTGGACTGTTTTGATAAAATCATAGCAAACATAAGATATATTTGCTTCTAATCAAAACCATGTGGCAGTAACCATATTCTTTCCTAGACAATTGTCAATTCTGTTTTATTTCTTGCTCTCTTCCCCCTCTTGCTTCTCTATGTCAACCTAACGGTACTAACTGAGATCATCTGGAACAAATATCTGATTTTTGCCACATGGTTATCATGCTCTTCAACTGAGAATTATCTCTAGGGCTGCATTGTTCCAAGTCTTTTTCAATCTTATCTCTTACTATTTGATGTCTCTAAGCAAGTTCCAGAACTTCTGAACTCTCTTGACTTCTTATCATTTCTGTTTGCAATTTTTTCTGTAGCTCAACCTTTTCATTTAGTACCTTGCCAAAGTAGCCAATAACCCTCTAACACATTAATACAGTGCTTCTTTCTAAACACTTTCCTAGAGTCCATGATTCATAAGACCACCATTTGCCTTCCATCATATCATGTCAGTAATTTTGCCAAATATGCCATAGAGCATCCAGGCCCTCCAGCCTATCAACTTCCAATATTGATTGGTTCTTCATTACATATTTCCCTGTCACTAAGCTATTGCTGAATATTTCTTGATTTTGTTATATTACCATCCTGCTCTTGGAGTCATTTGGGTGTATATATATCAACTACTATAAAAAACAAGTCCAAATTCTCGGTATCTTTGTCAATAAAAGTTTATTTTTCACATATCAAAGTCCAGTATGGTTGGCAGCAGAACTCTGCTTCACAGAATGTAAGTTTTTCCCTCAGGTAACTCCGTAGTCTAGGGCATTGTTCTCTTTTGCATGAATTGGCTGGATGGGGAAAGAGAGAGTGAGTAGAAATCATGGGCATTTTTAATGGCCTTGGCCCCAAAGTGATATATATCACGTCTACTCACTTCCATTGGCTATAAATCCATCATACCACTGCACCAAGTGAAATAAAAGCTGAGGAATGTATTCTACATCTGTCCCCAGGAGGAAGAAGAGCACTGCAACCTCCATTATATCCTACAAATTACCTGACAATAAAAAAGGATGAAAATAAAGTGTTAGTTAAAAAAATGTTACTATTAACTGTTGTATTTTTTTTTAAAACTGAATCCACTTCTAAAATATTAGAACTGAAAAGAGTAGAGGAAGAATATAAGGCCATTTTTTCACTTCCTTTTATATCTAATTATTCAAGTATCACAATCCTGAATCTGGAGATACTCAAACTCTCCTTTGCTTTGTTGGTGCTGTGACCCTTACTCCATTCTCAAAGAGAATTGTTGATAGAGGGAGGTGGTAATAAATTTTGGAACTACTTACATAGTTATGAGAGGGAGGGGTAGTTGTACATTGCAATAGACACTGGGTCACATTTATTGGTATACCCATGGAGTCTCACATAGAGATGCTGAGTCATAGTGATTTAATTTTTTTTATTTTTAAGAGAACACTTATTATTTTTTACCACAGTGAACCTGAAAAATGGATAGTCAGTCCATGTAAAATGAATATTAACTATAAAAGAGATGAACGGTTAAATTCTCTGGTCAATGGTTGGGTCAGAATCTGCTTATAGAAGAGGTATGTCTACAACAGTTTAGAGCTAAGTGGAACATAATTTGAAAGCCACTGATCTAGTCCTTGTAGTAGGAAGAAGTAGTCATTCTAATTTTTCATCTGTACCTGTATTCATACCCTTTGCCATTTAACTTTGCAGTTTCTCCTATTAGAGGTATTTCTCTACCCCTTGACTTTGGACTCAGCCATCTGACTTTCTTTGGCCAATGGATTTTATTAGATCTGACATAAGTAAATACTTTGAAATGTGCTTGTGTGGTTGGGCTTACCCATTGTACTATGCTTTCTCCATGAGAAGAATATGCCCCAGCTTATAAACCAGTCCAAGGAGGATGAAAGGCATGTGGGGCAGAGTTAGACCCAATCAACAGCTTGAAGCCAAGGATACTCAAGCCACATTGAGCCCAGCCTTGATCATACAAGCCTCTGCCAACTGATAGATGTATGGAGAATACATTATTGTTGTTTTAGGCCACTGAGTTTTGGGATGTTTTCTTAAGTAACAATAGTTGACTGATACACGCTGTGCTAGTTTGAGTCTTTTGTGGACTCCAGAAAATCCTGTTCTTAAAACAAACCCATTCCTCTGCTTGCAAGCCTATTGTATGTGGTGGGACTTTTTGGTTAGAGTCAGTTAAGGGATCTTTTGATTAGCTCACTTTTGATTAAAGTGTTTCAGTTCAAAGCCTTTAATTAAATTGTGGGACCCTTTGATTGAATTGAATTGAGTTGGGGGCCTTTGATTGGAGTATTTCAGTGAGGTGTGACCCAGGGTGGATCTTGGCCCTTTTTTACTGGAGACTTTTATAAATGGGAGAAACATACAGAGAAACACGGAGAAAGAGGGCTGCCATTTTACTCTGCCATGTGAGAGAGGACTCCAGGATCACCTGCAGCCAGAGAAACCTCAAGAGGCTGAGAGAGAAGCTAGAGGCTAAAATCAGCAGAGTAGTCTGAAGCTGAGGAGAAAGTGAGCCTGGAGGAGAAGGCAAAGACTGGCTGCCATTTTGCCTTGCCAGGTTGCAGGAGCTCAGGACCACCACCAGCCTACCTTTGGTAAAACAGCATCTCTTGATGCCTCCTTGATTTGGACATTTTCACAGCCTCTGAACTGTAAGGTTTTACCCTAATAAATTCCCATTATAGAAGTAAACCCATTTCTGATATTTTGTATTGGCAGCCGTTAGCAAACTAAAACACACCCCTTAGCAGGAAAGGGAATGGACTACAAAGAAAGTCACTTGCTAAAGGAAAGAAGCAGGATGTGAAACCAGATGTTTTATTTCCAGACTGGTGACGGTTAGTTCAAACATAGTTTCTAAAGGGATCTATCCTAAGCCATGGCTTTAAATTCAGAATAGCAAAGCCTATATATTTTCAATGTAAGCAGAAATAAGATGCTATTAGAGAATTAAGCTTTGTTTATGCTTTTCTTACATAGTTTTCTAGAGTACTTCAAGCATTGGCCACAAGCCACATTGGAACATTAAGTAATCACAATACTAACACATTTCAATGTTCAGCTGGCAATAAGGCCTACAATTATAGTTAAGCTTTCATTCTCTGTGTCTGCAATTACCTAACCAGCAATATGGATATTTTCATGATTGCCATTAAGGATTTAATTATGACTGAGTTAGATACAAGAACAGTTGTTAGCTAGATATCTATCCATCCCTGTAGGTAAATTGGCACATCTGAAGATAGAGCCTAGAAATATGGCCCAAGCAGGAAAGGCAGCCAATCGGTTACATTATCATGAGCACAAGACACAGTGCTGCTATAGCTTCCTTTCAGCTGCTTCACATGGTGTGGTCCGCTAAACATGTTTGTGTTCTGGGAGGGCCAGTTAACCTCAGGTTAAGAACAGATGCTATTGTCCTGATGCAATCCTCTTGTTCTAGGATTCTGGCTGGAATAGTGGAATAAAAGAAAGTTCTTAGCACCTAAGAAATAATAGACAAAGTAAACACTTTGATGTACTTGAAAAAGAACTGGAAGATTGGATATCATTTATTCATTTATTTTATTTATTGAATGTTCTTGTCACTTTACTAGCCCCTTTATAAACGTAACTGAATATTTAGTGACTTTGCTATAAACTATCTTAAACTACTTGAATCTAAGTAGGTCAGCAGAGAATGTCACTGGTTTGCCTAGTTATTTGGAAGACATTTTTGTTGGTGGATAATAAGCCAGAAGTGCTATTAAAAAAAAAATCTGTGGAATCTAGAAAACACTAGGAACAAAGAACCCACTAAGAAATAGCAGAGATAGGTTTTGATTTTATAGTACTTTGGAGAAGCCATACAGTAAGACTATGCTAGATCAAAATAGAGCAAAACAAAGATGATGGCATCTGAGTTTCTGAAGTACAAATTGTGCAGATTAAACAGGACAGCAGTGATTATAATATAGACAAAACTATTCATGAGATTTTGTTACATCCATAAAAGAAACATTACTAATTTTCTACATGGTAAGGCATTTTTTTAAAGAAAACAGGTATGTTTTGAACCTATTTCATAGCTCTAAGATTTTTTATTTCTCTTAAGCTCAGACTTGGTCTACCATTTTAACTATTTGGAAAATAAATTTGATGAGTTTATAATGTACTGGAGCATCAAGGATTCTCAGTATGAACTTCATGTCACAATAAATTATAGTTTTAGAAGATGTTTAAATTTGCCTTGAGCAAATTAATTTTTTACATTTAAAAATGCCCTTAAATTAAATTTAAGTTTAAACAGAATAAAGAACACTCCAAATCAATGATTATTTTTAAGTTGAGCCTAGTCAGAATTATGCTATAAATTTAAAACATTTAAATTAATATTTGCTAAATTAACAAAAGAGTACAAAGAATTCTTGCCTGATCTTTATTCCCATAAAATTACATGTTAAAATCTATAATTAGATACTTGGAGTTAATTATAGAAATAGGAAAAGCTAAAATACCTGAAAAAGCAACCTCAACATAAAGCCACATTAGGAAAAAAAATGGCTGAGTGACTAAAAATGTTTAAAAATCTTAGAAACTGAGACATAAAATGAGGACAAGTCCTAAAATACACAGTCAATAGATACAATACAGATGAGAATAAAGAGGTCCACTTTCTAGAAGAGTTTCCAAAATTAGACATCCTTCTACTATATAGACTTTTAAAAAAAGGAAAAAAGGAAGGAAAGAGGGGGAAAAGGTACCAATATGTGAAAAAAAAAGAGTTGACTGCTTTGTAAGCTTAAACTAATTAGTTTATTTTTTAAACACACACTTTTGTAGGACTTGCTATGAACCAGGCACTAGCCACAAGCTAAGTGCTTTATACCATCATTTCATTTAATCTTCACAGTAACTCTATCAGGTAGGTATTGTTATTTCTCCAGAGGCACAGATTAGATAATTTGCCTAAGATCACACAGCAAGTAGATTGTAGAAATTGAAATTAATCAGGTGAGGGTAATTCCAGAGTAAGGGCATATAATTAGTATTTTCCACTGCCTCTGTAGTAGCTCAACAAGTCCCCACTTCTTTGTTTACATATATTGCTCCATTTATTTTCATATTTTCAGGTTTGTTGCAAATGAATAGTATATGTTTTACATTAAACTGAACTGCAAGTTTAGCCACTGTAATTGTATGCTATCGGTTTTGGACTGTCTTTCCCAGAAACAACTGAGAATTGTGATTTCACTGATCTGACAAGATCATATTTGTCTAAATACAAATCAAGATCTTGTTCTGAGAAGATAAATTAGCCGGGAATAAGCACAACCGATGCCAGTTTTGGACAATTTAGATGCTACATTTAATATCAATATTTTTTTTCTTAAAGATGTAAAAACACAGATTTACTTATTATTCCTGGGACTGAAAAATCTTGATTGTACTAAATATCATTGTACATAAGTGTTCTATTGGAATTATTCTGCATAATCTTGAAATGATGGATACAAACCTTTATACATTTTGTTGAAACCAATAAATGTGTACAGTGCAAAATGTAAAGTATAATGTAAACAATTAGCAGCAATGTTTCAATATTTGTTCATCAGTTGTAATGAATGTACCATACTCATGTAAGATGTTATTCATAGGGGAAAATGTGAGAGGGAGAGGGGGTGGGACATATCAGAATCTCTTATATTCTCTATGTGATATTTTTAAGCTTCTTTGAAAATAAGGTGGAAAAAAAATAAGACACTGGGGGAACATACAGAAGATATTGTCACTATACATAAAAGATAGCAGATCTTATAATAATGAAAGACACAATGCAGAATTATTTTTTGTATTTTAATTTTAATTTTTTATTCTTTTTATTCTTTTTTTTTGGCTTTGTTTTTAGGCAGGTTTTGGATTGCAGAAAGGTTGCAATTGTGGTAGGGGAGGATCACTGCTGCGGGATGTCTGTATGGGGGGATGTAAAGGGAAGGGTTTATGTGGTGCATGCCTCTATGGAATATGAATGTGTTTAAGTGGTCATGGGGTGTTGTCTCAGTGGGTGGAGACCCACACAATCACCAAAAGAATATTGAATTCCCATTCTAGGGAGTCACGCTACATTCTCTAATAGAGTGGCAAGAATCTCTAGAGTACATGGCAGTGCCTAGTGGAGGACAGACCAATATGCCAGACACTTGATATTGATGCTTGTGATTATGAACCACGTTCTTATGAAATTTAAACTTAACCTAATATTATATATTGCTTAAGAGTTAACTCTTGAAAGCCTCCTAGTTGCTCAAATGTGGGCTTTCTCTAAGGCAAATTCAGCATATAAATGCACTATCTTGCCCCCGTCATGGTACATGACTCCAGGGGATGAGCTTCCCTGGCACCGAGGGATTATTAGCAAGCACCAACTAGTGATGCATTTAGAAAAAGACATTAACCAAAAGGGGGAAATATTAAATACAAATGAGCTTTTATGGATAAGAGATTTCAAAGCGAGTCAGGAGGTCATTCCAGAGGTTACAGTTATGCACATCTCAGAAGGGTATTACTGAATCCTGCAATAAACAGTTCCTCAAGCAAAGGGGCTCCTGAGGGCTCTAGAGACATCTAGACACTATAGGCAAGGCAGACAATCCCAGGAAATTGACACCTGTCCGTGGGCCTTACCTTGGAATATATGATAACCTAGCAACCCAATGTATTGGAGTTAGATTCATTTATAATTTTCCTACACATCGCTTTAATGTCTCTTTTATTTGAAACTATAATTAGCACTATACCCATTAAATATGTGTCCCAAAGCTTAAATCTTCTGGCTGTTTATATCCCAGTTAAGCCCTGAATCTCAGCAGTGTTGCAGCCAACACTTACTCTACAGTTATCTGACTTGCCCAGGACAACTAACAAAAGGATGATGATGGACAATGCCTATTCCTAAAAAACAGAGAGTATCTACAACTGCAAGCAAGACAGTTCCATCCGTCTACCGCATGGGATGTAAGCCACCTCTCATATGGAAGCAGAGTGGGCTTCACCATCCCCAAATCCTCAAGATTGAGGACTGAACAAATTCCTCAACTATGGACTAAAGTAGACATTATTATTCTAGTAATAGAAGAACTTGTACCATTGATATCAATGCAGTGGTCACCAGAGGTTCTGAGGGGAGGAAGAGGGAAGAATAGTTGTAACATGGGGCATTTTTAGAACATTGTAATTGTTCTGCATGACATTGCAATGATGGATATAGGCCATTAAACATTTTGTCAAAACCTATAAAATTGTGCAGTGCAAAGTGTAAACCATAATATAAACTGTAGACCATGGTTAGTAACAATGCTTCAATATGTGTTCATAAATTGTAACTAAAGTACCACACTAATGGAAGATATTGTTAATGGGAAAAAAGTGTGTGTGGGGGGTGGGGTATATGGGAATCCCCCATAATTTCGATGTAACATTTATGTAAACTAAAGGTTTTTTAAAAATAAAAAAATGTAAAAAATAAGACAGTGACTGAACACATCCCAGAGATCACATACTATAAAAATCCATTACTAAAAAAAAAATGGAAAAAAATAGTACAACAAAAATTGGAAACTTTTCAACGTTATGCAAATGGACACTTATAAATTAGGATAAAAGTTCCAGATAGCATCATAAATTGGTTAAGGAACTCTCTTTGTAAAATGAGCTACCTAATGGGGAAGATCAAGTCCCTAGAAAATCTGTACAATTTAAGTATTAACTCTCCATTCTTTACCCCCAACCCAGTCTCTGGTAAACTATATTCTAGATTCTGACTCTATTTCATATCAGTGAACCATATTACAAACAATTGACTATAATATTTCTGTTAATCTACAACATCTCTAACAAAACAATTTTTAATAAAAATTGTATTGTCTGTTTATCATATATACGTACATGTTTGTGTGTCTGTGTTTGTCAATATTAACAGTTTAAGGTATTGGAAGAATTGGGCTCATGCAATCAGTATGGTTTCCTGAAAATTTCATGTGAATATAGTGTTTTTGAATATACTACAAAATGTAGGCTTATATGTTTGAGGGACACAGGTTTAGTCTTATTTAAAATGATCCCTGTGAATGAATTTAAAGAAATTGATTGACACCAGTGAGCAATTGCTTTAGGGAAGCAGACAACACAAGTGTTAGGCAAATGGCCATACTTACAACAGGTATTCTCACAATATTTAAAAAATGTTAGGTAATGGGATTGGCTTGGCTGGAGAAATGGGAAATTAGCTCTGTGTGTGTGTGTGTGTGTGTGTGTGTGTGTGAGCGCGCGCGCACGCGCGCAAGCATGCGCCCACATCTGTGTCTTGGTATTAAGATGGAGCTTGAGTTGAATGCCACAATAAAAATTTAAATTTAAACTAATACATAATAGGATGTCAACTAAAGACGCTTGAAAGGAAGAGTGGCAACATGAAAATGACCTTTAAGTATAATGATCTTTATAACTGTGTATATGATGGACTAAAGCAACAAGAAATTAGATTCAAGGCAAATCAGAACAAGGGGATGGCTACATCAGTGGAGAGGAGTCAATTCAGGAGATAATAACAAGAAAGAATATGTGCGTGGTGTCTCTCTTGGAGAAAAATGGGAACAATATACGTGTTAATTGTCAATACAACTCTAACAACCAGAGGTTTTCTTTGTGATTGTTAATTAAATAAAAATATTCATTGGTGGGTTCCAAATTCGCATTTTTTAAGAAAACTATGTTCTTCATTTCACTATCATGTTTGTAAGAAAAAAATATTAGATGCAAAATTAAGAGGGGTGAATCATGTAAAACAGTCTCCTAAATATACAAAAGAAAACGATTAAACACAAATTCTTACTCCTAAGAGACTGGTGCATAGTGCCACCTTGTGTTGATTATACAGTTCTGTTTTCTGTTTTGTTCTGTTTTAAAAGACTGATTTTCCTGGTGCCAAACTACAAACAGAAGTAAATATGGGTTATTTTGCCATAATTTCAAATTAGTGAATTTAAAAATAGTTCATGTCCATGAGGCAACATAGTAAGTGTAATGTTTCAGCTCACTCCGTTGTTAATTAGTTCATTCTTTTTCTACTAAAATGTGGTCAATCCACTGGCTTTATGGAAAGGTGTTTGAGAACAGATGGATTCCGTATTGAATCTAAGACTAGAACTAAGGAAAGCAGTTGGTTTAACGTAATTGTAATCAGAGGAGGCACATTACCAAAGCATGCACATTCTATTACAACACTACAATTAACTTACATTACGCAGTGTCTATTTTTTCATATCCATCTAAAAAATGGGTAGAAATTCCAATGTTTAAATTTTGGATTCACTATTTTGGAATAATTGAATAGGAACTGATCAAATCTAACTTTAGAAAGTCATTTTACTATATAAGTATTTATTATTTGCACTAACAGTTAATTACTATTTCCAATCATCAGCCACATTTGATCTCCTTCCATTAATCCCTTGAGCGCTAGTAGATAAAATGCTTGAGAAGATAATTTAGACAATAGATTATGAGCCCAATTTTTAAACCTACTATCCAAAATTGTCTCCAGTTTTACATGTCTTAGATACTTTTGGTTGAATACTTTTTCTTCCTAGACAATAACAGCTACTTCTTTCCTTTCCTCTCTTGCTTCATTTACTGATTCAGTTAGGGGAAACAAAGCTTGAATTGTTTTTTTTTTTTTGTTTTTTTTTTTTTGTATCTTTCCTTTTATTCCAGTTAAATGACCTTTATATCTTTAAATTTAGCATATTAAATTAGAAGAAAAAGGTATCATACATAATTTTTCTATAGAGCAGTGTACCAAGATACTAGACCTATTTTTGAAAGAAAATTAGCTTGCAGATTCTCTTATTCATTGCAGTATAATTTTTTAATTACAGATTTAAACATATCAACATAATTCTGGAGTCTTTATTATTATAGATCAAAAGAATTAGTGTGTTAAATTTTATGTATACATACATACACAAAATAATTTTATACAGGCTAATATATACATTTTAAATATGCATAAAACTTCTATCTATATATGTAACATAAATGTATCATTCCACTAAAAACTTTGTATTTCATATGGTAATGGAATATACTGATAGTCGTGATACACATTCTGTTCTCAGTAATATGGGCAATGAAGTATCCAACTGTGATTAACTACAGGGGAATTTTCTAAATCACTCTAAAAAGAGTGATCTTTAGATTCTATATTATCTTTACTATAAGCAGCCTTCTTCTTTTTCAACACTCAAGTCAATGAAATTATTTCTAGAGAGTTTGAGCATATTAATTAAAACTTCATATACCTATGACCAATTCAACAATATGCTTAATTATTGCAAAGGAATCTCTGCTCTTCATTAAAACACATTACCTAAATGACAAACAAGGAATTTGTCACTAACAATTATTCAGAAGGGCATGTCCTTCCTTTGAATCATAAACATTCTGTCATCCCTTTGTAGAATTCATTTTTTTTGTCTAGTTGGAATGTATTATTTTTAGGAGGAAACTGATCAGCAAATTAGAGTATCCTAGCTAGCCAGTGGAGAATTTAACTACATAAGCCTACTACACCTAATTATTATAAAAGATGAAGGTTTTTAAATTTGCATAATTGCAACTATTGGTAGGGGTCGTTAACATATTTGCATTATCTACTTATGTTCCATACCAACACTTTGAAGCACCACTTATTTAAGTGCTAAGTCAGACGCTTGTAGGTGTCAGAACATCATAACCTACAACATGGGCAATGCCTCTTTGGAGCCATCCCTTGGTTCCACTGGCTTTCTAAAATCAATTTCTAGGTTTTGGTACTGTTCCGTCCTTGGAGTTTTGAAAATAAACATTATTTCTATTGATAGCTGCATGTAACAAGAAAAATGCCTAGTGCTGCTGAACCAAATCAGAAGTACTCGTTTATCTTTTTTACAAATAATTTTTCCATTTGTTATAATATATAATAATTAATAGTTACAAAAATGGCATTCACATAGCAAAAATGCAGAGAGAGCCAAGAATAGAAGCTGGTCATAAAATTTTCTTTTTTCTCTCCAATAATAGAAGAAAAGCAATTAGTTCTTGTTAGAAAATGTTTATTTACTAGCTTTTGAATATGATTACTAGAATTGATATTTGTGTCTTATGCACAGGGATTGAAAATCTTCTAGATACCATTAGAATACTCCAAAGAAGGAAAAATGTATTCCAATCTACAGAAATATCAAAATGCTAACAAAATATAAGTTTTGGTTGTCCCTTTTTTCCTTCATCAACACTGGTGGAAAATATTTAGCAATAATTATAAAAATATTTTCAAATCAGAGGATAGGTAGCAATATACCTACGCAATAACTCATCTACTTATTGCTTCCATTGTGCTTTTAATTTGTCCACTGTGTTTTTGGTTCCATGCAGTTTCTTCATTTTTCAACATTTTCTTCTCAAAGTATTCTTTTCTTGTTTCAGAGGGATAGTTTTTAATATTTAACTGAAAATTGAAAGCAGGTACTTTGTTTTAGAGGTTGTATTGGTCAGCCAAAGGGGTGCTGATGCAAAATACCAGAAATCTGCCGCTTTGTTCCCGGGCTTGAGGGTGATCAGCCCTGCTGCAGCCCGGGGGGCGACACTGGCTAGTTATGGGCCGGCCGGTGCGCACTCCGGGAACGGCGAGGGTGAGGAGGTTCTCAGGGAGCGGCGTCGGTTTGGGGGCTCCCTGGTCTCCACGGCTCAGGTGTGGGGGGTATCTGGTAAGGACCGCGCGTGAAAGAAAGACTCGAGACCTTTGAGTGCGGCGGAAGAAGAAGAGAGAGAGAGAGAGAGAGCTTTATTGAGGAAGTACAGTGCATATATCCTCTTTAGGCTGGGGGCAGTCCCTCAGCCGATGGTGGAGGCTTATCATTGGGCAGTGGTTAGGGTCAGGGGTTGCTAGGAAAAAGGGGCAGAATTTGGGGGCGGCAAGGGGCGAAGCAAGGTTGTCCAAAAAAGGTAATAACTGGGGCGAGAGCTCAGATTGGTGAGAAGGAACAAGGAAGAGGGAGAGAGGGAAAAGAGGAATGGGGGAGGGGGTTGAGTTGCGCAGGCAAGTCCACAGCAAGGCTTGCGGTTTGTAGATACTGCAGAAATCTGTTGGCTTTTATAAAGGGTATTTATTTGGGGTAGAAGCTTACAGTTACCAGGCCATAATGTATAAGTTTCTTCCTTCACCAAAGTCTGTTGCTACATGTTGGAGTAAGGCAGCTGCTGACGTTTGCCAGGGTTCAGGCTTCTTGGGTTCCTCTCTTCCCAGGGCTCAGTTTCTCTCTGAGCTTAGCTCCTCTGTTTACTCCACAAGGTCAGCTGTAGACTATGAGGCTCTCTAGACTTTGCCTCTCTCCACAAGGCCCGCTGTGAACTGTCAGGTGAATGGCTCATCTCTTTTCCCAGGGCCTTCTCTCCTTCCTCACGACCAAGCTCCTCTGTGCTTACTTCCCCGGGCTCCAACATTAAAACTCAGCATTAGAACTCCAACATCAAAAACTTCAACTCTGACCTTTGTCATGTCTTTTATATTTGAGACCCCACCCACTAAGGGGCAGGGCTCAATGCCCTATTGAAATGGCCCAATCAAATCCCTAATCATAACTTAGTCATGCCCAGATGAACATGCCAGTTTACAAACATAATCCAGTTTTCACCTTCTGTATTGCAGCACTTCCCCCTAAGTTCCTATTTGCTTTCTCTTTGTTTTGCTCATTTTTATGAAAAGAGTTCTATACAGCACCTATTCATTATAACTGGTGTAATAATGTTTAGTTTTTATAGTAGATTGAGTATATAACCCCGAAAAACAAACAAAAACAAAAAAATCATGTTCTTTACCTTAATCCATTCCTGTGGGTGTGAATCCATGGTAAACAGGACCTTTGAAGATGTTATTTTTAGTTAAGGTTTGTCAAACTTGAGTCAGGATGAGCTAATACTATTACTGCCTGTATTAGTCAGCCAAAGGGGTGCTGATGCAAAATAATCGGTTGGTTTTTATAAAGGGTATTTATTTGGGGTAGAAGCTTACAGTTACCAGGCCATAAAGCATAAGTTTCTTCCTTCACCAAAGTCTGTTGCCATGTGTTGGAGCAAGACAGCTGCTGACGTTTGCCCGGGTTCAGGTTTCTTGGATTCCTCTCTTCCCAGGGCTCCATTTCTCTCCCTGTTCAGCTCCTCTGTTTTCTTCACAAGGTCAGCCATAGACTATGAGACTCTCTAGCCTTTGCCTCTCTCCACAGGCCAGCTGTGAACTGTCAGGCAAATGGCTCCTCTCTTTTCCCAGGGCCTTCTCTCCTTCCTTATGACCAATCTCCTCTGTATGCTTACTTCCTGGGGCTCCAGCTCAAGACTCCGCATCAGAACTCCAACTCAAAACAAACTCCAACTCTGTCCTTTGCCATGTCTTTTATCTTTGATTCACCACCCACCAAGGGGCGGGGCTCAATGCCCTACTGATGTGGCTCAATCAAAGCCCTAGTCATAACTTAATCATACCCAGATGAACAGACCAGTTTACAAGCATAATCCAATATCAATTTTTGGAATCCATAACTATATCAAACTGCCAAACTGCTATACCGCCTTATGAGAGAAAGCCATGGGGAAGAGCTAGAAGCTGAAAGTCATAGGTGTGATGGGCACTGGATACAAGCCAAGGATACCTCCCAGCCAGAAGCCACAGACCCCAGGAGAAACCAAGCCTTCTAGCCTCTGAAATGGTGAGTCAACAAATTTCCGTTGTTTACACCAACCAATTGTGTGTGTATTCATCATAACGACTGTCAGTGTTTTATTACTACACTCCAGGTCTTTGTCCTCTTACTAGCTCAACAAGTTGCCACTACTTTTTTTTTTTTTACAAGTATTGCTCCACTTATATTCATAGTTTCAGGTTTGTTGCAAATGAAGAGTATATATATACATTATACACTCTTTACATTAAACTGAACTCCAATTTCAGGTATTACTCTTTACATTAAACTGAACTCCGATTTCAGGTATATACTCTTTACATTAAACTGAACTCCAATTTCAGGTATTCCTACTATGGCTATAGAAGCATGTTCCATAGAGCATGTAGTTAGTAATAGAAGAATAAGTGAGAAAATAAATGAAGTGCTCTTGGTGCTATTTTGACAACTATTTCTTGACTAGGAAAAAAAATGTTGAAACAGTGATCTATCATATTAACTGAATTGTTAAGTTTCTGCAATGGAGGAATTCGTAAAATATAGCTGTAATTTTGGGGGGAGAAGACAATACAGAATGCTGGAAAAACCATGTACCATAAGTCAGAAAACTCAGGTTTCAATCCAGGTTTCATTTCTATAAGCTCTATAAATTTGGGTAACTTATCAAACTTCTCTGAGACTTAGATTCTTCTTTAAAGGTAAAGTTAAATGTCTGTCTTATAGTTTTTTTTTACTGTGAATTAGAAATAACATATGCACAGTGCCTAGACTTTGCACCTAGAAGCTATCCAATTTATGGTAGCTATCACCATCATTAACTTATATATTACTTTCCTTTTATAATTTCTAATTAAATGATTTCAGATGTTATTTAGATTTTTTAAATTAGCAACAAAAAAAAAGATGTCCATTTCCTTAAAATATAGAGATACTTTTAGCCTTCAAAATGTATTGTGATAGAGGCATAGGCTGTCTTGGACATCACCAGTGGTCTTGGCATCCACACACTTAGGTATTTTTATTTAGACTGAAGAACACTCTGAAGACTCTACTGGTTATTTTCCCAAATGTTTAACTGAGAATTCAGAGGTAGTTCTCTGCCTCACTTCTGTTCTCTATCCTCCCCTCTGTTCTCTATCACCTTGAATCTGGCACAGGTCCCTCTTATATCAGAAAAACGTTATTAAGGGTTGGGGAAAAGGGATGGAGCACGGCATAACTGTGATTTCTACCAAATGTCAATCTGGAAGTATTTAATTAAAAACTTATAATGTGGAGGGCACTTGCACAACCACAAAACTTCGTTCTCTATTACAGTGTCACACAGAACCACTATTACTCTCTGACATGCTTCTTTTTGAAAATTTGAACTTAAAAAAAATTCTAAGAGTCATGCAAAGAAATTGTATAGAGGACTAAAACCATAGGATATTAGACCTTAAACTCACCATTATTAGAATTCATTTTATATATGAGATATGGAAATCTTAAGAAATTGAGTGATTTCCTTCTGATGATTTTCTAAACAAGAATGATGATGCCAGCATTAGAATTCAGGTTTCCTGATTTCATTGTCCTAGTGTTCCCACTACACAATATTTAAGCATATACCTGAGAAGCAAGTCAGATTCATTATCTTGCAAGAATATTAGGACTTGAGATAGTTTAGTAAGTCACTCAAGGGAAGTTCAGTTCAGATCTAACCATCTCTGAAATCTCTCTCACCCTCTACCTTACCAGGACTCCTACTTTTGCGTTGTTTCCCAGTAGATTTGCACAAGACATTAATGGTGCATCATTGTGTATAAATTCTGGGGTGTGTTGCTTTGATTTTGAGAGGGAATATTTTAATTCTAATTTATATATGAAAATGTGTCATTCTTGGCCTGCTCAATGTTTTGTCAAATATAAAGACAGAGAAAAATTTAGGAAAAGGAGATGGTGACCAAAAAAAGGCTTTTTATTTCCACAATGAGTCATGCTTTGTATGCTAAGAGTCTGGGGAGCCAAATACTTAATTCTTTTTTTTCACTATACAAATTTAACTGGAATATCATTATTCAGTCATAATGCTGTATTCGTAAAAAAAAAAAAAAAAACAGGCATTTGTTTACAAATCTAATATGACAAGAAGACACATTTCCTCTAATTAAAATTACTTATGGTATGTTGGCAATTCCCAATAATCAAAATTGCCACAGGAAGTGAGGATGTTTTAGCTGGCTCCTGGTGACCACATACAATTATTTAATACTTAGTCAGTGTCGAGATTTTTCACTTGTACTGCCCAGGTTGCCTTCGGTTTCTGCTTTCCTGAGGTATCTTCCAAGCTGTGCATTTTCTGTAACTTGATTCCTCAGCATTTTCCAGGAAAGAAGGGCATCATTGAGCCTCTGGTTTTATTGTTAACTCCTTGATAATAGTATAGAACAATTTCATCATTTTTAGCATTTCCAGTCATGGAAGTAAAGAGAAAGTATATAAGCAAATTCTCTTTTAGAAGATCACCACTCTATAGAATATAATCTATGTTCTGATTTCTGTGACTAAACACCAAAATTAAGTGTGTGCACATGCGTGTGCTTGTGTGTATGTATGTGCATGTTTGTGAGTACATGTGTAGTATATTTCCTGTTACATCTTCATCTTGATATTAATAATAGAGTATGGCTCTTCATGATTATTCTTTTCTCACTGCAGATTTTGATTTGCTGGTTTTTGAACTCGACAAATTTGGTGACATTATGGCTGATGCACTTTATCCCTCCTTTGTTTGGTCATGATCTTGCTCTCTGAGGCACCACTTCCCCCATTCACAATGACTTTAGGAAAAGGTTGATTAGGCCTGATCTCTCTCTGTCTTTTTGCTTCCTCCCTTTCTTCTTTACTTTTCCATACTGGACTCTGGGACTCTTTATTCCTCAGGTCCCCTGTAGGTTAAGCCTAAGCTCTTATCCTCTCTTCTCTTTAACTCACTGTCAGCACTGGCATCGGTATTCCTTAACCCTCCATATGAATAAATAAAAGCAGGTACCAGCCTCCCAAATCTCCACGTCTGGCCATTCAGACAGTTGAGATGCGGTGCCTGTCACAGTTTCACATCACCTTGGAGCAAAACCTCCGCCAGGCCGTTGAGATGCATGTATGACTGTGGCTTTAATTCTTCAGTGTTTAAGTTTGCCAGACTCCTGCAAAACCTCTACATAAGCTCCAAAGAATTGACATCTAAAAAAAAGGCAAATTAGGGGCATAAAAGACACATTAAGGCAGAAGGAATGTATGTATCTGTGCTTGCAATAAACAAGTTTCTGTGGAGATCTTACGGTGGAAGGCTTTACAGAGAGTCTGATCTGTCAGAAGACAACTAGGGTCTGAGCCGCTGATTTGAGCAGTTAGTTAGGTAATTTGCATTTACCAACATTCACGCTCCTTACTCCACATATCCATGATTCTTGTTTATAGAAATGATGCCTTTTTAAATAGTATGCCCCTTGTGTTTAGGAGGGCTTAATACTCTAGCCTCTTCCACCTTTTTGTTTTTGTTTTAAAATTTGAGATACAAAACTAAACTATTCAAATGATCATTTTACAGAATATTATCATCCTTGGTATATATAAGTTATCCCTTTCTTGGTGAATTGGTTATTCTTTTTTTTTTATTCATTTTTTTATCCTTGTACCTCAACCCAACTCTCCACTCCCTGAACTGGCAACCATTCGAATATGTAGCTTTTATTATATTGTGTTCTTACAAAATGTGTATTATTTTATGGGCATATATTTTAACAAATTATAGTTATATAGCTCATTCTGTTTCCTTCTTTTGTCTACTCTGTTTTTAATATCCACCCATGTTTTTAGGCATATAACTAGTCCATTAACTGCTGCATAATGCTCATGGTGTGCACCTACCACATTTTGCCTATTCCATTGAGTTTTGAAGCTTCACTTCTTAATAGAGAAAAACACACAAATACACTAAAGTGTTTTTCACTTTTTGTGCTTGCTTTTGGATTTTTTTCTGCATCTCTGCTGGATGGAGGGGTTCAATAACCTAACTGAAGGATGGGTATAGAAGCAGAAAGGACATGATGAAAATCATGAGTTATTTAGAATAAATAAGACTATGGCTTGAGTGTTTTAGATTCAGAAGATTGTACAGTAGTAGGGTCAGCAGGTCTGCAGATTTACATCTCTTCAGACTTCCTGGGTGCTAATCTTGATTCACTTACCAACTGGGTAACCTTAAGTAAGTATGTTAAGTAAGCTTTGAGCATCAGTTTCCTTGTTTGTAATATGGATATAAAAAGTGCATATTTAGTATCAGTCCAGATAGGCTTATACTGAATGGCAAATGCTCCCTCAATCTCAAGGGCTTAAAACCACAGAAGATCTTTCTTGCTAACATTACATATCCATAAAGGGTCGCCAGGGCTCTGTTTCAAGCTGTTTTGGTCCTCACCTAGAACATTTCCAGTTGCTGAGTTAGATGGACATGCCATAAGACAAATATGCCAACATTTCCTTCATGTTTCTGGTGGGCGGTACCTTCTACTTCTCTTGGTTTTCTTAGCTGCAGACCTCCTTGTGTATTCTGCCATTACCCCTACATGCCCTGCTCATCTTGGTGTGCATTAATAGCTTCCTATGGTCCTCATTCCATAGGGTGCCAGGCACCAGGCTGGTCCTGGCCTTGAGGATTTTTTCCATTTTTTGAGACACCTCTGGCATCACGTTTTCTGGCTCCTTTTCCCAACTCCCTCCTTTCTCCAGACACAGTTAGCAACACACAGTTGTTTTGTGTTTTCAGAGCAACCAGTACACTTCACGTTATACTGAAATTATTTACATGTCTGTCTCCATAGCAAAGCTCTGAGGTCCTTGAGCACAGGGATCTCATTTCATCCATCTTTGTATCCCCAGGACCCTGCAGAGTCTTGTCACACGGTAGGCAATTAATATTTGTTGTACAGATGAATGCAGTCCTAAAAATGCAATACCTTAATTAATGGGACCAAATCTTTACTGGGTTGGGAAGTGGATAGTTCAAGCATTGTGGGAAGGACAGCTGGAAAGAGATTTTGAGGAAGGAGGTATTTCACTCTTGTCCTAAGGTTTATATATCAATCAACTTTCTTGTTTACAGTTGAATCTTGGACCTAATTGATTTGTAGCATTTAGAGTCATTAGTTTATAAGAATTAGTGTTCTGGTATTATTTCTGTAAGATATTATTAGCTGTTTTAAACCATGGGTATTTCACCACTACTACTACTACTACTACTACTACTACTACTACTACTACTACTACTACTACTACTAGAAATTAGAAGTGTTAAGGCCCTTTAAAGAATTGTCATTTGTTTTTTATTGGAAGAAAAAAAAGTTCCCACCCTACCACTAACATGATTTTGTCTTCCCTAGGTCTTCCCATCTCTAACAGTTCTTCAAAATTTTGCAGGACAGTTTTATAGTTTTTTAGTTACCTATAACACTCATTGAGATTCACTTTTCCTATTATATGTCACCTTTTCTCCCACCCATGGCTTTTTTTTTATTGCAGTGGCCTCCTAAATGGCTTCCCTAACTCTAGTTTCTTGCACTTTCATTCCATGCATTCTACAGTCATGTGGCCAGTTATTGCTAAACAATGATCAGATCATATAACTCCCATTCTTAAAAATGATCTAAAATATGATTCCTTATTATTTAAAAATTAAAGAACAGTAAGTTCATTCAAAGTCTATCATCATTTAGCCCTAATCTTCCTTCCAGACCTAAGTCCTACTACTCACTGTAATCCCTACTCTTCAGTCACAAGTCCCTGAATGCACTATGTACTTTCACAACTTTATCTTTTAAAAATTTTCTTTCTTCCTTCCTTCCTTCCCCTAAAAAATCTGAATTTTTCAGTCTCCAAATTAAACGACACACTCTCCTTCTATTTCATTTTCATGGTTTTTCAATTTCCTTAATTAAGCTTTTACATTTCCAATAGACTTTAAATTCCTTGACAAGAATTTTCTGGTCTTATTCATAATTATTACACCAAGCTTCTACTTAAACTTCTGCAAATTATACTTACTGATTTTTAAAAATTTAATTGAATTCATACAGTTAGCAGTAATATTGTAATATTTTTATAGCAATGGCAAAGAAGATATATCAATTCTAAGAGTCAACAATAGAGGAGTATAAAAGAGTATGGGATTTTTCCTTTTGGAGTAATGAAAATGTTCTAAAATTGACTGAGGTGATGACAGCACAACTCTGTGATGAAAATGAGAGCCACGGAGTGTACACTTTGGATGGATTGTGCAAGGCTTGGGACTATGGAACACAGTGAGCCCTGTGGTGGATGATGGAGAACATTCTTGCAGGAACTATAACAAATATATAATACTAATACATAATAAGTATTATTATGATGGTAATAATAAGGTGGTTTGTGGGAAAAATACACCGAATGTATGTTATGGGCTATAATTAGCAGTAATAATTTTTTGAGATTCTTTCATCATTTGTAACAAATGTTCTACAACAGTGCAAGGTATTGGTGGTGGGGCGCTGTATGGGATCCTCTATGGTATGCATGATCATTTTGTAAACTCACAACTTCTCTGAAAAAAAATCGACTGAATTCATTATTGTAACATAAGTTCTTATTGGATTAAGAGTTCCAATGCTGAACAGACACGTGTTTTTCAAACCTGATGGATTTTTTTTTAGTGGGCTGGACTTTCACAGGAATTTTATTCTTCTCAAATGATTTCACCCAGGTCCATATTTGTAGCCTGAGAACAATCTTATTTCTTGACTTCATTTTCTTTCTATATACTGACAGCTATGAAAAGCAATAATGAAATATACTTTGTAAAATATTTTTAAAAATCTTTTCGAAAATGTACACAATGAGTACAAATTCAAAACTGTGAATATTGGGTGAAGCTGGTCTCTAATAATCTTACCATAAGGTGAGGCATAGAGCCTATAATAGTGACATCTGGTGGCTCACAGGTAATGTTACATTCCATGTATTTTAACCTCTGAATATATTTCTATTTTAGTAAGAAGGAAGTTGCCTTTGTTCTTGTAAATTGGCCTTAATCATTTTAGATATTTGTTTCATCCTGCACATGAGAAAATTATTGTTATACATTTTTATCTCTAATATGCACAAGTCTTTAATTCATATTTTCAGTTCAATGAAAGTAGGCTAAATTTCAGCCATTAGTACTTCTTAGGCCTAAAAGGTGTAGGAGGTGAAGGAATACATTTATAATACATGTAATCCATGCTACTTTAACTCTGAAATCAACCCTCCTTGAACAGCCCTGGGCTTTTAGAATTTATATATCATAATCTATTCTTTGTGCTTGGTGTGATTCATTGTGATAGAAGAAAGATCAAAAGACCAGACCACTGAAATTCCAGACCAACCCTACCACTACTGAATTGTGTGACCCTGATTCAGTCTCTTAATTTCTTGGGCTTCAATTTTCTTATCTGAAAGATTTAGCCTGGATTTCTTCCACTTTGAAATTTCTTACAACGATTGGGACTCAATAGACAGCAGTGGTTAATTACGAGATGGCTCTCCTCTGATATTTGGTTTTTGGCACATAGAGGATAGGTATTTTATAAATGATAATAAGCCTTCTTTAAATTCATATTCAATATTCATATAAAATCCATTACCAAAGCACCCAAGATTACCAGGGCCACTGGCAAGGAGCCAAAGCTATTACAATCACATTTGTGAATACATTAGAAACAGCTTAGGCTCAGTTCTTCACACTCAAAAATCAACTAAAGGTACCTGCTGCTGTGTCCTAGTTCAGTGATTTCCAAAGCCTAAGAGAGACTAGATTCACCAACCAAAGGGAGAGAACTGTAATCAACATTTTTAACAAGCTCCCCCAGGTGATAATTATGGTTTTCTTGCTTTGGGTACTACTTACTGCCCCAAATCAAAAACCACATAGATTCAGCAGAATGGGATACATGTAAACCATGACTTGCAAACTCCAGTGTCTGTGGGGTCCAGGCAAGTAACTTAAATAAAAAACAACAACAACAAAACAAACAAAACTTGCCAAGTAGAAAGTAAAGAGGACTGCAATTAAGAGAGCATACACCTTGTAATGTGAGTAGCTTTAAATCAGCTGTAGTGGTCGTTGCCACGAAGGCAAGCTACTTACTGAGGGTTGCCCTGTGCCTTGTAAAGAGAAGATGGAGATCCAGATTATGTGAAATCTCTAAATAATAGAAGTTGGAACTAATTCAATGTGAGCTAAAGAGAACACATTTGTGAGTTTCAAATTTGTGTTCTTTATTTTAGATCCAATTCTTATTTGTGCCCTTTATATCACACTTCCTCTTTTAAAGTTCCACTGTATTTTTCACTCCAATGCATTTAACCACCTCAATGAACCTAGGGACCAACTTACATAGATTGAGCATCCTATCTTTTCTACTGTCATATCCTTTCAAATTCTAATAACATTTGCTGAAAGCTCATCTCTTCCATAAGGCATTTTGGAGCTTTATTCTCCAAACATCTGCAAACATACTCTTTTCAGGTACTACTCCTAAATATCTTTTCCATCTCCATTCATTCAATAGATAATAAGAGTATTATTCATATTCACTTAATAATATCTGTTAGAGACTATAGCTTAAACAGTGGATATAAATAATATTTATAATAATACTTTTGTTAATAAATGAGTGAATTATGTACAATTAGTCTTCACATAAATTTAAATATTGAAACATTGTTCATTATTGAGTACCTATTACTTGCTTAACATTACACTGATAAAAAGCAAACACTGTGGACACCTCTCTTCACTGTAGAAGAGGATTTGAAAAACTGGGCCCTTTTCTCATAACGAAGTAGAAAAGAGGCCCTCTTATGAGGTATTCTTGTGAGCTGGATACAAGAGTAGCATGACAGAAAGTCTCTCATGGAGAAGGCAAAGCAAAGGACTTTAAATGGAAACCCAAAACTTTTCATCAAATAAATACTGTATGCCAGAAAGAATTTTTAATAAGTGGCTAAAGATAGCCAACAGATCAGATATGATTATTTATTTATTTATTTGTCATGATGAATAGTGGAATGATACTTCCAGGTGATGGGATGAAGAGGAAAAGGAATAAAAACATATTACTGTCAAGAGATCCAAAATAGTAGTATGAAGATGGCGGTGCACCAAAGCACTATCAATTATCTCTGCATATTTGAATTGGTCATCTAAGGGAACTTGGGGATTTATTGTAACCTGGAAACCATCCAAAAGCCACTATTTCTGAATATATGACATATCACCAGGACTCATATCATTGTAAAATGATATGACTCTATTAATTTGAATGAAGATAAAAGATAACTAAATTTTATGTCCTATAATAAGCATCACTTATATGACACATCAGTAGAATTTATAGAGATCAATGATTTATTGAACATTAGCTATAATCATGGTCTTATATGAGATTTTGAAGAAAGAATAAAAATAAACATAACAGATCGTCTCCACTCTAGAGTCGTTTAAACTGTATTTTTAAAACTGTATAAATAAAGGGCATGCATTAAAAACTCTTCAGAACAAGGTAACATTTTGAATAATTGCATATTTTAATAACTTGGTCCATTAAGCATTAAGGGAAGAAGGATGTAAAGTATCAGGATTCTGTGGCAATAGCTACAGAATTATATAAGCTCTTTTAATTTGTTAGCGTAACTAACTAGCTATGAGTTTTCTGTGTTCATTCAATCATTTATTCATCCGACAAATATTTGTTGAGTACTACTCTGCATTTTTAAAAAGATGATACACATTTATGTGGCTCACAAATCAAAAAGTTATATTAAGCAGTCTCACTACTACCTCATCCCCATCTATCCCCATAGGTGATCATTTTTATTAATTTCTTTTTTATTCTTCCTATTTATTTATATAAATTCAATAAAATATTCGTGTGAGTTAGTATTTAACTCCTTCAGTAAACAAAAGGTAACACACTGGTCTTCATTTTACGTTCAGTATAGACAGCACCCTATAAAGCAAGTAGTATTATATAATATGATGGTACCATTATTTAACCCATCCCCTATGGATGGATTACAGGTTACATCCAACTTTTTGCCAATATCAACAGTGCTAACATTGCTACAATAAATAACCTTGCAGATAAGAATTTTGTTTATATTCCTTGTCTTTTCTCACCCAACTCTCTCAATAGATCCTAATACTCTAATAATACTTAAATAAACTCTTATTGGTTCAAGGAAAAAGAGAGATGGAAACAAGGATGTGGAGGATAAAATAAGTAAGAGTGAACAGGAGAGGGGATAGAGGAAGAAGGGTGATAGAACTGGCAGATCTTACTCTGTGAGCTGCCTGTTAGAAAAATGTTATTCCTCTCTCTTCTTATAGGAGCTGTAGTTCTGAAAGTAAAATAGTTTACTATTAGCAAAGTGATAAAAAATAAAAATACTGTCTTAAATGTCTACAAAATAAAAATAATAAGAGTCAACATAAATTTAGGATAGGAACTAATTGCTTAAAACTTTTCTCTGGTGTGAAAGGCTAAAAACACCTTTCTAAAGTTATGTGACATGATTTTATCAATTTTTTTTCCTACAATTTCTAGAACCAAGTATAATAAATATTTTAAAACTAAAACAACAATAACAACAACAACAACAAAAAACCAAATGCAATGCCATAGATGGAAATACCAAGGCTGTTGTTGACAAAGCTGATAGAAGAAGGACAAGCAAATTTTTAAAGTTTTCTTCTTTTGGCCAAATATCAGTCCAGTGGAAATGCTAAAAATGCTTCTATGATATATGTGTATATATATGTGTGTGTTTGTATGTATGTGTATGTGTATATGTTCATAACTTTTTAAACTTTTGATAGATATTATTGTCCTTGGTAACATCCCCTAATATAAATCACAGTATTAATTATCTTCTGTTGCCTTTGAAACAATTTTAAGGATCCTGATGTAACTAATCTTAAGATAGAGAGGACATTCTTTGCTTATCCATGCATCAAAGTCTAATTTTTTCCTAGCAATAACCGTCTATTCTTACTTAATCTCTTGTTAATATTAAGTTGTGGATCATTACACAGGCAAAACGTTAACTGAATCATGTCATGTCCCATGGAGTGTTATAGTGCTTAAATTTTTAAAACTTGACTCCATGTAGGAAAATGAAAGGTATTGAAAAAACCAAAGCCTGGGTTCTTCCCAGGCTCTGACAGCTTGAAAGGAACTCCAACAGAGAAACAGAAGCAAAATGAAAACTCCTGGAGCCACAGCCCGCCCATACAAAACTCTAATTGGCAGCCTTCATAGAGAATCTGTCTGTCATTCAAATACCATATACTCTATTTCCTGACTAACTTTAAAAACACAGGCATTGTCTCATACTGTAATTCATCTCAAATTAAAATAACATTAGTTTGATAATTTATAAAATATGCATTTTAATGAATACATTTATTTTAAAACATGTTCATTATATATTTTTTATTACCTTTCACTAGAACTGTATTTAAATATCTCTTTTAGAAAAAAAGTCCTTTTGCAAAGGAGATAACCTTCATGATATTTTAATTCATGGTTAATTTAGTAAATTTATCTTTTAAAAATGCCTCTATCTAAATGTAAAATATTTCAAAGCCCTTATAAGTAATATGGGTGCATAATAGGACAGACATGATGTATGCTTCTGAAAACTTGTAAGATCCTTAGCTAATTGGAAAAAAAAATTAATGCTGCTGCTTCAGATGATCTCAAAGAACTTTAAAATTATCTGGTTTTAAAATCCTGTACCCCTGTGAGGGATCAATATTATTTTGAAGAATATGTGACTTCTGAAAGCTCAGAGTCAGTGGTGGAGCTCAAAATAGAATCAATGAATCTTGACTCTCAATTTGTGTCTCTAGCTAACCACATTAACTGGACAATTTTCTTTCATCTGTGTATTATTAATAACATAATATCCTGTGACACAACAGACTAATAGCCTCTTTGGAGAATTACCTTATAGTTATGTGGTACATGTTTTTAAAGAACATGTTATGTACAGTTATATATAACTTATGGACTATCATATAATTAAATAATTGCCAGCTATTTAGATGAGCATTTTTCGCTTCAAATAGGCTTAGTCTTATAAATAGATATGGGCCACTTAGAACAATGATACCTTTTAGAGTCACAAAGTAGCTTTTTACAAGAAACTCTAGTTTTCTTATATCCAGTTAGTTACCTCTTGATAAAGGACATGACTTTGAAATTTTGTCTTTATTTTAGATTTGGGGTAACTGAAGTATGGGCAGAATGAGTTATTTCCTCAGGGTCTAAAGGAAATTAGTATTTATACAGGCCTTTGGACCCATAGGTTCAAATTAAGACCGAATGGGTTTTCCAACACATACAGCTTTTGGTTAATGTTATTACTGTTAGGTATTCAAGTACCATGATAAGACTACGTAGGGATTGATTGGTGGTCCCTAAGAACATACTTCAATGTACTCATCCCTGGAACCTATGAATGCTACCTTTTCTGGAAAAAGACTCTTTGTAGATGTAATTAAGTGAAGGATTTCTAGATGAGGAGATCATCCTGGATTAACTGGGTAGGTCCTAAATCCAATGACAACTGCCATAATAAGAGACACATAGAGGAGGAACACACAGACAGAAGAGGAGGAGGCAATGTGAAGATGGAGGAAGATATTGGAGTGAGGCATCTATACGCCAAGGAATGCCAAGGATTGCAAGCAGCCAACAGATGTTAGGAGAGAAGCATGGAACAGATCCTTACCTAGAACCCCTGGAGAAGCGAGACCCACTTTTTGATTTTGGACTCCTAACTTCCAGTATTGTGAGAGAATAAATTTCTGTTGTTTTGAGTCACAAAATTTGTGGTAATCTGTTAACAGCAGCCCTAGGAAACTAAGAAAGACTAGTTATGTCCTTATTCAAACATTGAGTTCACTGCATTTCAAACTCTTCCTTCCCTTAATGGCAATGATACTGTGGTATTGTGGTTCTCATTCCATTTCTCTATTTTAAATTTCTCCCATACCTATATTTCCTTAATAAGATCTCCTTGAACTTCTTTCTTTCTTTTAAAACATCCGTGACTTCAATTATTGCTTATATGAAGCTCGTTCCAAAATGTGTAACAGCAGCTTAACCTTGCTCCTGAGATCTATTTGCCTCCTAGTCATTTCCTCCTGGGTTTTCATTAGCAGTTCAACTTCAGCATATTCTAAGCTTTCCTTAACTCTACTCTTGAAGAAGTCAGCCCCATATATCTTCGATACACCTACTCTGGGAACCCATATACATAAATAGCCTTTTCTTGTCCAGATTGTCTTATAATTAGACCTTTATATATCTTTATCCCAACTCAATCACAAATTCTTGTGAGCAGGGTCTTATTCATCTTTGATGTTCCTCTACATAGAAGATGCTCAAGAATTCTTTAGTGAACAAGTGAACCAATGATCAATCATTGGGTAAAGCCTTGGTAAACTTTCAGGGCAAATGACATAGAATGTGATCTATTTCTGCAAGAAAAATAATTTAAGCTTTTTCATTTAAAAAGCTGCAAGAGAAGAATTTATTAAAAATCACTCTATTAATATACTAAAACACTATTGCAATGTATGTCATTATTATGCAATTTGGGGAAAATAATTTTAATAAAATTACGTTCTCTTGATATACCAGCTTCAACAAGTGTTGTCAGTTTCTTAAAGTCAGACTTATAAAAGGGTGCTATTCTATTAAAGCTCATGTTACTAAGGTGTTAGGTATTTATAATTATTAAGGAAATACAATTAAGACCAAATCATTTCTAATCAAGTAAGATTTGATTATTCATTAATGCTAAATTGGAGGTTCATGACCTGAGCCTAATGGGCCCTTTACAAGTTGTAGTGGACAATTAAACGACTCAGCAGTGAAACTGACATTGAGGAGCAGATTTTGCCTGCCAGCCGCTTCAGGGTATGGATTTCACTGGATCATGTTCCAAAAGGTCAGCAATGGCCAGATGACCAGTCCAGAACTGCAGATGGCAATGTGGTCACCTGACCACTCTGGGGCTCCCCAACCTGCTGCACAGGCTCAAGTTCACCGAAAGGTCATGACAGGCCCTGTGTTGCTACTCAGGAACAACGTAATTCCCGGGTACTTTCTCTTCTACACAATATGGAATAAAATAAGTACTTTGGGCCTTCCAAAGCATGACAGGTTGCATCACTTGCAAGAGAGCAGCTTAGCTATAAGGATCAGCCCAACATGGGGCATCTCTCTTCAGAGGAATATTCACATTCTGTAAATGAAACAGCTTTTAAACATTTACTAGAGGGAAGCGGATGTGGCTCAATCGATAGGGCTCCCGTTTACCATATGGGCAAGCCAGCCCATGCGGTGTGGTGAGCTGACACAGCAAGACGACCCAACAAAGGGAGACAAGCAGACACAGAAAAACGCACAGCAAATGGACATAGCAAGCACAAGCAGCAGGGGAGGATAACTAAATAAATAAAATCTTAAAAAAAAATAAAATAAAATAAACATTTACTAGAAACTTGGGAGACATACAAGTTCATGCTCTAACTATGTCAATTGCAAGCTGTATGTCCTGACCCCAGTCATGCCATCTCCTTGAACTTCAGCTTTATTTCCCACTATAAACTACAGAAAAATATGGTATCCATCTGCATCTGTCAAAGTCAGAGAGTTGGTAGACTTAACATGTAAGTCATTGGCAAAATGTCTAGTGATATACAAATACACTATTTTTTCCTGTTTGGATGAGTGTTTTTGTATGAATTTAAAGAGGAAAAAAGAAAAACATATTTTTTTTGTATTCAATCTATTTAAATTAGGCTTAGGGAGTAGATAAAAATTCACTGCCCTGTAATTCTTTTAAAAGAGACCAAAAGGGTTACAAGAGGGGTTAAAAACATCTTGATTTTCTTGCCCAAATTTTGCTTAGCCTAGCAGGAAAATGAGACTAACTTTAACTTTGAATATTTTAACTCTCTCAGGGTCAGAATTAAAGAATATTAGTTCGAATTTTCCATGGAACGTTTTGTCTTATTTATGCTCAAATAGCATTTTTGAAAAATGTATGGTAGCAGGTACTGGAGAGATTCAAACTGAATTAGAAATAGAGCAGAGATAGATTGAGGAATAGTATTAAAATACATTTGTTTACTGGACACAAATAATATCTTTTCATCAGTTCTGTTCTTCTTTGACAAGACAGATGTTGTGTTGTAAATGTCACTGCTTCTGTGCGGTGTTTTGTTTGCCCACAGGGCCAAATTCCTGGATATTACTTGCTCCATGTAAATGGAGCAAGATTATGCCAATAAAATGAAGTACTTACTTATACATGGGCAAGAAAAGTCTGGATGCACAGGTGGTGCTGGAATCTTAAACAATGAGGTTATTTATTCTGAAAAGCCCCTTAAGAATAATCAGAAATGGGTTGTAGAGCTGGAAAACAGTCCCTAGAGGGGCCCTTAGCAATGACTGCAGAGTTTGGTAACAAATGTAGTTAGCAAACAAATGAATAGTTTTTCTTGGAGGTCAGATTTTAACTCTCTGGTTGTAAATTGTAGTGTCTTTAAGATGGGTTTAAGAAATGTTTACTTAGAACAAATGTGGAACTTTTTTTTTTTTAATGCACGGGTTTGAGAAAATTTTCACCAAATAGAAATAAAATTTGTGTTGGTGCTTTCTAATTTTGTCCAATTTTATTTCTCTTCTCTGCATCAGTGATGAGAACTGAGAACAGAGGCATCTGTCTGCAGCTAATACGCCTTCTCAGAGTTCTCAGGAATACAGCCAAGAGCACAATGGAAAAGAGGGCAGGCATACAGTCTTTCAAGCCTCCAAGTTGGCTTGGCTTGACTTCGGGTCCTCAGAAATTGAGAGAACACTGATTTGCATGGTTGATGCAGATCAAAGGGAAGGGCAGAGTGCCCCCTTGCCCTGTTGCAAACACTTTTGGTTCCTTGGACCAGAAGCAAGCAGACAATAAAATAGATCACTTGTCTCCTAGAAACTATAAAGCTAGAATTTCCACCTTATTTTTGGGAACGCTTGAGAACAAGGCAAGTTTTGCAGAATGCAGGAAAGGAATACGGTCTTAGAGATAGAACTACACAGTTGTTGATATTTCTTTAAGGGTCTCCTTTCAGTGTGTGGGAAGTAAGCATTCCCAGTGTCATATGTTCTTTGTGCAGCACCTACTCTTCTGTTAGTTTCTGAAATCTGTGTCCACCCAAATGTGGGTAAAACTTTCCTCTCTTGGATATCTCGCTTCTGCATTGGAGCTGCAAGGAGCCTCACATGTGGCTGCAGGGACCTAGATTCCCCTCTGTTTCCTACCCTGCTACCACTCCCAAGACGACACCCACTTCTATGCCTCCCCACTCACCTACTGTTTCTGCTGCCAGTAGGGACAAATTGTGCATGCGCTCTTCCTGTTCTGTGCCTTGTACCACTGAAGCACTTCAATTAGAAAAGGTATGCGCTGTATCCTCCGTGTCTGTTAAAGTGCCCCAAGGGAGGACACCCCAGAAACATTAGAAATGTATGCAAATATGTTATCCTTCTCCCTTTTCAAGTCAATCCTCCCCCCCCCCCCCCAGCCTATGCTGTCCATACAGCCCTACACAACCCAAGCCTGGCTTTCAGGGTCAAGCTGTCCTTTCATAATGGGAAAAAGCTGATAAAAATCCTTCACACAGAGGTGTTAAGAGCTTAGTGATGAACACTCCCTTGAGTATCTTCATTTTGAAAGAGATTGCCTGGGGAAGTTATTGATTTACATTAAGAAATTGATTTCGAATCCTGGAATTTCATCAGGAGCAGGGAAAGAGATTTACTTGGGTGGGACTAGAGATCATCTTTTGGAATTCTTCCAGGCATTAAATAGAAGCAGCCACTGAATTTGTCCTCTGATAAAGTGACCCAGATTACGGCAGTGCCTTTGACTCAAATGCAGTGATCACCATTGATAGAGAAAATAAAAGAAAAGGAAAAGGGGAAAGAGGGGAAGGGAGACAGAAAGCTAAAGATGTATGCAAGTATCACCTTACAACAATCTAAAGGGAACTGACAATTCCATAGGTGACTATTTGGATTAATTTGGCATAGTTCTGTAATCATGGAGTTTGGCAACTGAACCAGATTAAAATGAACATCCATCTGTCACATAAATAAAAATCAAAAGTGTTATCTAAGCAGCAGATTGAATCATATCCCCCATATGGACGTGTTCAGGTCCAACTCTCGGTCCTGTGGGTGTGAACCCATTTGTATGTAGGACCTTTGAAGATGTCATTAGTCAAGGTGTGCCCAAACTGAATGAGGGTGGGCCTTAATCAATCATGGCTGAATCCTTATAAACAAAGGACATTGGACATGGAAAGAGAATCCAAAGGAGCAGACAGAAGGTGGAAGTCAATGGAACCCAGAGGAGAAAGGAGAAGACACTGGCCACATGTATGGACATGTGATGGAAAAGCCAAGGAACCCCAGTTTGCTGGTAAACCTGAAGATACTGACCCTGGAAAGAAGCAAGCCTTCTACCCTCTGAAAGTGTAAACCAATAAATTCTTGTTTTTAAGCCAATGCCTTGTGTAGTATTTGTTTTAGAAGGTAGGAAACTAAAACAGCAACATAAAATCAAAATCAAAATTAAGCAACAGAATTAATCCAATCAGCCATAGTTTCTTTCTCTTGAATGGGAGTGTATGGGTTGGAAATGGGATATATCCCTGTATTAAGTACTGCTTGTAACTTCCTATTTTTTTGTCCTTATTTCCTAATCTGTAAGATTTTCAGAGGTCTCATCTGCTAAAGAGTATGACTTCAAAAAAATAAAAATAAATAAAATAGACTTATGAAAACGAGACCATTCTAATTAGATCTCAAAGATGACTTTAAAAAATAGTCGCTTTGTATTCAGAGGAGCAAATACAGGACAAATAAACCAGCAAGAAGAGTGATAATTTTTTAAAGGTAATAACAAAGCACTATTCTAAGTTCTCTTCATAACTAGATCACCAGGACAATTCTGTGAGATAGATTTCTTTGTTAGCATTTTAGAAAGGAGGAAAAGGAAGCACAAAAAGTTGATGGACTTGCCCAGGGCTATATGATTAACTAATAGAAGTAAGCAAAGCAGTTCTTTGGTTTTCCTTTAATTTATTCTGAGGCTACATATTAGCATTTCAATGAAAGGTTGTCCAAAACTTTGCTGTGCTTTTGAATTGTCCTTAAGCTGCCCCTTTATTTCAGTGCTCTGGTAGTTCCCCATGGTATGGCCCAAACAATGACACAGCCTCACAATATTTGCAAATCTTGCACATCAATACTTCAAAAGGAACAAAGACCAGATGATTGATAAATAAATAAATAAGTAAACAAATAAAAGCATTAAGCAACAATAGCAACAGCACTATTTTAAAATTCTTGTTTTTGAAGTTTGGAAGAGGTATCTCAGTTATTCTTGTCCCTCATCCTCACTTCACAAATGTGCTAAGTGGGGCCCAAAGATATTAACTAGTTTGCATGTGGCATGAAAGAGAAGTGGCATTAATGATTTTGTCTTTTAGTGATTTTTTTATATAGTTAATGTAGGTTACTGAGATAGCTGAGTTGAAATTGGCAGTTTATCACTTCTTTTGTTATCCTTCATCTTTTGATCATTTTGGATTTTGCCCAGACGCTACAGAATCATCACAAAGTACTTCTCATTGTTATCCTTCACTGAAGAATGAAAGCTTTTTACAGGTTAATGTTTTAGGGATAAATCAGTCTTTTCTTTCTTTTATTTTGTTTTCCAAGAATGTTTTAGGAACAAAAAGAAATTATGGGTTAGGATGTTGATTTCACAAATTCTTTGACTTCTTTTTCTACAATCAATTCCTTAGCTCTAGAATTATTAACCTAGTTTACACATTATAAATTGTATTAAATTTTATGTGTATGTACACACACAAATATGGACATTTTATATATATGTGTGTGTGTGTGTGTGTATGTATAGGTATATGTATATTTTACCTTTCTTCCTACCACCTCATCTAGGCCTAGTGCCATCCTTGAGGCATTCTAGAATTTGGTTTGGAGTCAAATCTTAGCTCCAGTCTTTAGTAGGTGAGTAACTTTGCATAATTTATCTATCCTTTAAGCTCTCTAGTTTCTTCATATGTAAGTTAATAATAGTATTTATTTTTCAAGCTCTTTTAAGGATAAGAGATATACATGATTAAGTAAAGAGTTTAGCACAGTGCCTGACATTGTGATCAACGTATATTACTCTTACTATTTTTCTCCTGGCCTATAATGGGTGTTCAACAAATATTATTATTATTATTATTGTTATTATTATTATTATTTATGTCTCTAGCTAGTTACAATTTTTCTCACTGCCATAGAAACAATTCTTTTTAACTACCACAACATAACTTCATTATTTAAAATAGAAAAATAAACAGCACATAATATACTTGTAAGGATTATGCTAGATGATCCATATAAAATTTTCACATAATAAGTGCTCAATAAATGATATCTATTATTACATTTTATTTGCTAAATAATTGTTGTACAAAGTTTGCTCTGAACATTTTCCCTCCCCCAAATGCTGCAGCTTCTTAATTGGTCTAATCAGTTTAGCTCTTCATTTTTAAGAGAAATATAAAACTACTGATGACATGGAAATCTTAGTTCTGCCTCTAATATCCTTTGTGGCTTTGGCCAGATCATTTATCATTTCTGTGACTTAACTTCTCAATCCTAGAATGAAGTATCTTATGAGATCTTGAATGTCCTTTTCACCGCTTTCATTGAGAAGTGATGCATTTGCTGTTTTGTGAGTGGAAGCCATTCACCACAAAAGCATGTGAACACTGCTTTCTTTATTTTATGAGTCTAATGTGAAATAATCCAATCAGGTTTCTTACAAAAGAGGCTCATGCCACTTGAAAGCCAAGTACTAAATATCCCTCCTTTAAATACAGTTCTTAACTTCCTGTATTTTCTCCACTTCCTAATTTGCCTGCTCGTTGTAACATCAATATAAAAGGCAGTATACACATTGATTAGACAGTGAGGGTCTCAGACTGTAGACCTTATTAGATGTCCACAGAGAGTTATAATTTGACGAGCCTTAATACAATATAGTTTTGTCAAAAAATCTATTTGTTGAGCACAAGGCATATACCATTGCTTGTTTTAATACATGGTGTCTAGTGACATCTATGGGAAATACTGTGTAATGAATGACATTCAGTAAAATCAGGATTCCATGGATGCCTTAAGCTTTTAGAGTGAGGAAAATGCACTAATGGAAACAAGAAAATACAAATTAAGTACTAACATTTAAGATGGATGCAGCTTCCCTGAAGAATTAAAGATGTCCATAATGAATTCTATAAAATAAGTAGTTTCAAATGCCTGGGATAATTGATGGGAAGAGAACAATTCCCATGGTAACCATATAATGGGTTTTTTTGTTTTGTTTTGTTTTTTTTAAGGAAGAGAAGAAATAGCAAGAAAGTTTGACCAGAAAGAGACTACAACTGTCACACATATAAATAGGACAGGAAAAGTTCTTCAGTTGAGTTTTCTCTGTAAAATATTGCTAAATTCTCTAAAACAACAACAAAAATAATAAAACAATTGTAGATACAATTAAAGTTATGTTATTTTGCCAACTAAAAGCACTGTATCACAGACACATCTAATAAAATAGTGGCCACATGGCTAGAGAGAAGAGCAGTAGGGTGGTGGCCTTGGTTTGAGATCCCAGGTCTGCTGTAAACTTCTCTGGACCCTAATTGTTTTATCTATAAAATGAGAAAGGAGAAAAAGCCAAATCTAAAAGCCAAATTCAGTTCTAAATTTCTGTAACTATGACTTTAAAGTAGTGGTGGCTTAAAAAAAAAAAGATTCTATGATTAATGGACAAGAATGCACAACTCTGTACAATGCTCTCTGAGCCTTGATTTCCTCATTTGTAATTGCAGGTGTTTTAACTGGCTGAGCTTTAAATTGTCATTCCTAAAAAATATGATCATTCGCAAATACTGTACCATATTCCAAGTCCAGTTTGGTCCCTGAATGAATTCTATCTATAAGTGGGATTGAGAAAATCACTGAAACTCCAAGAATATAGATACAGAGACCACTTATGTTAAACATTAATATATACCCAAATATATGTATATGAGATTCAAGAGGATATTTTTGGTTCTTTAAAATCTATGCACCCATACCACCTCTTCTGTTGTTTGGTCAATAATTGGGAACAGCAATGGAAAATGCAGTGTGCCTCCAAAAGACTTGTCTCACTCTCTCCCCAACTCCCCTTTAAGCCTTAAGTTTGGAAACTAGAGGCATTAAGTATAAAGGATGTTTTAAATTCCTGACTTTGACTACCTGAATCCTCCCAAAGCCTTAATGGTTTAACTGAGCCTCATTAAGGGATTGCCCAAGATTTAAAAAAATAACTAAATATGAATTTCATAAGTCTGTTCTGAGAAGAGACTCTTTAGTATGGTGGATCTATACTATCTTTATTGGAATTTTACTATATTCGTTCTAGAAAAAAACTACAGGTTACTACAATTTCTCCATATCCAATAAGAGAAAAATCTCTTTTTCCTGAAGTGTTGTGTTGAAACCAATCTTAAAATCCTCTCCATAATTATTAAATACCATTTTTATTGGGCCGGAAATGATGTTAAAATCTCAAGCCCAGTGTCTCTTTCAATCCTTATAATTCAGTGAAAGTTTTTTCACTTTTTTTAATAAGTGAAAAAAAAATAAAGCTTTAAAAGTTTAACAAAGTGTCATACACTCATACTTGTTCTCTCTCTCCCACACATATTTATATATATGTGTGTATGTATGTGTATATATGTACACACACACATACCCGCAACCTAATTGATTCCTACTATCTCTATTACAAGTTCAGTATTTCTTCTTTTACATATATTATGAACTAACATCCATTGGCATGTTCAGAATTTCTATATAGGCTGGGCTTGGTTAAATTTAGGGCAAAAAAATAGTTTTATTTTTTATTTCTGGTGTGATTGATTTGCCATGGGAAATAAAACTGTCTGCAGAGAATTGTATAAGAAATATCACTTGCTGCTGATATACATGAGTGGGAGTGTTGATGCACACAGAATTAAACTTAGACCATTTATTTTGAGTGGCTATGTGTTAAAAATTCCATTTCAGAATTTTTTTTTCCTATTTTACCTTTCTTATTACTAAGAATTCTTAACATATTAAAAAATAGACAAAATAGTAAAATGATCCCCAACCAACAGGAACCCATGGACAATCCTGGCTTAAACACAAGCCCATCAACTCCCTGATCCCATATTATATGAAACAAATCCTTGGCATCACATCATTTCATCTGCATATGTTTCAGACTACCTCACTAAAATATGAGGCTTTTTAATGATGTAATAGCAATATGTTTATCATATATTTCACAAAACAGTAATTTTTAATATCACAAATTTTGAAAAATGAAATGTGTTATAAATTATTTTCAATAAAATTATATTAACTATATGACATATCAAAGCTTGGGGGGGGGCAGCTAAAATAGACCATAGGAAAAAGCAATTAATACAATTTACCATATTATTAGAAAAAGGAGGAATATTACACAATCATCTAAGCTACAGATGCAATAAAAAACACCCATTTAATAAAATTTGATACTCATTTATACCAAAAATTCTTGGTAAAGAATGGAAAGGAACTTTCTTAAACTGATTAATGTCTTTTTTTAAAAAAAAAATTATTTCATTTATTTACTTCTCATTTCTTTCCTCCCCCTCTTGTTGTTTGTCCTTGCTGTCTGCTATCTGTTCCTCTTCTTTCTTTTTATTTAGGAGGCACCGGGAACCAAACCCAGGACCTTCTATGGAGGAGGAAGGCACTCAGGCACTTGAGCCACCTCCATTATTGGGTCTCTCATTGTGTTTCCTCACTGTGTCCCTTCATTTCATCATCGCACTGTGTTATTTTGTTGTGTCATCTTGTTGCATCATCTTGTGGCATCATCTTGTTGCGTCATATTGTTGCATCAGCTCGCCATGCCAGCCCATTGTGTCAGCTCACTGTCTTGCTCGTCTTCTTTAGAAAGCATCAGGAACCAAACCCGGTGCCTCCCATATGGTAGGCAGGCACCCAACTGCTTTGAGCCACATCTGCTTCCCAATTATTATCTTTATCATAAATATCATAATTAATGGTAAATTATTGAAAGCTTTCCCCTAGAGAACAAGAACAGGACAAGGAATCACACTATCGCCATTTCCAGAAAACACTGTACTACAGTCTTAGCAATTCAAGAAATGAGGAATAAAAAAGACATTGGGTAAGCAGATGTGGCTTAAGCAGTTGGGTGCTCACAGTTCCCAGTGCCTCCTAAAGAAGATGAGCAAGACAATGAGCTGATGCAATGGGCTGGGGCAGTGAGCTGACGCAACAAGATGTTGCAACAAGATGACACAAGAAGCAAGGAACAGATGTGGCTCAAGCGACAGGGCACCTCCCTCCCAAATGGGAAGTCCCAGGTTCAGATCCCAGTGCCTCCTAAAAAGAAGATAAGCAAACACAGAGAGCACATATGAACAGACACAGAGAGCAGACAGCAAGCGCAAACAATGAAGCGGGGGGGAGGGGGGGGAGAAATAAATAAATTAAGTAAATCTTAAATAAAAAGACATTGGTTTGCAAAGCAACAAATAAAGCTGTCAGTTTTGCAGATGGCAAGATTGCATATGTAGAAGATCCAAATTCTTTGACAAGATAGCTAGATGTAGAAGGTAGAAGGGAGCTAGATACAAGGTAAATATGCAAAACATAATTGCATTTAAAAATACCATCAATTAAAAAATAGAAAATTAAACTTAAAAAATAACATTAAAACTAACATCAAAAAACATGAAATACTTAGGATCATTCAATTACAGTATGCAAGAAATTTACTTGAAATTTATAAACATTATTAAGAGACGTTAAAGAAATCTTAAATAGAGAGATATATGATGTTCATGGATTTGAACTCTTGATATTGTAAAGATATCAATTCTTTCCAATTTAATCTATAGATTCAATCAAAATCATAGAATACTTTGTATGTGTGTGTGTGTGTGTGTGTGAATGTATGTGAAAATTCACAGATTAATTCTAAAATTTATATGGAAATTGGAAAGGTTAAGAATAATAAAAGCAATTTGAAATAAAATAACCAAAGCTGGAGAACATACCCGACCAGATGAAGAACTTATTACAAGGCTGTAGACATTGTGGAATTGATACAAAGATAGATAAATGACCAATAGAGCAGAATGGAGTCCAGAAACACATTTACTGACTTATGATTTTTTAAAAAAGACTGGATCGGAGGGAGAAATGCCCGGAGACCAGCTGGGAAACCAGAAGCAGTTCCAGACTGGGGTTTGAGGAGCTGGAAGAAGCAAAGGATGCAATCAAAACATCAGGTTGGGAGTCAGGAGACCTGGGCTCTAGTCCTGGATCCACTGTGGGATCTTCACCGAGTCACTTCTCTGGTCTAGGCCTTTCCTTAGAAGTGAACTTTACCATTTGACAACCTACAGGTTCTCAAAGGGGCCTCCTTCCCCATCCACCTGGCACCCTTTCTGCACCCAGCTTCCTCCAGAGTCACGCCAGTGGAAGCAGGAAATACGGAGTCATCTTCCTTCTCATCATAGATAACAGTTTACTAACGACTCACCGTGCCCAGGCACCACGTTCAGAAATTTAATGCATTTTTTAAAAAACAGCAATTCTATGAGATGATTGCTATCTCATTTTACAGATGAGGAAACTGGGACGTAAAGATGTGAAGAAATCTGCACGAGGTCACACACCCACCAAATGGCGATGAGGTGCTGAGAAATTAGGTCGGACTCCCCAGCCAGTGCTCTGGCAAGTTTTTGCTGGGCCTCGCGACCTTCGGCAGCTCCAGGTCCGGTCCCTCACCTAGAGCGACTGCCGCGAATTCCCCATGCCCCTGAGCAAAACAAACAAACAAACAAACAAACAAACAAACAACAACAAAAAACGGAACAGTGGGGAAAAGGAAGTCTTTTCAATAAATTGTAATGGGAAATTGAATATTCCTATAGGAAAAAAAAATTAAGTTTGACTCTTACCGCATAATGTACACAAAAGAAAATTCCAGATGGATCAAAGATCTAATTGTGAAAATTCAAATAGAAATGCATACATATGTCCACTAAAAGACAAATGCAAGAATATTCCTAATGGCTCTATAAGTAATAGCTTAAAATAAGAATCAACCTAGTTGTCCAGCCATGGTCAAATACATAAATATATTGTGGCTTATTTATACCACAAAATTCTCTATTGTGATGAGCATGAACAAACCAAAAATATAAACAACATGAATGAATTTCACAAATATACTGTTGAACAAAATAAAGATATAAAGATATAAAAGGATACATTATTATATATTTCTATTTATATAAGGAGCACAAACACACAAAACTTATCTATAGGGTTAGAAGTTAGGATAGTGGCTACCTTCTGTGAGATAGTGATTGGAAAGGCATGCCAAGGGAATTTTGGCATGTTATTTTCTTGATCTAGATAGTGGTTATATAGGTATGTTCATTTTGTCAAAATATATCAAACTATGCACTTATATACTTATTTTCTGTCTGCATGTTTTCCTTCAATAAAATTACATTTAAAAACTAAGGAGAAAACTATGAAAGTAATAACAATAAAATATTACAGAACTAAATGTATGTTTCCAGGAAAAAAGGACCCACAAACAACCCAGCTCAATGAAGGAATATAGAAACACATCAAGGTAGATCATCATGAAATTTGAAACAAAGGCGTTAAAAAGAAAAAATAACAAAAGCTATTTGGAAAAAAATGACTATATCAACCAATCAGAAATCATTATGGCATGGAATATATTAAGATCAACACAGAAAAACTAAGAAATAGTGAAACAATGCCTTTAAAATATTGAAGGTAAATTATACTCAGCCTATAGTTCCTTAGCAAATTAATAATTAATCAACATAAGGGAAAAATAAAGATATTTTGAGGTCAAGCAAGTTCTCAAAAATTTTGCTTCCAATGTACGTTATTTTTTTAAAAAGAAGCTACTGGAGACTGTGTTCCATAAAAATGAAGAAGTAAACTACGTATGGCAGATTATATTTTCTAAAGCTGATCACCACAACATCTCCCCTTATCCATGCTCTTCTGTGATATAAATTTATCATTCCTCCATCAAAACTCAAAGTCCATTTCTACACCCATTTGAATCTGACAACCCCCTTCACTCCTTTGCCTGATAACATATGGTAGAAGTGAAGCACGCCATTTCCATGAATAGCCTTAAACTGGCATGGCAGTTGTCACTTCAGAAGTCAGTCATCATGTAGGAAGTTCTGAGACCACTATGCTGTGAGGAGCCCACCCATGGGGAAAGGTCATGGAGAATGAGTAGGTCATGGAAAATGGGAAAGTCTTAAAAGCACTGAAGTAAAAGACATGTGAGTGATGAAATCATTTTGGAAGTAGGTCCTCTAGCTCCAGCCATTCCAGCTGACATCAGATATATCACAGACAAATCTCTCAGCTATGCCCTTCCCTAAATCTTAATCTTCAAAATAAGGAACAAAATAATATGTTTGTGTTAAGCCACTAAGCTTAGGAGTGAGTGGTTTGTTATGTGGTAGAAGATAAGTAGATCACTAAGAAAGATGATAATATGGGATTCAGAAACCCATGCAAGAGAATGAAGAGATAAAGGGATAATTTCCAGAAAGATGATAATGGGGGGATGTGGGAGAAAGTTGTTCAAAGGGCATCCAGTTTAAGAAAGAAAGACTAAGGAGAAAACAAAACTAATAGAAAAAATGGATGTATTTGTATATATTCAGAAGGGAATTTCAATTCTTTTGGAAAATTTGAGATTATTTTAGTGATAGTCACATAGAAAAATAAATAAGAAAAATGAGATAAATTATTTTCAGAATAAAAAGTGAAAAAGGAAATCTAACAAAAGCAAACTACAACTTCTGGGAAGATGGAGGATTAGAGGGGCAAAGGGATCACTTATCTCCCAGAAAAAAATAGTTAGAGGACAGGAGGAAACTGTCTGGGGAGATTCTCCAGGGCTCAGGACACCAGGGGAAGGTGAAAAACCACCCAGAAGAGAGAAGGTCAAAGGAAAAGAGTCTCAGCTGGCTGAAAAATCCCATGAGTAGAGGTGCAAAAGCAGCAGCGAGCATCCATCCCATCACCTATGGAGGAAATAACAGTCTGTGGGCTTCTCCTTCTTCCCCAAGAAAGGGAAGAGGGAGGGACACAGCCTACAACAAATTCAGATTTTGGCCAATGAACTTGGTTGCACAGTTCCAGGCCCAGACACTGTTTACAATGAAATCCTGCAGGGAGCTAAAGATAATTTGCCTTTTCAAACACCCTTCCTATTGCCACTGGTTGTTTGCTGAGGAGGCATAGGGATGGAGGGCAGGAGTGGAGAAGAACTTCTGAGAAAGTTTGTAAGGCTAGGCCAGCCCTGATGACATTGCTTCTGAACTTTCCACCCAAGGAGTTACAATGAATGCATTCCTCTAGAACCTGGGATCTGAGCTGAGAAGACTGCCAAAGAGTGCCATCTTCTGGCCAGACCGAAAATGTACATGAAAAGGGGAAAAGAATAATAAATAAAAGAGGCAAGCAGGTGCCTTTACTGTCATCCTCTCCAAGGCCCCTGGAAACTGGCCTGTACCCCATTACTGGGTCCTTAGCCCTGGTATGAGCAGTTAAACAAGGGCAATCTTAAATGTCTAGGAAAAGCTGAACCAAGAATCAAAGAACAGTGGTAGCACAGAGCTACTTAACAGTAAATCCCGAGGCAAGAGAGAGAAACTGAACATCAGAGTAAAGTCAGTATCAGAATCAGATGCCTAGACACCAGCAAAACATTGCAAGCCATACTAAGAAAAAGGAAGATATGATTCAGGCAAAGGAACAAATCACAGCTCCAGATGAGACACGGAACTTGAAACAGCCAGTCAATGAGGTTTATGCAAATCTCCTCAATCAAATCAGGAAACTGAAGGTCAACATGGCTAAAGAAATAAAAGTTATTAATATGACACTGGGTGATCTCACAAAAAGTTTGAAATCTTGTATAGAAAAATAAGAGAGCTTATGGGAATTAAAGACACAATAAGTGAGATTAAAAATACAATAGAGGCACACTACAGCAGATTTGAAATAATGGAAGAAAGAATCAGCGACATAGAGGAAAGAACAATTGAAATTGAAAGGAGAGAAGAACAGAAAGAGAAGAAAATGGGAAAAAATGAGCAGGGGCTCAGGGAGTTGAATGATAACCCAAAGCACACCACATATATATTATGGGAGTTACAGAAGGAGGGGAGATGGAAAAAGGGGCAAAATAAGTATTTGAGGAAATAATAGCTGAAAATTTCCCAACTATCATGAAAGACATAAATATACATGTCCAAGAAGCACAACGTATACCCATCCAAATAATTCTTTTGGAGAATTTGGGATTCTCCATTCCAAGACACATTCTAACCAGAATGTCAAATACCAAAGATAAAGAGAGAATCCTGATAGCAACAAGAGAAAAGCAATTCATCACATACAAGGGATCCCTAATAAGATTTCTCATCAGAAACAATGGAGACAAGAAAACAGTGCTATGATGTGTTTAAGGTACTGAAAAGGGAAAACTGCCAGCCAAGAATTCTTCATCCAGCAAAACTGTCCTTCATATATAATGGTGAGTTAAAATATTCACAGATAAACAGAAATTAAGAGAGTCTGTAAACAAAAATCCAACTCTGCAGGAAACACTAAAGGGAATTCTGCATCCAGAAAAGAAAAGAGAAGAGAGAGAGACTTGGAGGAGAGTGTAGAAGTAAAGACTATCAGAAAGGGTAAACAAGAAGGTGAAAAGATGGACAAAAATACAACATGACATATGAAAGCCAAAGGATAACTGATATTTCATAAGCCTACCAAGTCCACTTTTCTGGGATAGAACAGTCTCTTCAACAAATGGTGCTGGAAGAACTGGATATCCATAACCAAAAGAATGAAAGAGAACCCCTATCTCACTCCCTTTACAAGAATCAACTTAAAAATAAATCAAAGACCTAAACATAAAAGCCAAGACCATAAAACTTCTAGAAGATAATGTAGGGAAACATCTACCTGACCTTGTAGTAGGTGGGAATCTCTTAAACCTTACACCAAAGCACCAGGAACAACAACAACAAAAATAGGTAAACAGGACCTCCTCAAAGTTAAACACTTCTGCACCTCAAAGGACTTTGTGAAGAGAGTAAAAAGGCAGCCTACTCAGTGGAAGAAAATATTTGGAAATCACACATCAACAAGGGTCTAATATCCATGATATATAAAGAGATCCTATAATAAACAATAAAAAGCAAATGACCCAATTTAAAAATGGGCAAAAGACCTCAAGAGTCATTTTTCTAAAGAACAAATACAAATGGTGAAAAAAATACAAAACACATGAGAAATATTCAACATTACTAGCTGTTAGGGAAATTTAAATCAAAGCTACAATGAGATATCATTCCACACCTGCTAGGATAGCCACTATTAACAAAACAGAAAACTACAAGTATTGGAGAGGATGCTGAGAGATAGGACCACTTATTCACTGTTGGTGGGAATAGAGAATAGTACAGCCACTGCAGAAGTCTGTTTGGCAGTTCCTAAGGAAGTTAGATATTGATCTAACAGCAATACTGCTGTTAGGTATATACCCAGAAGAACTGAGAGCAGAGACACAAACAGACTTCTGTACACTGATGTTCATAGCAACATTAATCACAATTGCCAAAAGATGGAATCAACCCAGGTGTCCATGAACTGACAAATGGATAAACAAACTATGGTATATACACGCAATGGAATATTTTTCAGCTGTGAGAAGAAATGAAGTTGTGAAGCATATGACAATGTGGATGAACCTGGAGGACATTATGTTGAGTGAATCAAGCCAGGCACAAAAGGACAAATATTGTATGATTTTGCTATTATGAGCTAAAAATAATAAGCAAACTCTTGGTAAATAGCTAGAATATAAGTAACCAGAGAATAGAATGTGGTTAGCGAATGGAAAGCTGCAGTTTCATCTGTGCAGAATTGGTAAAAAGTTGTTTGACATGTTTGGAAATGAATAGAAATGGTGAAAGCACATCATAGGATGTGTAATTAGCAGTGTTAACAGATGGGTATGATAGTGATTTGTTTTTTGTTTTTCTCTTTTTTGTGTGTGTAATGAAAATGCTTTAATATTGATTGAAGTGATGAATGCACAACTCTGTGATTATACCAAATGCCATTGATTGTACACTTTAGATAAATTATATGGTGTATGAACCAAAAAAAAAAAAAAAAAAAAAAAGGATGGATTGGGGGGAAAATACACCAAATGTAAGATATAGACTATAGTTAGTAGTAATACTTTGATGATGCTTTTCCATAATTTATTACAAATGTTTCACAATAATGCAAGATATTTGTGGTGAGGTGATGTATGGGAGCTCTGTATGATGTTGTGCATGTTTGTTTTATTTACTTTTACTATACACTTATTGTTTATGTAAGTTCATGTATGAATGATATACTTCAATAAAATTGTTTTTACAATGAAAAAAACATATAAAAGGAAAGTACATGCATTAGATGTTAGTTACATCATTATAAAAACATAGATTAAACTATATAAAGCAAACTGGAAATTTTAGGATGACATTATAAGAATTAAGGAAGCAGTTCATGTGTGTATATGTTTGGTTCAGGGGAGTTGGTACAGGTTTTCCTAAGAGAGCTATATCCTTATTGTTATATAAGAAATAGTACAATTAGCTGGATATTTAGAATTTGGAAAATAAATACCAAAAGGAATAGCTGAAACAGTTCAATTCATTGCTTCAGTATAGTAGAAGTTAGGTGTGGGGAAGGATGAGGCAAAGAATTAAACTTTTTCATTAAAGATGAACTAATACTATTTAAATTCTCCCTCTTTCTCTCAATTTCTCTCTGTCTCTCTCTCCCTCCCTCTCTTTCTTTCTCTCCTCCCTTATTAAATTAACTTATTCTCAAATAAAGGAAAGGTTATATAATTACCCAAAAGCATGACATTTGTGGTAAGGAACAAAGAAAGGTGTTATACCAATAAAAGAGACAATAAGTCAACAATATCTAAAATATATAAATATATAAACAATATTTGGTCCAAAAATATATAGAGCAAAATCTGATAGAATATTTGACAGAAATAAAAAAATTAACAAATACAGTAGGGAATTTTAATATATGCCATCTCATGCTAAGATTGATGAAATAGATATAAAATAATGGTGATATGGAAGAAGAGTATTTTGAGACTTATAAGCACAAATTGGTATCTATAAAAAGACTTTTACATCAGATTGTATATTCTTTTGAAATATACATAGAACGCTAATAAAACAGAACTTAAGTTAAATATTAAATTTGAAAGAATATCATGCAAACTCACGAACAGTAACAAGAAAAGTCAAGGCCTGCCTAATTCAAATTAGGCAATGAAGAAACATTGAACCACTTTTAGATTTAGAAAGTTTATCATTAGAATAAACTGTGAAAAGGAGATTTGTGTCCAACATACCAAAAAGGATGACAACAAAATAAAAGAGGCCAAATGACTCCAATACAAGTTTTGTGAAATATTCTATTGCTAAGGAGTCAAATCTAGACTTCAGTTAAGTGGTTTTATATTCTGCAACTCTATTTTAAGAGGTGTAGGGTAGAAAGCCCCATACTTTATCAGAACACAAAAGGTAATGAGGCACTATTTTATAAGAGCCTTCGGGGAAATAGGGTGACAAGTGGGCGATGGCTTCTTATATCTTGTGTCCTGAAAGGATTGCAAGGTTTACTGTCAATAATCAGATAAACCGTGGTTCAAGACTTTGCACATATGAATATATGCAAGGTAGCCAGGGCACCAATGGCTGAGCTATTTTCTTATAATATTGTTCTCTGAGGAGAATACAGTGAGAATAGAAAAAATACAAAATATCACATAGATGAAAACTTAAAAAAAATAAAGAAAAACCTTGGGCTGAGAAAGAAGTCATGAGGGAAATGATGACTTAGAGTTCAATGTCAAATTTTCTGGATTTAAGGAAAGCAGTAATTTAAAAAAGCAAAGCTGTAGCCTGAAATATGAGAAAACAAGAAAGGATGAAAGTACATGAGCTAAGTGTTTTAATCAGGAAGCTTGAGAAAGAGAAAAAACTAAATACAAAGAAATATATCTATAAGTAAACTTTAGTACCTGCATTAAATTAAAGGTGAGTTCTTATTGATTTCTCCAACGAATCCATTACCATATGGATCTACCTAGCCTGCTCTCCCTGGTGATATGTAAATTTCCATTCTACCAGTGAGAAACCTGGTTACTACCATCCATCATTCATTTACTGAATTGTTCAATTCCATTATTCATGTATAGCAGTATCAGAACTGTTAAACTGTACTCTATGGGAAACAGTTTTATTGACTGGAGTACTGTACTTATGTGCAGTTCCTTTTGCATTTAGTCTTACAGATTCCACTAAAAGATGGCTAGATGGATAGATAGATCAATCGATGGACAGATAGAGATTTAGATATAGAGATGCATATATGCATGAGTTACTACACACACACACGCATTTTTTTTTACTATGTCAGCTGGAAGGATCTAAAATAAATGACACTCAGTAGCAATAATCACAACTAGACTTCCAGATCTTAGCTTATAATGCCATTCTCTAATAAAAGGAAACAGGGCTTCTTGGAGGAAAGAATTACTCTTGAACACAGGCAGGAAATATACAAGATGAGCCCAGAGCATCTTGTAGTGCCAAGAAATATGAAAGTGTTTTTTTTAAAAAAAACCAAAATATTGATGAAATATGGCAAAGGGCCATCAAAGCCAAATGAAAAAGCTCCCAGCGGCCAAAGCTGAAAAAATTTGAGCCACAAAATAAATACTATTTATTTATAGTAGTATTGAACTATTACCCAAAATATAAATTAAATATTCATGAGTCCATATTGATATAAATAAGTGATTTAATTCCAAATAATTTAAATACTCTTCCCTCAAGGAGGATGTAAGGGCTTGGAGTTATGTACCCCAGAAAAAAAAAATATGTTCTTAATCTTTAATGATTAATATGGTCTTAATCTTTATCCATTCCTGTGGGTATGAACCCACTGTAAATAGGACCTTTTGATGAGATTTATTCAGTTGAGCTATGGTCCATCTGAATCGGGATGGGTCAGCATAGTTCCTTACTCCTTAAGTGTGGGCTGCACTCTTTGTTCCAAAGACTTCAAATGTGACTCACATTACCTGAGCCAGGTGATCAAAGTCAGCATCAATAGTCATAAATCATAATGATCTTGATCATATGTACTCTTGACAAGATTCAGTGAAAATGGCATGTTATCTCTGTGATATCCTCCCCAATGCTCATAACCCATAATTATGAGAAAAACTTCAGACAATTCCAGAAGAGGTGCATCCTACAGAATACCTGGTCAGGTCTCCTTAAAACTATCAATGTCATCAAAAACAAGGAAATTCTAAGAAACTATCATGGCTAAAAAGAGCATAAGGAGATATGAGAACTAAAATTAATGTATCCTGCAACAGAAAAAAGGACATTTAGTACAATCTTATAAAATCTGAATAAGCTATGAACTTTAATAATATTATTAAATTTAATAATATTATTAAATTTAATAATATTAGTTAATAATAAAAAATATGGTAGGACAGAATAAAACAAATATAAAAAGCCTATTTTAGCACAGAAATAAACAGTTTCAATAAACAAATAATCATGAATAAATAGAAATGGTAATCAATGACTATTCTGTTCCTAAATTAAGTCCCAAGCCAGAGGGTTTCATAGTTTTATTCTACCACACTTCCAAGAAACAGATCGTTGTTTTCCTATGCAGTACTTCTTTTCAAAAAGCAGACATACTTTATACCTTCAATACTCATTTGTACATACCAGAGGCTGCCAGCTGTGACTCTGAGGAAGAGGCAGAGTCATAGAATCACACTTAATCAATGAAGGGTAAGTCAGAAATGTAAAATTAAGGTCCTTGGAAGTAGACCTTGTCAATGACTTAGAGATAGCTAGTGAAGAAATAAACCAGTTTTTTCATTCCTTGGTTAAAATAACTCAGTGTGTTCTACACTACCAGAGTTCCCTAGTGCATATGGGTTCATGTTGCCCAATTTCATGCATTATTTATTTTCTGTCTTTCCCTGTCTCACTTCCACTCCACATAGTTTCTGGAATTACTTCCCAAATAAACTACTTGCAATTGAAACCTTGCCTTAAGTATTGCTTTAAGGGGTACCCAAATCAACACAACAGGTAAAAAAAGAAATGACCACAACTCATTTGATTCTTATATTAAAGTTATTATTTAATTGTATATATAGTAAATTGCTAAACTGTTATCAAACCAAATTCAACTGGGTATTAAACAAAATCAAGTAAGATTTATTTGGAAAAAAAAAGTAATGATACTTCAATACCAGAAAATCTGAACATGTCATGCCTACATTATTGGGATACTGGAAAATTAAGTGATGATATGAAATTATCTAGAACAGTATTTGATGAAATATACCTTCTTGTAATGGAAAAAAAAAAAAAAAAAAAAAAACTCTGAGGAAAAAAATAGAAGATAGCTATATCAACTTTAAGAAGTTATAACCCAGAACATACAAAAACATATTTAATGGAGAAAATCTTTAAATTTGGGAACAAGATATGGATATCCACTTTCACTGAAACTGTGCCACAGCAATGGATTTCCTTGCCAGTGCAATAAGACAAGAAAAAGAAAAGACCTCTGCATAAAAGGGAAGAGGACTTGTAATTAGTTTGGGCCTTCCTAGATAACCCAGGATACTCTCCCCATGTCAGTGTCTATTACCTTAATCACATCTGCAAAGTCCCTTTTGCTGTGCAATGTAGCATAGTCACATACTCCTGGGATTAAGGCAAGGACATTTGGGGGAGCACTGTTCAATCTACCACAGTATTTAATGGAAAACTTGAATAAATGGAGAAGTACATTATATTTATGAATGGGAAATTTTAACATTTTCCTGAATTGGTCTATATAAATGTAAGGTAATTTTTGCCAAATTTTTGGTGGCTATTGGAAGAACTCAATAAATGGATTCTAAAATATATATAGAAATATAAATGACCAGGGATATCCAAAACAATTTTGAAAAAGAGGAATAGGGGGGCAGATGTGGCTCAAGTGGTTGCATGTCCTCCTTCCACATGGGAAATCCTAGGTTCAGTTCCTGTGCCTCCTAATGAAGACAAACAAACAATGAGCAGACAACAAGCAGACAATGAGCAAAATCAACTATCAGACAATAGCAAAAACAAAAAGCAGACAAGAAAAAAACAATGAACAGACAACAAGCAAAAACAAATGAGCAGGAAGTGGATGTCGCTCAAGCAGTTAGGTGCCCACCTCCCACATGGGAGGTCCTGGATTCAGATCCTGGTGCCTCCTAAAGAAAAAACAGACAATAAGCAAGACAGTGAGCAAAAACAATGAACAAACAGATGAGGGAGCCATCTCAGGAAGGGAAAAAAAAAGAAGAGTTAAATGAAGTAAGCTTAAGTTCATGTTATGAATACATACTAAAAAAAGGTAGCCATATTAGAGTTCTCTAGATAAACAGAACCAACAAAACATCTGTAAATAGTGTGAAATTTTATAAAATTGTCTCAATGACTGTGGGGATGCACAAGTCCAAATTTCATAGGGCAGGCTGCAAACCAGGGGCTCCGATGAAGGTCCTTGATGAGTTCCCCAGGAGATGCTGGCTGTCTGAAGTAGAGATGGGAATTCTTTCTCTGAATGCTGAAGTCACTTCCCCTTTAAACACCTTCAACTGATTAGGTGAGACATCACTTATTGTTGATGGCAATCTCCTTAGTTGATTGTAGATGTAACCAACCATCTATGCAATCAACTCACTGATGATTAAAGTCCCTGAAATTCCATTGTATTACAACTAGGCCAGTGCTTGCTTGACCAAAAAATTGGGCACTATTACCAGGCCAAGCTGACACATTAACCTAGCCATCACAGTCTACCCCTTGTCAACTTGACCGCCATACACATGACCTTAAACCATACTTAGTCTCTAAATAAAAACAATAGTATATATATATATATATATATATTCAACAGTCCTGCATACAGCCAGAAGTGCACTAAATCCCTCCAGAATAGGGTGCAAATCCTTGGGTAATATTCGCTCTTAAACTTGATATTCTTAAATACTACAACATGAAACTAATACCACTCATGTCATATGATGAGGGGAAAGGTTAGGGAAGAAAACAGAGATATTTGTTTTGTGTACATATTAAAGCATAATTATAACAAAACAAGGAAGAAATATTCATGACCATTACAATTCTCATTTCTGTAACTGGTCATGTGGTCGAAGTTTGTATTCATCACTACCTTCTTCCACTACACATTCCATGTTTCCTTTACCCTCAGCAAGCACCTCAGCTGGCCGTGGTCTATGCCAGGTGAGGTGACACAAACCTTCATTCCTGAAGATTCTGGGTCATTTTTAGTCCTGACTGGATTGAATTGTTGCAATTTTCCTTTGACTTTAATCACAGGGCATGTTAGCACTAAGAGATGCCCAAGGGTTCTCCTGTATTCCAGTCAAATTCTTCTTTTCTTCCATGGTGTAGGTGCAGTCCTACTTCCTCTTGATAGTCAGGATCTATCATCCCAGCCAGTACAGTAATTCCCTTCTTTGCCTATAGATTCAGAGGCACGAAGAGCCCAGAGGGGCCAGGTGGCAGTCTTAACTTCTATTTCAATGCAAACATTCTTGTGTTTCCTGGTGGAAGCACTCCTCCTTTTGGAACTAATACCTGTAAGCCAGCAGAGCTTAAGGTTACAGGGACAGAAAGCAATTTTTTCCTAGTAGATCACTAGGGGTAACAGTGAGTGGTGCCACTTAAATTTCTACCCCTTGATTCCTGGACCTGTGAATTCCGGCTATGGTAGAAACAACACCATAGAGTGGATGTTGATTTGGTGCATACACAGCCTCCTAGAGAACATTGCCCTAGCCCTGCAAGGTATTGCCACCTAGTTGGCATTGTAAATGAGTCTTCAAAAGGCCATTCCACTGTTCTATTAATCCAGCTGCTTCAGGATGATGGGGAACATGGTAAGACCAGTGAATTCCATGAGCATATGCCCATTTCCACACATCATTTGCTGCAAAGTGGGTTCCTTAATCAGTAGCAATGTTGTGTGGAATACCATAATAGTGGATAAGGCATTCTGTAAGTCCATGGATGGTAGTATTGGCAGAAACATTGTGTGCAGGGTGTGCAAATCCATATCCAGAGTATGTGGCTATTCCAGTTAGAACAAATCACTGCCCCTTCCTTGATGGAAGTGGTCCAATGTAATCAAACTGCCACAAGCTTATCACCTCGGGACTGGTGCCATACTGGGGACTGAGTGTGGGTATCTGCTGCTGGCATATGGGCACTCAACAGTGGTTATAGCCAAGTAGGCCTTGGTGAGGGGAAGACGATGTTGCTGAGTCCATACATAACCTCCATCTTTACCACCATGGCCACTTTGTTCATGAGCTCATTGGGCAATGATAGGAGTGGCTTGGGAAATATTCTGAGTGCTAGCCAAAAATGGACCATCGTATCAACTTGATCAGGGGTTCTTAACCAGGAGTTCATGGACCCACAAAGGGTCCATGGAAAGATTTCAGGAGGCCATGAGCTTGAATCGAAAAATATCAACTTATTATCTTTATTTTCTCCAACCTCTAACTGAAATCTAGCATTTCCTGCACTTATGAATGTATGCAATGAAATTACAGTAGTATTCATTTCATCTGACTGGCAAAGGGGTCTGTGGAACAAAAAAGGTTAAGAACGCCTGCACTTGATTATTAAAATCTTCCTCTGTTGAAGTCACCCTCTGGTAAGGTTTCATGTGGGACACAAATGTTTTCATATTTTTGGCCCACTCAGAATGGTCTATCCACACACCTGGTCAAGTTTATGGTCATCTATTGTCATCCTTCAAGATCCATCTCCTTTCTGCACAGGCCAAAAAGGAGATTTGAATGGGTATATGGTGGGAATCACCACCCCTGCATCCTTCAAATCTTGGATGGTGGCACTAATCTCTGCAATCCCTTCAGGAATCTGGTATTGCTTTTGATTTATTACTTTGTTAGATAGTGGTCCAGTGGCTTCCACTTGGCCTTTCCTACCATAATGGCCCTCACTCCACAAGTCAGGTATCCAATGTGGGGATTCTGACAGTTACTAAGTATGTCTATTCCAATTATGCATTCTGGAACTGGGGAAATAACCACAGAATTGGTCCAGGGACCCACTGGACCTGAGCTAAAACTCCATCAATCACCTGACTTCCATAAGCTCCTACACTGACTCGTGGACAATAGTGACATTTTGGTCGCCTGGAATTAATGTCACATCTGAGCCAGTGTCTAGTAATCCCTGAAATGTCTGATCATTTCTTTTTTCCCCAATACAGTTACCCTGGTAAAAGGCTATAGTTCTTTGGGGAAAGCTTGGGGGAAGATTTACAGTATAAATTTTCAGCAGTGTTACAGGATCCTTCCCAAGGGGACCTGACTTTCCTTTCCTTCAAGGGGCTCTGGATCAGTAAACGATCTCAAACCTGGGAATTGATTAAAAGGCCATGACTCTGTTTCTGTAAATCAACTTAGGTCTTGGTCACTCAACCTAGAACTCTTCTGCTGATACAGATCAAATAGGAATTTAGTAGACTGCCCATCTATTTCACTTCTAGGTACTCCATGATCTTTTAGCCAACACCATAGGTCTAAGTGACTCAGACTCTTTTGATCGGTGCTTTGATTCTTCCTTACATTGTGGTAGTCATACCCACCTTGTCTTTAGCAATTAAGTGCTGCTATTTGGCTTCTGCCTGCCCAGGATCTGATTTTCACTATAGTGTTTAAGGATTCTAGTTCCATGACAGCAGTTTCCACAGTAATATCTGGACTACAGAGAAGAGCAACCACAGAGCTCTTCAGGGAAGATGGAGTTAGTCTCACTAATTTATTCCTCAGAGTCCTGGTTAAAGGTGTGTCCCCTGCACATTCCTGGGGTTGGTGGGCAGGTCTTAAATGGTGAATCCATTCTAGCATTCCAATATCTCTAAGCTTTTGGATGCCCTCTTGTACAGTTACTAGGATAAATCAGGCATCTTGACCTCAGACATTCTAGGCTATCTTTTGATCCATGTTTCAGCCAGCCACCTGAACAACCTTTTATGGCCCTTTCTAATCTCTCGAGCTACAGCACTGAATCCAGGATATGTGCTTAGTGGGCCCATATCAATAAATTTGGCCTGATCCAATTATATATTCCTTCCACCATTATCTTATACTCTTAATGTCCATTCCCACACATATTCCCCTGATTTATGACTATATAAATTGGAAAACTCATGCAGCTCTTTTAGAGTATAGCTTCCTCATGGGTCACACTTTGTACTTCACCTTTGGGGGCTTGTGATTTTAGTCCCAATTTATTTAAAGGCCTGGAAGAGATGAGGGCAGTGGGGGTGGGCAAGGAGAAGAATTAGAAATGTCTTGCAAGCTACTGACCTCAGGGCATTCCTTTCTAATTCATCTTTTCAGGTGGGGATTGGATGGCAGACTCCTCAGGGCAGGTGGGGTGATGGTTTCTTCAAGGCAGGGAGGAAGTGGATAGTACTTGGAGCAGGCTGGAAATTGGGCAGTGCAGGCTTGAGGTTGGGTGGTACCCACCTCAGAGAAGGGAGGAGGTCTGGACTCCCAGGACAGGCTGGATGCTGGCTGATGCAAGCTTGACATTGGGTGATCTCCATAAGACAGGCCATTACAGGCTTATCAGGCAAAGTCTCATCAGAATTTAGGGCTTCAATTTCTCCATCGATATCATCATAAACCCATTTATCTCTACCCCAATCCTCAGGGTTCCACTCTTTTTTTTAACACTGCCCTCATTTTAACAGCAGACACTGCTAGGTTGAGATTTTATTTTTGTTGTAACTCTGCTACAAATACATAAGACTCTGAGTCTGGTTTTCAAAGATCTCAAGTCTGCAGCTGCATGAAACAAGATTTTCTTTTAGAGCACACATAGACACTTTCACATCATTCATGTGGGACTTAAGTTGCAAATTTGAAGCCTTCGGCTCATCCATTTCTTTTGTAACTGTACCCAGCATATTTAGGAACAACCAGCCAACATCATTGTCCCTTTTAACTACAGAAAACTCTGTTACTCTGTTAAAAACACTGTCACCCATATCCTTTCCTCTTATAAGCATGAAGGTTTTTTGCCTATCTCTATTGCCAACTCACACCATGGACTGTCAGTGGTCTCTTGATTATTGGAAAGAGAGTCATTAGTGCCCTTGAATCTAATCAGAGTAAAAAGAAATTGCAAAAATTCCAGAACCAATTCAGAAATCCCATTTTTAATATTCACTTTCTCAAGAACCACTTTCAGGGAAGCGGCTGTGGCTCGGTCGGTGGGGCTCCCGTTTGCTGTGTGGGGGGCCCTGGGTTCGGTTCCAGGGGCCTCCTGGTGGGGGCAGGCCTGCCCGCACAGAGTGGTTGGCTGACCCAGTGAGCACAAGCAGCAAGGGGGGGATAAATGAATAAATAAATAAAATCTTTAAAAAAAAAAAAAAAAAAAAAGAACCACTTTCAGTACCAAGCTGTATTAGTCAGGGTACTCCAGGGAAACATAACAAACAAGAGACATCTGTAAATAGTAAGAGATTTTATAAAATTGTCTCATGCAACCGTGGGGATGCACAGTTCCATATTCTGTAGGGCAAGCTGCAAACCAGGAGCTTCAATGAAGATCCTTGAAGAATTCCTCAGGAGACTCTGGCTATCTGAAGTAGAGATGGGAATTCTCTGTCTGAATGCTGAAATCACTTCCCCTTTTAAGCGTTCAGCTGATTGGATGAGATGTCACTCATTGCTGAAGGCAATGTCCTTAGTTGATTGTAGATATAACCAGCCATATATGCAATCAACTCACTGATGATTAAAGTCCTTGCAATGCCCTTGTATTACAATTAGCCCAGTGCTTGTTTGACTAAACACCTGGGCACCATTACCTGGCAGAGCTGACACATTAGTCTAACCATCACACATAATAAATGCAGTGTTGTATATGCAAAGGACTTGACAAAAATCCAATGGAACAGGGAAGAAAGTCCATATATAGACCCATATAGGTAATGTAATTTGGCACGTGAGAGTTGTGACATCACAACTTAGTGGAGCAAGGCTAAATTTTCTAGTGTGTAATGATGGAAAACTGTCTAAGTATGTGGAGAAAAGTAGTTTGGAAAGACTAATTTACAGCATTTGTAAAACTCCATATGGAGTAGTGATATAAATTTAAAAGGCAAACTATGAAGCTATTAGAATAATATTTGGAATAACCTTCTAATGCTGTGGTGGAAAAGGATTTCTTAAACAATACCTGAAAGTACGAAATTGGAGGTGAAAAGTTATGGCTTTGACTACATTTAAATAATTATATCTTTTCAAGAAAAACACATATAGATTAAGAGATGCTTACAATGCTCCAAACTAGGAGAGGATTAATATTTGACATACAAAAACAAATTCTCAAGTCAACAAGAAAATTAAAGCAAAATTAATACAGGAAAGAAAATTAGCAAAGGACAGGAACAATAATTTGTAAAAGTGAAGCCTGAGTAGTTGACAGTATTTAAAGAGATGTTCAGGATCATTAGTAATTACAGAAATGCAAGTGAAAACAAGAATATTACTTTCAAATTGCAACAATTTAGAAGTTATTTTTAACTCAGGGTGAGGAACAAAAACATTCATTCACTACTGATGGCAGTGTAAAATGATGTGGCCATTATATACAACATTTTGAAGTTCTTTCTTTGTCTGTCTCTCTCCCTCTCTCTTTCTGGCATATATTTTTTTACCCATTATGTTTGTTGGAATAACTGCATAAGGAAGAATTACTCTTTCATCAAATGTTTGGTAAAACACCTGCAAAACAGTCTGGGCCTGGAGAGTATTATGCTTCTTTTAAATCTTGCTCCAGATTATATTTCTACATGACTCAATTATGTTACTTGAATTTTTTTAGTTCTCTGTATTCAAGCCATAATGATCCTCTTTCATTGCCTCAAAAAAAAAAAAAAAAAAAAATCCTGTGCAGTTTTGCATGCACATTCAATTCTTTGGAGTGATTTTCTATGCGGTTTTCAGACTAATTCCTCCTTACCTTTAGTGTCTTTTGATATTTTCTGCAATCAATACCTTCTACCAGCTGGTGTGATCATATGTTATTGAGAGCAAACTATGCCTTCCAGAAAGCCTTCCTTGAACTTCTAGGTCAGCTCAGATATTATGTGAACACATAGAATCCCCTGCTTCTGCTCTTACAGCCCCTATAACTCAATACTGGTACTCCCTCTGTAACCATCAATAGGTTCCACTGTCCATAACCACCTTAAAGGAAAGAATTTTATCACTTCTCAATTCCCCTATGATTGATGTGTATTACATCCTTAAAATATTTTTGAATGCAATTATTATTCTATAACACTGTAACTAGGTTATGGTGTCAAAGAGCACATGGTTGGCTTTCTCCATACCGTTACTCTGATATTGAGATTTGTGAAGAAATTTTAGTCAGCGTACAATTTAAAGCAGATAACCACTGCCATCTGGTGGCAATTACACAAATTACAGTCAATTGCCTCAAAGTGACTCAAAAGTGAATGTGTGTTTTTAAGTAGAAGTTCTTACTTCAAGGGAAGGGAAATCAGATTAATTGGGGGTGGGTGGCAAGTAATGTGCTTCTGAAATAGGTCAAAGTTAACATATACCTTTCTAAAAACAGTACTGGTGAATTCAGTGGTAACTCTATAATCATATAGTTACTTGAAGTCTCATAGCTTTCTTGACAGCATGACTATTTGCACATGTATATATGCTTGAATGATCATCATCCATTTATGATCATCAACAATTTCATAACCACCAAAAGCTCTCTTCTGCCTCTTTCCAGTCAACATCACTCCTCTGGAGGTAAGCTCTGTTTTGACTTCAATCACCCTAGGTAATTGTATTGGTCAGCCAAGGGGTGCTGATGGAAAATACCAGAAATCTGTTGGCTTTTATAAAGGTTATTTATTTGGGGTAGAATCTGACAATTACCAGCACATAAAGCATAAGTTACTTCCCTCACCAAAGTCTGTTGCCACATGTTGGAGCAAGATGGATGTAAGAGGCAAAGGATCAGCCTCCCTCTTCCTCTTAAGGCTCCAAGGTCTCAGCTTCTTCCAATATCAGCTTTAGGCTGGAATAAGTCTCGTCTCTCTCCTGGGTCTCGTTGCTCTCCAGATTCAGCTGCTCTGGTCTCTCCACAAGGACAGCTGTAGACTTTCAGGCTCTCTCTCTTCCTGGGGCCTCTGCCATGTCTATGGAGCTGTCTCTATTGCTCTGTGTTCTTCTCCTGTGTGTTTACTTCCTGGGGCTCCAGCATCCAAACTCTGATTCCACTGCCTTGTCGTTTTTTCTGTGAGTCCCCTCCCACCAAGGGTGTGGGGACTTGACGTCCTACTGATATGGCCCAGTCAAAGCCCTAGTCATAATTTTATCAAGTAAAAGTGAAACCTCTGAAATCAGTATAATCTAAGGTATCACTAGCCCAGAGGAATAGACCAGTTTACAAACTTAATCAGTATTTCTTTTTGGAATTCATCGATAATATCAAACTGCCACAATAAGTATGCCAGTTCTTGAATTTTCATGTTAATAAATTTATAGAGGATATATACTTTTGTGTCTAGCTTCTTAATGTATATGAGAATTACCTATATTGTTGCTTGTTTAAGTAGTTAATTCTTTTTTATTGCTAAATAAATACTCCATTGCTGAATATACCACTACTTTAAAAAAAAAAAAAAAAAAACTTGTCTCTAGTTGATGGGCATTTGGATTATTTTTGGTTTGGGGCTATTATGAATAAAATTGTTATGAACATTTTTTTAAAAGTGTTTTTGTGGGCATATACACTAATTTATTTTGACTATACATGTAAGACATAAAGTTCAGGTCCTTTGCTAATTGTTTTATTTGATTGTTTGCCTTTTTATTATTGATTTGTAGAAGTTCTTCATATCTTCTTGATATCAGTAGTGTCTCAAATATATGCATTGTGAATATCTTCTCTTAGTCTTTGGCTTACCATTTCACTTTGTCAATGATGCTCAATTAATCTTTAAAAAATTTTTTATTGGTATTGTGTTCTGTGTTCTAATGAATCTTCATCTTTTTTCAAGTTAAGGGAGATATTTGTATTCTCTTCTAAAAACTCTATAGATTTAGGTTTGACATTTAGGCCTAAGATCAAACAAATTGATTTTTTGTGCATGGAGTAAGGCAGAGGTGAAAGTTTATTTTTACTTATACATATGTTCCACTGTTCTAGCACTATTTATTTTGATTTTCCTCTTCACACTGAATTGTATGGGTGTCTTTGTCAAATATTGAATGACTGTATTTTTGTGTATTTGTTGTCATTTATTTCTGGACTTCCCATTCTGTTCTAATGATTATTTGTCTATGCTATACTGTCTTAATTGTGCTGACTTTGTAAAAAGACTTGAAATATGGTAGAGTAAGTCCTTCAACTTTATTCTGTCTCAATATAATTTTGGCTATTTTGGCTTTCCATACAAATTTTCAAGTAAGTTTGCCAAATTCTATTTAAAAATGTGTTGTGATTTTGGTTGGGATTACATTGAACCTATAGATCAATTTGAGAATTGGCTTCCTAACCATATTTGACCTTCCAATTCTTGAAAATGGTGTGTCTCAAAACACTCAGTAATATTTTCGTGTTTTCAGTGTATGTTTTTTTTCACATCATTTGCTAAATTTATTCCTAAGCACCTGATATTTTTGATGCTATTATAAATGGCACTTAAAATTTAATTTTGCAATTGTTTATTATAGAAATACAATTGATTTTTATATATGGACATTGTATAGCATGATCTTGCCAAACTTATTTATTAGTTCTAGTCATTCCTATGTCGATTGCTTCTTTATTTTCTGCATACCAAATCATAACAATTGTGAGTAAATAGTGTTTTATTATTTATATTTTAATCTTTATGCATTGTGTAAATTACACTGGAATTTTCAATTCTTGTAATTTTTTCCCCCCATTTTGGTGTCAAAGGCATTTATATTGGTTGCATAAAACACTTTGAGTTGAGTTCCTTCTTTGCTTATGTTATGGAAGATTTGGGTAAGAATGGTATTCTTTTTTTTCAAGAAATGTTTGTAAGAACTCAGCAGTGAAGGCATCTGGGTCCAAAGATCCATTCTTCCTCGGTTCCTTCTTCCCTCCTTCTTCCCTCCCTCCCTCCCTCCCTTCCTTCTTTCCTTTTTTCCTTCTGTATTAGTGAACCAAAGGGGTGCTGATGCAAAATACCAGATATCTGCTGGCTTTTATAAAAGGTATTTATTTGGGGTAGAAGCTTATAGTTACTAGGCCATAAAGTGTAAGTTACTTCCCTCACCCAACTCGAAGAGGGGTCCGGCTTCCTGGGTTCCTCCCTTCCCAGGGCTTGATTCTCTCCAGGTTCTGCTGCTTGTTCTCTCCACAAGGCCAGGTGTAGACTCTCAGGCGAACAGCTCGTGTCTCTTTTCCCGGGGCTTTCTCTCCCTCCTCATTACCAAGCTCCTCTGTATGCTTACTTCCCGGGGCTCCAGTTCAAGACTCCAACTCAAAACTCCAACTCTGTCCTTTGCCATGTCTTTTATCTTTCAGACTGCACCCACCAAGGGGTGGGGCTCAATGCCCTAATCATAACTTAATCATGTCCAGATGAACAGACCAGTTTACAATCATAATTCAATATCTATTTTTGGAATTCATAACTATATCAAATTGCCAAACTGCTACACTCCACCCTCTGAATTCCAAAAGTATATTATAATATTAAAAAAAAACTTAAATCAGTAACAATGCAAGGACAAAATCATAACATAATCAGTTTAAAGAAATACAGTTTTTCTTGGGGCAAAGTCCTGTCTGCTGTAGGACTCTGAAACTTACAAAACCATTTAACTGCTTCCAATACACAAATGAACAGAGAAAGGATAAACATTTCCATTATCATAAGGAGAATTTGCGGGGGAAACATAATTCACGGGTCCTGTACAGTTCAGTAAACCTGCAGGGCATCCTCCATTAGATTTCAAAGTCTGAGAGTCATTCTTAAGACGATGGTTTCCTCTCCTTGGGGCCACATGAGAACCCACCCTTTCCACAGGCTTGCCCAATGTCCATTTTCTTGGTTCCACCCTCATCAAGCATATGGGTGTCTGCCAAGCTCTAGACTTCACCATCCAAGAGCATTGGGGGTGATTGCCACACCTTACCCAATCTTTGGGTTAGAGTCTTAGCCCCCCCTAGTACAATAAGGTGAAGACAATATTCCCCCTAACCTTTGGCATACAGGCTCAACCTTCTCAGAGCAACGAGTTGACCCTTCTACCCCCTTCCTTCCTTTGTTCCTTCCTCCCTCCTCCCTCCCTCCTTACCTCCCTTCCTTCTCTCCTTCCTTCCTTCATCCTTCCCTCTCTCTCTCCCCTCCTCCCTCCCTCATTATCTTCTTTCCTTTCTTTTTGCATTTAACTTTATTTTCATTTTTTAAATAGCTATTGGACCATCTGGTTTTATGCTCCTTCTTGTATCAGTTTGACTCAGTTGTGTTTTGAATCAATCTTGTGAAAGATAGTGACAAAAAGTGCTTATTATCTTAAAATAATTTTAAAGTTTTGGTATTTGGAGACTCTTTCTATAAGGTTGTTCCTTTTTTCATTCCTAATACCAGAAAATATGTGTTTTATTTTTTTTCTTTATCAGACTTGCTGGAGATGTATCAATTTTAATAATCTTTTTCTAAAGAACTTTGAGAATTTTACATGTAGTTCTATGCTATTTCATGAAACACCAAGTGGTAAATTTAACATTACCAGAAAATAAATTATTGTTCACATTTTCCTGCATATACTGGAAAATTATCATTGAAGTTCAGTTATAATTTTTTACAGAGCGGAAATAGCATTCATGGACAGCGTTATGGGTAAAGCCCCATTAAATGTAACAACATAACTAGCATTAAATAAATGGTATTAAGAGTGAGTGAGTGGCTAAATGACAACATATAATAAATTCCCAAACTTGCAGGGTGTCTGCAAGAAGGGAATTACTGTACTGGCTAAGGTGGTTGATCTTAACTATCAAGTGGAAATAGGATGCAGATAAAGAAGTGTTTGCCTGGAATACAGGATATCCCCTAGGGTGTCTCTTAATATTACCAAGCTCTGTGATTGAAGTCAATGGAAAACTGCACAGCCCAATCCAGGCAGGACTACTAATGGCCCAGAAACTTCAGGAATGAAGGTTTGGGTTACCCTACCAGGCAAAGAACCATGGCCAGCAGAGATTCTTACGGAGGGTAAAGGAAACATGTAATGTGTAGTGAAGAAGGTAGTGATAAATATGAACTATGTCTATGTGACCAATTAGAGAAATGAGGATTGTAATGGTTATGAAGATTTCTTTCATGTTTTGCTATAAGTAGTTTTGTATATGTACATAAAGAAGATATCTTTTTCTTCCCTATTTTATCTCCTTAGCATATCACATAAGTTGTTTTGTCTTCATGTCATAGTATTAAGTTATAGGATATAAAGCTTAAGAGTGAATATTACCCAATGACTTGTACCCTATTCTGGAGTGAGTTAGTGCATTTCTTGTTGAATGTAGGACAATTGAGTATTGTTAGGCAAAAATATGACTGTTATTGGGTTTTGTTTGTTTGTTTGTTTTAGAGATTAAGTAGAGTTTAAGGAGGGGTATGACTGCCAAGTTGACAAGGGGTGGGCTGTGATGGTTAAGTTCACATGGCAACTTGACCAGGTCATGGTGTCCAGTTGTTTGTTTAAGCAAGCATCGGCCTGATAATTACTGTGAGGACATTTTATGGACTTAAATCATCAGACTTTCCATTTCTACTTCAGCCTGCCAACTTCTCCTTTTCATCAGAAATCTTCACTGGAGTTCCCAGCTTGCAGCCTGCCCTACAGAATTTGGATGTGTGCATCCCCACAGTCATATGAAACAATTCTTCCAAAATTCTCATAATATTTACAGATATCTGTTCTGTTTCCCTAGACAACCCTGACTAATACTGGAGTCCATTAATATTTTTCCTTATAATGTTTCTTGAATGTCTAGAGTCCTTTAGGATTTTATTTCAAAAGCATAGTCATTTTAGTGATAAATGGGTAGGTAGGTATGTAGGTAAGTAGATAGTGAGATGTTAGATAGGATAGGTAGATAGATAGATAGATAGATAGATAGATAGATAGATAGATAGATAG